>CM075858.1:48335595-48665538 GCA_037975125.1 Latrodectus hesperus
CATAACTTTCATTTTATGAAGTAATGACATTGTGTGCAAACATGAAATTTGTTTTGTATGCTAGTAACCTTTGAAGCATTTGTTAGTAATTTGTACAGTTTAAACTTTTTAAATAGATGATTTAATGTTTATAATTTTAATATTTTTTAAAAGTTCTTTAACATTAATCTGCAGTGAATTATTTTAAGTTTCTTAAAAGAAATATATTTTGAAAGTTTATAAAATAAGTTTATTTTCACAATATTTTCATTATTCTGAATTATTATTATTATTTTCCTTGCAAAATATATATGGCCTTGTAATCATTCTGAGAACATTGTGGCAGAATTTTTTGAGAACTGTAAAATTTGTCTATTGTCCGACTGGCGCCGAAGATTCTACAAATAATGATTAGGTGAATCATTTTATGTATTTAATTATGTTATATGATGTGTTATATATTAAGTATTGTTTCATATACTTGTATTTAGATTTATTCAGTATGGTAATATTGATTGATTAGAATGCCTAGTTTTTGTAAGAATACTTAACATTATAGGTTTATTTTTACTGCCTATTTTAAATCAAGGCTAGATTGCACTGGTGATATTTTTTAGTGGGTATCACTGCTTGGTTAACTAAATTAAAAATTATCATAAAAATGCATTTTATTTACATTACATATTTAATTATAGCCCGGTTCAATGCAGCTCTATATTGCACTACACTGCAGTTCTTTTAAGGTATGCTCCACTGTAGGAATAATTAAAATCCACTTTTTTATAAAAATGCATTTTATTTACATTATTAATTCAGCTTTACTGCCCAGTTTGCACTCATTGTGCTATGTGATATTTAGTATATATATATATATATTTAGTATATATATATATATATATATATATATATATATATATATATATATATATATATATATATATATATATATTTTATGTAATCTTTGTAAAATTAGTTTATAGTTATTAACATTTTAATATTTCTGCAATAATTGTAATAAAATATTCAAAACTTAAAATAGTGCACAATTGCAAAGTGGAAGTTTGAGTGTGATTGGTAATTGGATATTGAACATAGTGACATATAATTTAGATTAGTGAGATAACTAAGGAGTGATTAGCATGAAAATTGGAAATTGTGAGAAACCTGCAGTTACCTTGACTTATCGATTTTATTTAATATAAAAAAATATCAATAAGATTAACTATTTCATTTTGAATCCTTTAACTCATGTCCTTAAAATGTACATTTTAGAATTTAAATTTTATTATCTATTTTCATTCACTAAGACATACACTTCTGTTCAAAAAATCTGCAAAAAATGATCACTTAAAATTGAAATATTCAGCTCAATGAATATTTAAAACAATAAACAGATACAGAGGAAAAAGATAAGAAACCATGATGTGTATGTTGCGCTAATGATAATAAACAAAGTAAAAATAAATATTCAGAAGAAAAAAAACAATTATATAGAGACAACAATAAATCCTCAGTCTTATTTCAGTCTCTTACACTACAGCATTTGGAGATGACTTCATGATTATGGGTGATAATTGCAGGCCACGTTGTACTAAATTGGTGAATGATTTCCTTTTGGAGGAAGCAATATGATAGCAATGGCCAGTGTATTCTCCAAACATGAACCTAATTGACCATGTTTGGAACATTCTCGTCAGACGATTTGCTAGATGCCTACCATCCTCAAAAGCTCTCCAAGAACTGGAAAGAGTTCTTCTGAAGGAGTGAGAAAGAATACACTTACTTTTCATTGACTCAATACCTCAAAGATGCTTAACGTTATTGGCCATCAGAGGAAGCCATATCCCCTATTATAAGCAATTTTCTTTTAAGGAAATGCCTTTATTTATTTTTTATTTTCTCATGCACAAATTCTTTTTCTTCTTTAGTACACAAATGCTTGATAAAATACACTTTTTCTGCCAAACAATTCTCTAGTTGTAAGATCAACCTACAACTTCAATATCCTTTAGGTGTTTTCAATAGTGTTTCTATTCATGAATACATCCTATTTTGACCCATTTCTTGGAGACAGTAGTAAAAATTAGATAAGATATGTTAGACAAAATTTAATGAAAAATATTTGCAATACGAAAGAAAAACATACTTACAGAACAATTCAAAAGTTGCCTTTCATTTAACCATTCATGCACAATATATATTTCAATTTAAAAAAAGTATATCATTATTAAAAATTTTTAAAAGCTAAAATCAAAGTTTACTATAATAGATTATGAAGATTATTTCTCTTAGAGTTTTAGCTATTCTTCTTTCCTCAAATTATAATTAGCGACAGGGTGGTTTCAAATATGATCCAAACCTGTTTATCTATAAACAGATATCATTAGTTTTGTTAGGTAGGAAGCTCTATTTTTTTACAAATTAACACCTACTAATTATTTTTCTAACTAATTTACTTTGAACCAAAAGCTTTTTTTTAATTATATAATAATTGTTCTATTTCTATATAATTTTTTTCAAAAACCTTTATATTAATCTAATATATAAATAGTATATTTTACAAATGAAATATTAGACATGAACACTATATATATATATATATATTTAATTTTGAATTTTACATCATTTAAATTTTATTTTAGACCTTGAATGATTTATGTATATTATTAAGTAATATTTTGATGACTTTTTTAAAATAGTTCAGAATATGAAGCATTAAAACCCAATTTTTAGTGCTAAGCTCTGAAAAAGACATTTCACCATGAAAAGAAGTATTCGTACTTATGTATTGGTATTACCCCAGCCAATTGTATGTCAAGCCGATATGCCTTAACATGCACCTAAATATCATAACATAAGAAGGCAATAACAAGAGAAGACTCTTACTGCCGTACTTCCTTCAAAAAATGATTTACTGTACTGTGATTACCAAAAACAATTGCTATGTTGATGCTAATAAGTAAGTGCAGTAAATCATATATTTTCATAATATTAAAGCCTTTTAGCTATCTATTCAATATATGGCATCAGACCAATGTTTCAAGGAAAAAATAAAACTGACTATGAGAAAATACAAAAAATTGACAGAAAATTTTGTAAATATAATTTAACATAGTAATTAGTTTCAAAAATAAACAATTTCATTCTTTTTTTAATTATAAAATTTTTTTCACAGTAAATATGTAATATATACCTTAACATGTAGATTAAATATAAAACTGTGTGATAAGATAATAAAATTAACATGAAAACAAAAAAAATTCTGTGTTGAGATAAATAATGAAAAGAAAAATCCTACCATGGAATAATACACAATTATTTATTATTTGAATTTCAACAAACCTAATAGTTATATCATAATCAATTAAACGTTCATTCGAAATCGAAACTCTAAAATAAACATAATAATCAAATCTCGGCTACTCTTAACAAATTTCAAGACTTTTCCAATTTAATAAGATAATCAATGTAAAGTATCAAAATTTAGTATAGAGAAATCAGACAGACCGTAAAATTATAAATTGTTATACAGTCTGAATTTACAACATTGCATTGTATTTACATTATGCGTAATGCGTACAAATAAGTCTTGAAAATAGAAAATAAAAACATAGTAACCCAATAGTGTTAAAAGTTGAAATTATTTCCTAAATTCTACATCTCTTTTAAAAAAATTGTTAAAAAAATTAATTTGAAAGAAAATAAACAAACAAAAAAATTGAACTGTTGTGTTTAAAATACTGAATTTTTTCTTCGTTGTAAAGCTCACCTAGTCGCTTCTGCTGCATGAGAAGCTTCTCCTGTTGACTGAGAATTCATAAGTCTAATTTAATACACTTTTGGGGATATTTACAAAGATTAAACAAATGAATTGCACATCAGAAAATAAAAATTTTCAAACACAAACAACTGTTTTTATTTCGGTGAGACAGCAACATTGCCAATTATTGCCAACTTCTGGTAGTTAATTTATCTCAGTTCAGTTCATGTTGCATTAGCAATATTGCTATTAATTGCCAACTTCAAGTTTGTCTATTTCCATTGTCTCAATAATTCACATGTATTTTCTTTTAGCTATTATTTTAAGATATTTATTTCTCTCTTCTAAAACAAAAAGATGGCTTTCCTAACTTAATACAAAGCAGAGCATTTTTTAGTGTAATTGAGTATTTTTTGAAAATAATTTTTAATTATTCAACTTATTCCAACGACTCTTTTGCTTGAGCAGTTTTTCGGATGTTCTGTTTTGGAAGCCCAAATTCAGAACTAAAAATCATGGAGGAAGGAATATAAGAGGAGCCGCCCTATTGGTCAGCGCTTGACGCATGTGTCATATTCCCTCTGTCTTCCAAAAGATTACACTAAAACCTGTTACAATTAAGCCTCTTGTTGAATTGAAATATTTGAAAGAAAATATACTTATTTAAACTTATTATTTAAACAGAAATTTAATGAATGTTTATTGAATATCATTATAAAAGAAAAATTTTATCTGTAAAAAAATTAATTTAAAGGAGATTAATTTTATAAGTTTAGGTATACATTGAACTATTTTGCTAGTGAATAAATTCCATTTTTTAAAACAAAAGTACTGAGTTTTTAACATTACATTAATATCAAATATCATACTACTTGAGAAGGTATTTTTATCCCATATAAATTTTACTAAATATAATAAATCAAGATTTATTGAAATTCAACTTTAGATTAAAAAATATTTTATTTAGTTTTCAGGTTTCTTACAGTTGACTTTATATTAATTTTTTTTACTTTACATTATTCAACGAAATTCACTTACAAATTATTTACAAAAAATGGAAATGAGTTTTCATGGTTTCACACACACACAGTAAATTAAATTCTTAAATCTCATTTTTTAAAATTTATTGTCTATTGAACATGAAAGAAGTATAAAGTTTAAACATTTTAAAACATAAATCATGATATGATAGTTTACGACAACATAATGGCTGATTAATTTAATGATGGTAATTAATTAAGGCCAAATTAATATTGGTTGATTTGATAATTTCTGGAAAATTTTTTTTCCATATATAGGTTGCTTATTAATTCAAATGGAATTAAAAAAAAACCTTATTGACAACTTACATATAGAATTCTACAAGTTTCTTCACATTATGTGTAATATTAAACATTACCATGTTCTTAACTTTACAAATGCTTTAATGTATGTGCATACTTAAAAAAAAGTAAGTAAATTTAAATATTAAACTAATGTTTTAAAATTATATTAAAATTTTATATTGCATTATATTAAAAACTTATCTCTCTGTAAAAAAATTAATTTCAAGGAGATTAATTTTATAAGTTTAGGAATACATTTAATTATTTTGCTAATGAATAAATTCCAATTTTTTTAAACAAAAGTACTTAGTTTTTAACATTACATTAATATTAAAATATACTTCTTGAGAAGATATTTTATCTTATATAAATCTTATTTAATATAATAAATCAAGATTTATTGAAAATCAATTTTAGATTAAAATATTTAGTTTCTAGGGTTTTTACAGTTGACTTTAATTTTTTTTAATATTTATTTAATGAAATTTATTTACAAATAATTGATAAAAACTTTTTGTTCTAATATTGGACTCAAAATACATCAAAATAAAAATACTTTTACTACATAGATATAAATAAATTTATATACGGAAGTATAATTCTTTCTTATAAAAAGAAAAATTATAACCAAATAGCAGAATATTGCATGCATGGATAAAATCACAAGAAATAACATGGGTAGGAAACTTTGCCATTGAGTAACAACAAAGAAAAGAAAAACTGACACTTTTTCCCATGATTATAAATATTATATGATATTTAATTTACTTCATAATTTTTCAAGTGTTTATGTCAGTCAATAAGGTGAATAACACGCCTAAAATTTCTTTATTGAATTACATAATATTAATAAGCAGAAAAAATACAAAATAAGCAGTTAACTATCAATAAAAATAACTTTTTTACAAATAGTAAGTAATTTAGATCAGTTTCATTTCGATGTGTGTAATTTAAACGAAAATAATGCTTGCTTTTACAGTGCCCTCAATAAGAAAGTACCGTTTCTCTTGAAAGTCAAGGTGGGCGTGGTATCGTCTGCTAGCTACTTCACCCGCGCTCACGCTATTTCGTGGTTAGAACGGCTCCTCTTATATTCCTTCCTCCATGCTAAAAATGTACTTATTGTTATCGCAAGTATATTCATTGAAATCACGCACTTTAAACAAAAAGATTTGTATAGCATGGTATACGTGCTTTTTATATTAAATGTATATATATATTAAGCATTTTACAAAACTTAACTCCATTAATTAAGATTATTTTCAAACTAAATTCCCAAGTCGAGGAATATTTACAGTTCGTGTTAATATTTTACCTTCGAGAAACAAGTTACAAATCCAAAAACATATAAAAGAAAATTATTAAATAAACCAAATACTTATAAATAAGCATTTTATCAAAAAATTACCCTGTCTACAATTTGAATGAGCATTTAAGAATTAGCTGATTGCCTTTTTAAACTGCGTAATTCACTTTTAATGATAACATTTATCGAAACCAATAAAACAAAATAAACTTTTTTTATTGATTTCGATAAAATTCTTATTTATTTTTAATAATTTTCTCACAGTAAAATACATTTAAAAGCCGCAATAAATGGAATTAAATGCCTTTTTAAAGAAAAATAATTAGATCAGAGCAGTAATACAATAGCAAATTTTGTAAGGCATTGCATTCTATTGTTTGTGTAATAATAATACACAAACAATAGAATGCAATACACACACACAAACACACACACATATGTTTATATAAATATATATATTTCATAAATACATACATATACAAGTACAGTAAAGTAGTTGTATCAAAAATAATTCATAAATATGATAATTGATAAAAAATTAATTTATTTAATTAATGAAATACAATTGAGACACATTTCCTTTTACGATAGTTTCTTCAGAAAGTTTCCTAGGTTTTAATGAAAACTGAATGTAAAAGACCCCTTATATATAATTATGATTAGTTCAATATAAATTCATCATGTTTATGAATCAAATAAATCAGAATTTTAAAACCTATAAATGCTAAATGATTTAATTTTAAATAAAATTGAATTAAAATTTTGAAGCTGGTACAGAACTCAAGCAAATTTTTAGAATATTTGGTAGAAAAAATAAAATTATGTATATTTTGCCAACCATACATGCTAAAAATAAAGACTAATGCTAAAGATAAGTCCAAGACAAACAAGAACTATAATATGTTCTATAAACAAAACTTGGGATTTAAGGATTTACTTACAAACATATCTACATGATTTGATTACTTTAAATGATTTGAAACTTTCAAATAATAAAAAAGAATTCGAAGATAATTACCTTCAGTTTCCATTTTTATATCATACCTCATTTTAAAAAAAGATAACTATATATATTGAATATTGTTTTACTCTTGCGTAGAGAAACTGCCATTTCCCTTTCCAGTAAAGGTTTGTCTGTCTCTGTACACAAACATTTTAGCCAAAAAGTGCTGCTAAAGAAAATCTTATTCCAGAGATATATTCTCCTCCCAATGAGTATGACATAACACTAAGCACATCAAAGCTTGAAGTGCATACTTAACACTTTTTCATTCTGGAGAAATTCCACAGAAAAATTCTGAGTTCATCATAGTTACTAATCTTTATATTAAGCCTTTTGATGTTAGAAATGAATGTATGATTTTTCTTTTACCATTAATATTTTGATGCGAAAAATTGAAATTCAAAAATCTTACATATTAGTCCTTTATTAATTGAAGACACCCAATAATAAATCATTTATTCAGGAATTGAAAATTTGAAAGCCAAAACTATTAGAGAGAATTTTTATTTATCCATTCCTTGACTTCATTATTATCTATTCTATACCTAATTGGAAAATATTTTATTTAGCACCTAAATAAGTTATACTTTTTACTGCGAATTAAAAATGAATCTTTTGATAATAATAACAATAAGCATTATTAAATAACTTATTAAGTACCATGAAGCACACACATTTATTCATTTGTTGAAAATGAAATGTTTTTTGTAAATATATTTACAAAAAACATTTCATTCAGATGTGGTTATAACCACATCTCATGATTGTAGAAAATGTCGATTTTTAGGCATACAAAAGACACTGTATCCAAGAAAAGTAGTATAGCCAGAGACTTATGTGCAAGTTAAGTGGAATTATATATATTTCGCGTTGTTTAACCATTGTAAATCCAAAATGTGTTACTAAGTGTATTAATCTAATATTGAAGTAATCTTGAAAGATTTGAAATCATTCGCATTTAATATTAGATTTTCTTACACATTTATTTTCGGATAGTTTTCTAATTGATTGTGAAATTTCGAAATATTTAAATTTAACAAATTTGTGTCTTTAGATTCATCATTTCGTGTTGGCACACGGACTGAAGGAGTGTTATCCAATCCAGCTTATTAATTTCTATTCATTTAAGAGGCAGAAGTTAAGCACTTTGAAATGAAACGCAACTTTAAAGTTTAAAAAAGGTTTTAATCATATTTGGATATAGTTGATGAAGGAAACTACTATATTTGTTAACATATATTGCTATAAATGTATAAACATTATTTGTATTTGTCTTAAAATTTCTCAGACAGATCAGAAATACTCAGATTTTGGGCAAAAATCGCCCAATTTAGGCATATTCAAATTAATGTAAAAGCGGTATTTTTCATGACTTGGCGACTTTTTGACGACTGAACGAGAAAAAATATTTTTTAGAAAAATCCATCACTGAAGCTCTCACTCAGCCTTTTATCCCTTCAGTGGATTGATAAACCAAATATCAAGCATTCTTGGGAAATTTACATTGGGGGTTTCACATTAAACTGACCATATAACTACATATGCATCGCAATCCAGAGCCCTCGGTTAGGAAAACAGGTATGAGCACTATAAGCCTTGTCCCACTCGGGCTTTCATGCCACAAGTTTCGTTTTTACAGGTATAACAACATATAATTCTACGAATAATTTTATTTACATAAATAAAAATCTTATTCTGCATGCTAACCGTATTTTTGTCTGGGATTCAATTGAAAATGGCAGCACAGAATGGAATAAAATTTAATTCTTTTTGATGATTAAAATTATTAACTAGGCTTCATTTCGAAATTTTCAATATAATGTTTGAAATTAATTTAAACATGATAACACTAATTGGATCTTAGTTGGCAGTCAAATGATTAGCACCCTGGCTTCATTTCAACAGTTTGAAGGTTCGATACTCATCTTAACCCCGTATTCACCATTAACCTTGACCATGAGGTTAACCGGGAGTTCAAACATCATAGTAGCAACCTGAACCGAAGAATTAGAAAGCTGTATTGACCCTTGAGTCTAATGAGATCGCTCATTGCTCAAATTAGTCACGTAATTAAATGCTTACCAAAATATCATGCAGAATAGTACCAAATTGCTTTCGTAATTGACAAACATGTTGATGAAATCATCTGCATTTCGAAATTTGTTCTTTTTAAATACTTATTTCACATATTATTATAGACATGATTACAGAATTCGAAAATTTGTTACTCATTTTTTTACCCTCTCTATTATTTATTTTAAATCTCTTAACACTAATGCAGGGTGTCAATAAATGATGGACCCGATTTTAAAAAATCATATTTTCAAAAGTTCTCTACGGAATAAAATAATTAATGCTTAAAAATAACGAGAAAAGCACGAAGTTTTTTTTGTTACTAACAGATGGCAGCACATTTACGATCGCTGAGAGTAAGAAACCCAAAATGGCGACATTGAGTGAGAAGAATTTTTGTGTGTTGGAGTACGCAAGGGTTTTTTCGACTACTACTGTTCAATGTGCTTTTAGAATTCAATACGGTAAACAGTCATCAACTAACAAAAGCATTTTGCGATGGTATAAGCAGTTTAAAGAAACAGGTTGCTTGTGCAAAAAGAAAAGCAGCGGCCTTACGAACGATGCAGTGGAGAAGGTGAGGGAGAGTTTTGTACGCAGCCTGGGGAAGTCGACGAGAGTTGCCGGCCGAGAATTAGGAATGTCACATCAAACGGTATGGAAAGTTTTGCGTACAAAATTACAGTTTAAACTGGATCATTTACAGTTGTTGCAACAAACAACAGAGAATGATAAAGTGTGTCGATTAGACTTTTGTGACCGCATGCTAATGGAATTAAAAAATCCAAATTTTGCCAAAAAATTGGTATTTTCAGATGAATCGACATTTTATTTATCAGGACATGTTAATCGTCACAATGTGAGAGTGTGGGTAAGTGAAAATCATCATCAATCTCAACAGTTTATGAGAGATTCACCCAAAGAAAACGTTTTCTGTGCAATGTCATGTGAAAAAAAATTATGGGCCTTTTTTCTTCGATGAAAAAACTGTCACAGGTGACAATTATCTCGACATGCTGGAAATTTGGTTATTTCCGCAACTGCTTGAGGACAGTCCCGATTTTATCTTCCAACAAGATGGAGCACCTCCTCATTGGTCTTTGACGGTTCGTAGTTACTTAAATAATGTGCTTCCACAAAGATGGATAGGCCGTGCGGGTGACGATGATTTAACGTTATTAACATGGCCACCAAGATCTCCTGACCTAACCCCATGCGATTTCTTTCTATGGGGTTACGTGAAAGACCGTGTTTTCGTACAGCCAATGCCGAAAACACTCCCAGAATTGAAACAACGCATTTCTGCAGCATTACAAAACATTACCAGAAACATGTTACAAAATGTGTGGAATGAACTAGATTATCGATTGGACATATGCCGTGTGACGAAAGGGTCCCATATCGAACATTTATAAGGTAAAAAAAACTATCTGTTGGTAACAAAAAAAAACTTGTTACCAACAGATAGTGCTTTTCTCGTTATTTTTACGCATTAATTATTTTATTCCGTCGAGAACTTTTGAAAATATGATTTTTTAAAATCGGGTCCATCATTTATAGACACCCTGTATAATTCTGGATAGATATATTTTACAGTGCTCAAACTTAGATATACTTCACAAAATATTTTTTTAACAAGAACCAATTTTTCTAATACAATTAAATTTTATATATATTTTTCTATTAAAATAATTGCTATGTATTATTTTACTATATTTTTATACCCATTAAATTTTTTTTCAGGAAATAATTTTGCATACCAAATACTTTGTATTATTCTTGCTTAAACAAACATTAAAATACAGTATCATTTGAAATAACATGTAGGAATTATTTCAAATATGGTCTTAGATGTAACTTAAAAATAGTTTGCAATGGAATATATTAAATTCAATAAACACTGTTTTTTACAAAAATCTTGAAAAAATCAAAATTTGCATAGATTATAAACAGATAAAATTCAATTAAAACTGTTTTTTTTTTTTTTTTTGATCTTTCAAAACAGTACAGAAAGTGTAATATATTTTTTAAAAGGCAAAACTTGTAATTTAAATTAATCTTTGCTCCATTTTTTATGAATAACAAAACCAAATACCTTACTTCACAGAATCACTTTAAAAATGTATAACAGCAACTCAAACAAAATAAGGTATTTAGTTAAATGAGAAGTTATCTCTGATATATCTAATAAAACTCTTAAAATATACACTATTGTATTATGTATTTATCTCTGCTAATATTAATAAATATAGAAAAGGAATGATTTCATTATTAGTTTAGTATGATATATGAAGTAGCAAGAGTAACTTCAATATACTCAAAATAGAAATATACATATTGTTACAAATTTGTAAATAATGATTATATTTGTCTTAAAATATCTCAGACAGATCAGAAATTCTCACATTTTGGGCAAAAATTGCGGTATTTAGACGTGTTGTAGTTTAAAAGCGGATTTCCTAATGATTTGGCGACTTGGCGACAGTTGGCGAGATTCTTGGCGACTTGGCGACGGTTGGCGAGATTTTTGGCGACTTGGCGAGAAATCGATACTTCTGGAAACATCCATCACCTAAGCTCTAGGACCAATATTTTTCGAGATAGCCTAGAAGCTTCCAGAACCTTGGCGAAATTGGTAGATTTCTCCGCCAAGTCAGGTATAAATACCGCAGCCCGACATGGAAGAATAGAGTTTTTGTGAAGACAGTCAGTGAGTGAAGACGATTAGTTGTGACTGCTAGTTGTTCTCTGTCTGAGGTATTTGAGACCTGTGATTGGAAGCTGTTTCTTGTTATATCTGACGAATTGTAGCTGTATAATTGTGACTGTTACAGCGGGAATTTCGTTTATTTAGTGAAGTTCTTACGAATAAAAGTCTTGTGTTCATTAAGTGGTTGCTTTATTCAACTCTCAATCGACACGAACCCGTGAAGCTCGGTACAACTGGTGTCAGAATCGGGGTTGAAGAGTTGATGCAGCGTGTCACAAGAAAAATGGATATGGATTTAATGAAAAGTCTTCTCGAAAAATTAGCGGAGCAGATGGCTGAGATGAAAGCTGGACAAGAAGAGATGAAAGCTGGACAAGAAGAGATGAAAGCTAGACAAGAAGAGATGAAAGCTGGACAAGAAGAGATTAAAACCGAGATGATGAAAGAGATGAAAGCTGGACAAGAAGAGATGAAAGCTAGACAAGAAGAGATGAAAGCTGGACAAGAAGAGATTAAAACCGAGGTGATGAAAGAGATAAAATCTGGACAGGAGGAGCTTAAAAAGGAACTTAAGAAGGACATTGTAAGTGTTAAAGGAGTACTAGTGGCTTCTTCACTCGTCGATCTTTCACGAAATGTAATCCCGGTAAGAGTTGCTAATCTAAGTAATAAGGTAAAACTTATAAAAGAAGGAGAAGTGCTAGCGACTTGCACTCCAGTGACCTGTATTAACCGAAATTGTCAAGCCACACTATCTGAGCCTCCTGACACTCTAATTGATGAACTCCTTCAGAGAGCAGAGTTAGATGATAAACAGAGGAATGCTGCAAGAAATTTATTATTAGAATTCGGAGATCTCTTTTCCAAGAAATCAGATGATGTTGGGCGAACCAAATTGACGCAGCACCGAATCAATACAGGAAATCATCCACCCATTAAACAACACCCGAGAAGATTGCCATTCGCAAAGCAGGAAGAGGTGGACAATCTTCTGATGGAAATGCAGCAGAATGACATTATTGAGCCATCAGAGAGTCCTTGGGCTTCGCCTATTGTTTTAGTTCGGAAGAAGGATGGTTCTACCCGATTCTGCGTTGACTATCGTCGGTTAAACAACATCACTAAAAAAGATAGTTACCCTCTTCCTAGGATTGACGATACACTTGATGCTTTATCCGGAAAACAATGGTTTTCGACTTTGGATCTCAAGAGTGGTTATTGGCAAGTAGAGATACATCCTGAGGATCGAGAAAAGACTGCATTCACCACAGGACAAGGACTTTGGCAGTTCAAGGTTATGCCATTTGGGCTTTGCAATGCACCTGCAACGTTTGAGCGCCTGATGGAGACAGTATTACGAGGACTTTCCTACGAAGCCTGTTTGGTATATTTGGACGATATCATTATTGTAGGGCGCACATTCGAAGACCATTTAAGAAACATCCGAAAGGTGCTGGAAAAATTAAAAATGGCCAACCTGAAGCTGAATCCTTGCAAATGTAATTTATTCCGACGTGAAGTAAGCTATCTGGGACACATTATCTCTGCTGAAGGTGTAAGAACAGATCCTGAAAAGATCTCTGCAGTTAAGGACTGGAGTCGTCCAAAAGATGTCCACCAATTAAGAAGTTTTCTTGGACTATGCACATATTACAGGAAATTTGTTAAGGGTTTTTCAAGTATTGCCAGACCCCTTCACAAGTTGACAGAAAATAAACAGAGATTTCTATGGACAGATGAATGTGAGAAAGCTTTTAAACAACTGAAGGAGGCGTTGACATCTTCACCCATTCTTGCATATCCCCAGCCCGGAAAATTATTCATTTTAGATACGGATGCCAGCAACGAAAATATCGGAGCTGTTTTGTCGCAAGAAATTGATGATAAAGAATATGTCATTGCTTATTGGAGTAAATGTCTATCGAAACCAGAGCGGAATTACTGTACAACCAGGAAGGAATTGCTGGCAATTGTTAAAGCCATAGAACATTTCCACCATTATCTCTATGGAAGAAAGTTCTTGCTCCGGACAGATCACGCATCCTTAACCTGGCTTTTAAATTTTAAAAATCCGGAAGGACAGGTAGCCAGATGGATTCAACGACTCCAGGAGTTTGACTTTGAAATACGTCATCGCAAAGGAACTCTTCATGGAAATGCTGATGCACTATCAAGGAAGCCGTGTAATGAAAGCTGCCGATATTGTTCTAGAGTAGAGAAGAACTATCAGTTAGTAAATCCTTCGGTACGCCAAGTTACTGTTTCACCTCCACCGAAACCAGACCCATGGAGTGATAAAGGACTTAGGGAAGCCCAAAAAGAAGACCCAGATATAAATCCAATTCTTGAATTGAAAGAATCTTCTAGTATGAGACCAAGTTGGCAGGAAATCTCCACCTACAGTCCTGCTACTAAGCAATATTGGGCTCTTTGGGACTCACTCCATATAAGAAATGGTGTCTTATACAGGAAATGGGAATCCGATGATGGACGTAATTTCAAATGGCAGCTTGTTCTTCCAAAATCAAGAATTTCAGATGTTTTGAAAGAATTGCATAGTAGCTCCACTGGAGGCCACTTTGGAGTAATGAAAACTCTACAGAAGGTTCGAGAACGCTTCTATTGGAGCAAAACGAGACAAGATGTAGAGAAATGGTGCCAATCTTGTGATGATTGTGCGGCACGTAAAGGACCAAAGAAACGTAGCCGAGGAAGGTTGCAGCGGTACAACGTAGGAGCACCTTTTGAGCGGATAGCATTGGACATTTTGGGTCCTTTACCACGATCTTCAAATGGCAACAAATACATACTAGTTGTCATGGACTACTTTACTAAGTGGCCTGAAGCGTTTGCAATCCCCGATCAAGAGGCGACTACAGTAGCCGAGGTTCTAGTGCAGCAATGGGTTTCCAGATTCGGCACACCCTTACAAATTCATTCTGATCAAGGGACAAATTTCACCTCTGTTGTGTTTAAAGGAATGTGTGAAATTCTCGGAATAGACAAGACGCAGACCACGCCACTACACCCACAATCGGACGGCATGGTAGAGAGGTTTAACAGAACCATCTTGAATAATCTCTCACTTATGGTTTCCAGAAATCAGCAAGATTGGGATTTGAAGCTACCGCTGTTTCTGCTTGCGTATCGCAGTGCTGTCCATGAGACTACCGGATATACTCCTTCTCAGATGCTCTTTGGTCGCGAACTTCGTCTCCCTTGTGATCTTCAGTTTGGTCGTCCACCGGATACATCTTCATCGCCAGAAGAATATCTTCGAGACCTTCAGGCACGTCTTGAAGACGTCCATAACTTCGCTCGAGACCGAATCAACCTGACGACCGAAAGAATGAAGACAAGGTATGACACAAGAGCCACAGGACATGAATTTCAAGAAGGCGACAAAGTTTGGTTGTGGAACCCGATTCGACGTAAAGGACTTTCTCCAAAGTTGCAAGCCAACTGGGAAGGTCCCTACACAGTCCTAAAAAGACTGAACGACGTCGTGGTTCGTATAAGGAAATCATCTTCCTCAAAACCAAAGGTAGTACATTATGATAGATTAGCTCCTTATCGTAATGTAAAGTAAAAATTAGTAGACCATGGTCTCTTTGTAAATAGTATAGATAATTTTAATCTTTTCTATTTTCTTGTATTTTTAGTTGCTTGTGTATGTAATGTGCTCTGTATCATCTTGAAATGTAAATTCTTTTATATTAAATTTAGCCTCCTATCAGGGGATTGTACTGCCCGGGACGTGCAGTCCTTGAGAGGGGGGCAATGTTACAAATTTGTAAATAATGATTATATTTGTCTTAAAATATCTCAGACAGATCAGAAATTCTCACATTTTGGGCAAAAATTGCGGTATTTAGACGTGTTGTAGTTTAAAAGCGGATTTCCTAATGATTTGGCGACTTGGCGACAGTTGGCGAGATTCTTGGCGACTTGGCGACGGTTGGCGAGATTTTTGGCGACTTGGCGAGAAATCGATACTTCTGGAAACATCCATCACCTAAGCTCTAGGACCAATATTTTTCGAGATAGCCTAGAAGCTTCCAGAACCTTGGCGAAATTGGTAGATTTCTCCGCCAAGTCAGGTATAAATACCGCAGCCCGACATGGAAGAATAGAGTTTTTGTGAAGACAGTCAGTGAGTGAAGACGATTAGTTGTGACTGCTAGTTGTTCTCTGTCTGAGGTATTTGAGACCTGTGATTGGAAGCTGTTTCTTGTTATATCTGACGAATTGTAGCTGTATAATTGTGACTGTTACAGCGGGAATTTCGTTTATTTAGTGAAGTTCTTACGAATAAAAGTCTTGTGTTCATTAAGTGGTTGCTTTATTCAACTCTCAATCGACACGAACCCGTGAAGCTCGGTACAATATATATATAATATATATATATATAGATAGATGTAAAATATTCACAATTCAAAATTAAATCTCACAAGATAAAAACACAGAAATAAAAAATGTAATTCTTAAAAAGGTCAAGAATAGTTTGGTGTAGTTAAAAAGTATGTAAGAATTATAAAGGTGAGGAATACAATAGCATATTAATTAGTATAGATTAAATATGCATATACTGTATCTACAAAAATGAAATACATTACACATTCCTAAATTCAGAGCACTTTGACAAAGAAAATCTGGAATTATTGAAAAATTAGTTTTCTTACAAAATGTATGGGATGGAGTTTTCAGTGTAAACAAAAACAAACCTCAGTTGACCGGAAGCCATCTCAAATACTTCCGGTTTTCTCTCTTTCCATTGAAAAACAATGCAATCATAAAAATTTTATTGAAATATATTTAGATATTTATTTCTGTTTTCGAAAATTTTTTATTTTATCCATTAAAATCAAAATTTTTAATAAGAGTGCAATCAGTGGTGATCCCGTAAATTTTTAAAATTTTTTTTAATTTTTATTTAAATAATCCTGATGGTTTACCATATTTTGCGAGGAATCGCTCTTATTAATTGGCGATATTAGGATCAATTGTTGATGAATGATGTATCGTAACTCACATTCAAACTCTTGTAATTATTTATCTCAATTGTTAATCATTTTCTTCTCTAATTAATTTTTAATTTTATGCATTTATTCCAAAATTTCAGGAAATATATTTTGCGAGCGATTGAGCTGCAAATCATTTCAAATATTAAGCAAGGAATTATTTTATTCCTTTATTGTATTATATATTTCATAAAAATTTTCTTGATCATGCTGGAATATATGAATTGATATCAATAATGAGTTGAACAAAATTGTTATGATGTGTTTATTTACTTGTTGTTTATTAATATTTTAAACAAACCTTGGTTTTCATTGCAATTAAAATTTAAATCTTATTTTTAAGAATTGATTCAATATATATCTAATTAAATTAAGGATTGTAAATCGGGTTCTATTGGAAATTTGAACATCTTCAATTGCGAAAATAAATTTGCTCCAGCTCGCATATTGCAACCAAATGTTACGCAACAACTATTACCTTTATTTGCTTTCTGCATTTCAAAAAAATTTATAGGATAATTACTTTCAAATTAATATTTCTCAAAAGCAATGGAAACTACAGAAAATAAGCACGATGGTATAAGAAAATAATGGAATAGTAAGCAGGAAGTTTCGTGTCGGAAGTTTTCTAGATCTCCACGGTAGTAACTCCCTCTTTTCTACGCTTTACAGAAACTTCCATCCTATGATGAAAGCATTTTTAAAATATCTTTGTAAATTTTTACTGTTATATGTTCAAAAGTAAAAATTTTGGCAACACCTTCAAATAAAGAAAACTACCTTTAAGTAATCGAATTCCTTCCGCTGGTGTGGCGTTGATGTGGAGAGGAGGGTGCCAGCTCAGGTGTGGTCTCGTCACCTGACCATGGTTCTAAATAACGAGTCACCTTAAACAGAGCAAAGTCGTACTTTCACCTTCTGGTGCTCTGATTCAAAACGAAAGACGCTCTCTCTTGCACTGCCAAAGTGTCATAAGTCCAAAGTGTCACTGTCCAAGTGTCATAAGCAACAACAACAAGTAATCGAATAAAAAATACAAATTTTTAAGTATGTCTAAGTCTAAAAATATTGTAAAACACATAAGCAGTTCATAATTAAATCAATAGCTTTTTGTAAAGAAATAGCCAATTTATTAACAAAAGAAAATTTGTATATTTTGTTTATGCATAAATAAAATTTTTTAAATCACCTCTCATGAAAATAAAAATTTTTTTTTTAACACATAACAAGAAATTGTACATTTTAGAATTTTTTAAGCAAAGCTTCATTACCATCTCAATATATATATATATATATATATATATATATATATATATATATATATGTCTGTGAATAGAAAAAAAATGCTGCTTTTATATGAAAACTTCAGCCACTTATCGCATATATAAATTGCACATGCGCAGTCAGGTTTAACTTTGCTTTATAGTAAGGTAAGGTTCTTGAACGTAGAGCTAGATTTTCGCCTCGGTTACTCATCCTGAATTTGATGGTGAATACCGTTTCAGCTTTGACCCGGGATTTCGCTCTTATCTGGCGGACGAGGTTGTCGGTGAATACGGTCGTAATGAGGGTAGAGGATCGCCAGATCCAAGGACCTCTGAAAACTGCCAGCCGGCAACCACTTGAAGGTTTCACGTCTTACGTAAATATGTCTGGAGCGTTGAAAGTAATATCATATATGCAGCGTTGTTTATGTTTTTATTTGAGTGGGACATACGTTTTTACTTTTCTTCTGAATTCGTTTACGTTTAGTAATTGGTTTTTTTCGTTTCGCGTTCGCAGTGAGTTATTAAATAACTTTTTCCTATCATCTAACTTTTAATATCTAAATTATAACATCTTTTTTTTTGTATTCTTTAAATTTTGAAATTACATTTACTTCCCTTTTTCATTTATATTAGTAAAAGTAAATTGTTTTTAGATTGGAAAGAGTGTCTTATTTTCTCTTAATACATCGCATATAGAGTGAAACTGTCAGAAAAATGGTAATACGTGGTAGCATATCTCACACTTTTTCTCGATAGTTAAATTGTTAAAATTACATACTATTAGATTATTCTGAAATATTTGTGTAATTTTTCAGTTAAACATAAATATTCAAATTACAAATATGTTAGTACACAAAATTAAATCATTTTGAAAGTGATCTTTTCTTTTAATCTGGTCAATTCATGTATTTACTTCTACTTCTACTTTAAGTTTATGATCTTAGCTGAAATAGCGAATGGAGTTTCATCGATTTTTAGTTTCGCATTAAAAAAGAATTCGGAAATAGCTTGAAGTTATGTAATAACTGATTTTCTTTCTGTTGCGTTTTGATATTAGAGAAGCATTATATTCATATATGGCTACTGCTAACGACACTACTTTGGAGTTTTTTAGCAAAGCAACTCCTGCTCAATGGTCTTATGTATTTACTAAATATAAGGATGTGTTGAAGGCTAAAGCCGCAAAGCGTACTAAGAAAGGAGGCCCAGAAGAATTAATTCGAATGGATATATGGTATTTAATTTTATTGTTTATATATACATCATGTAATGTTGTAGATCGTGTAAAATTGCTGAACTTTAAAAAAGTGGAACAAAAGTCAATCAAACCTAGATTAAAAATATTTATTGATTTTCATAATTTCTCGCGACATCTCATTATGCAATTTTTATTTTTTACCAAGTATGAGAGAAGTATTGAAGAAATCCTAATTTTGTGTATGAAATTGTAGCCTTTTGACAAGTGACATCTTTAATATTTTTGTTAAAAATTTAATCATTAGATATTCTATAAAAATAATCAAAATATAAAAAAATTTTGTTAGCATTTTTTTTGAAAATTAAATTGGTGTAGAAATTTAATTTTTTAATTGCAGTTCTACTGCCTCAAAATTTATTAATCTTAAATTGAAAATGTATTATACTTATGTAGGAAGTTACCAGAAATGAAAATTTCTTCATGAAAAAAATTAACGGATTTAATTGAAGAAAATTTGTTAGGTATTTTGACTGCTGTGGTTATAACTAAGCAGATATAAAAGAAGCAGTATTTAAACTCATTTTAAATGAAAAGAACCAATTACTAATATGATAGTTTCTGTTCAGTGACATCAATGAAAGATGATTGTCATTAAAATTTATCATATCAAATTGAAATAAGCTTATATTTTTCATTTCAGAATCTGTTGACATACTATTTTAATTTATTTCAATTCTCTATATAACACCTTTTGAATAATCAACTGAAGTTGATAATGGTTTATTTAAGGTCATATCTTTTTTAAATTGTGGAAAAGTAAACATGAAAATTGAAAACACAATCTATCTGCATCTACCATATTTCAATTATAAGTTTGTGTCTTTAAAATTGTTACTTTAGAAAAATTATTACGTAGAAGATAAACTTTAATTTTCAAATTAAATTTTCTTAAGAGGAATTAACGTATGATTGTGATTTGGAAGTTTCATTTGAATGTAAAATTATATAGTAATATTGAAAAACCTAAGATTTTAATGTAAATTATCGATTTTTTTAGTTAAAATTATCATACAAATAAAAGCAATTTACATTTTAAAGACTTATAAAATTTCAACCTTTTATAAATTAAAAAACTTGTAATTGTAGGAGAATTTGTTAAATTTTACTGAGATAATATATTGTCAATATTTTAAACTTTAGTTAGAAATTAATTATATAACTTGGTATAGACATATTGTACTGTATATACTAAAGCTGGAGAGCGTTATTTTGTATTTTTATATGCAATGCAAATTTAAAGAATATTCTGTCTTTTTAGTAACTTAAATCAACTAGTTGTATTCTTCACAGAATTAAATAACAAGACTTTCAATAATTATTTTGGTATGTCTACGTGTTTTGTAAAAAAATTATGAGATGTAAAATTTATGCATCATCATCTTAAATACACGTTACATTTATGCAGCATTTATTTTAAATTTTAATTTAAATTGTTTCTATTTTAAATTAATTTTCTCAGAATATATAATTGTCAGTTCTTATTACTTGTTTTCCACACCTTATATATTAAAAACTGTTTGCTGGTAAAAGGACTAGTTTAATACTTTATTAGCAACAAAATGTAGCAATTATATTATTTTTAAATGAGAAGTTTTAGATTTAAATGTCATCAAGTATGAAGATGGAGTTTATTTAAAATATAAATAATTTTTAATTTCAGTGATTGAAATTAGGGAAAAAATATCCATTGCAATATTTTATTGTATAAAACATGTTAAGTTCTTAAATTATAATAAATAATGAATTAACGTAAGTAAAATGCAGAAGATTCTTTTGTCTTTCTTATTTAAAAGAGTTATAGTTAAAGAGTTTAAGTCGTTAGAATTTTTTGTTAAAAAAAAACTTTTCAAATATGCATTCCTTTTATTTTTTTACAACTAAATAAACAAAATTATTTTTCTTTTGAGCTATAATGTGATCAGGGATTTCATTTTGCACTTGTTGTTCGAGTTGTTGAAATAATATTTAACCAAAATGTTAAAGTAACTAAATATCAAAATGAACAAAAATCCCATTTAACAGAAATAGTAATTCTCAAAAGTAAATATATAATATTATATAAGTAAATATGTAAGTAAATATATTATAAATAATTAATATTTATACAAGAATTTTTTCATCACATTAATTTTATAAGAAAAAATTTCTCATTTGTAATGAAATTTCAGAGAACACAAATATGTGCTTTAAAGTTTGTACTGTAAACAAAGTATGTTAAAAAAACTTTACCCTATATTCCTTTTAAAAACATTTTTATTCAAAAATACTATACGAGGTAAAAACATTACCATTCCATTTTTTTGAAGACAGATTCTTAATACCAATTCAGTTTTACTAATAACTCAGAATTCTAGCTTAGTAATAGAAAGCTCAAATTAGATATAATATACCTTAACCAAAATTAGTTAAGATACTAAATTGCAAAATGGCAAGATATTAATTTTTTGAATCAAAGGAAATATTAAATATATTGTGTTGGAAATACAAAACTTATAAAAAGTTAATTTATTAATTCATTTAATTCTCTTTAACAATAGGTTATAAAACTTTATATTTTCAAGAAAAAAGTGGGGAAATCAATCTTATTTTAGGAGTACAATCTAAATTTTAATTAATGAATTTAGAAAGAAACATTAATAAAATATTCAAAACTTCATCAAACGTAAAATATTATTTTTATTTCATATGAAACAAATTCAAAAACAAGCATGTTGTTTATCTTTATATCATATTAGCATTTACTGAGATAATCTTATATTACAGTTTATTTTATAATAAAAAATTCAAATGTCATAAATTTTTTATGTACTCATGTTTAATCTAAACAATTCAGTTTTTCGTTATATATTGTTTATAGTAAGAAGTGTATTTTTTGTTGAAATTATTTTTAAATATATAATTAAATAGCTGTATGTATATGAATGTTGCTCATTGTCAGAAGTAAGATTAAAATTAATTATTTTAGAGATTATTTTTATAGTTATGAAAATTAATTTTTAAAAAGTTAAGCTCATTTTAAAAAAAATTACTTATTTTGATGATTTTTTTATTATTTAATAAAGAGAAGTTTGGCAATTTAGTTGATTTTGTTGTTTTGCTTCTTAATTAATTCAAATAGCAAATTAATACAGATAAACTCCAAGTAATTTTGAACAAAACCTGTTTTAGCTTATTGAGAAAAAATAATTCTTATCATATTAACATGTATTATATATTGCTTAGTGGTCCTGAAATCTCAGAAAAATGAAGCTGTCCTTAAATCCAATTGCTCTCTCATATTCACCTAATCCTCAATTTTGGTAATTTGAAGGAGAAAAAAGTCTTGTTTATTTTTGAAATTCTTGATTGAATGTAGTCCTCTGCTATACGAGTTCAGTGCATTTAAAGTAATGAAATCAAATAGTTTACAAAAAAGAAAAGTACGAGTGTCAGTACACAAAAAAAATAATGGTAGAAGTACTTGTGTATATAAATACCTCCAAACTATATTTACTGGAGCTGCATATCCAATGTATTCTTTGAAAGCAATCTATTCTAAGTAATGACTCTGGTAAGTCAAAATATTGTCTGTATAGGATCTTGAAATTAAAAGTTATTTTGTGAGCTATTTTCAAGTTTTTAATAAATTGATAAAATTGATATTTTTGAAAAAATAATTTGAAATTTTGTGTGTATATGTTATATGTATGGTTTAAAATTTTGGCAACGAGTATTTTAGCTTGAATGAAATATACTCTTGGCTGCCTTCTGGCTCAATGATATTGTGAATACTTTAATTAAATGTAATTGGGAATAATACACAACATTTTTTGTATTTAACAAAACTTGAAGACATATTTCAGTTGAACATTCAAGTACTTTGCTTTTGAAAATTTAAGTAATTTTTCATCTTTTTTATCAGGAAAAGTACTTGTGGAAACAATTTTTGAATTATTTCTATAAGTTAATGATTCAATGGTGAAACATTATTTTTTTAAAATATGAACTTGTAACTTAAAATAATTTATGAATTTTCCAATTAATTTTTTTAATATTAACATTGTTCATTTTTTGTCAAATCATTGTTAATTTAATATTATTTCTTATAATTATAGATTTTAGAAGAATTAAAGTGTAGCTTTCTAGTAAAGAAAATATATATCACCCTTTAAAACTATTTTTTCTTAATTTATTTTCTTGTCCAAATGAGCAGCTATTAAAGTATTTAGTCTAAATTGTGGCTGTCACATATAGACTAATTATATAAGTTTAAAAAAATAATAATAAATTAACTTTGAGAAAAAGTAATTTTGCAATAAAATTTTTTGCTGTTTTTTTTTATTTTTTCCAATAATATGCAGTTTAGTCACATTAATGTTACCACTTGTCAAAAGCAAGAATAATCACTTTTCACAAAGCAAACTGCTGTAAGATGTATAGGACTTGAGTCAATTAGGTTCTTGAAAGTGTTCACTGGGACGTTGACCAATGGCCAGCTATGCTAGATTACGTGGGTGAGGATCCATATCGCAAAAAACTCAATTGAGATGGTCTGGCATAGTCTTGTATGGATTTATGTTAGGTTACTTTTATAGTTTTGGGGAAATTCATCCTGTTCCTCTTCAAACCACGCTTGTATACTACCAGCTGTGATAGATTTTGCATTATCCTATTGGTAGATACCATTATCCTGAAGAAAAAATTCGTATATAAGGTGGACATGGTCCGTAAAAACAGATGTTTACTTGTATTGATCCATCGTGTCTTCCACAATGATGAGTGAACACCGAAAATACCTCTAAACCATTTCCCAGACCATAGTGCTTTTCACCTCCATCCTGGCAATTTTTGCAAGGTATTAGCTTTCAGGATTTTGACGTCATATTTTCCAAATTCCATCTGTCTGATGGAGTAAAAATGTGATTCATTAGGAAATGCTACCTGTCATCTCACTCATTGAACATGCATTTCCATTCCATGGCATGTAAATTCCAACCTTAGTTGCTAATGATCAGCAGTCAGCATAGGTGCATCAACCAGGCATGTGTTTCAGAGGTTAAGATGCTCCAATGTTCACTGAAAAGTATTTTTTAAATACTTTGTAATCCTTTGGTTCATCTGGTAGTTAGTTGCTCAGTGGTAGCACATCTTATTGCCTGAAAGCACTTCCATAGCCATCGTTCACCTTTGTCATCTGTGGCCAGTGAGGCACAACATTTGCCATATTGCTGAATTTGGACAGTTCCATTTTGCCATGCATGGTATACTTTTACCACAGAGGTACACAAATATTTCTCAAATTCTTATCATTTCGGAAATGCTTCCATCCTTGGTCTGAAAGTCAGTGATTGTGCTCTTTAGGACGTTGGATAAATTGTTCCATTTCTGCATTACATCAGTGATTGCAAAGTTTTCTAAAGCCCTCACACACCTTTTATATATTAACTGTGCTACCACCTGCCTTCTGTGATTGATTATTTAACATGGATGTCAAGAGTGCATGATGATCACATTAATATGGCTGAACTGTATGTCTAGAACCTATCTCTTTCTAAAAATACTGCAATAATGTTTTTCAAACCAGTGCTATTATCCAACATGTTGCAAAAAAGCCATAAAATAACTAAAAGAAACAGTGTTACTAATAAAAGTTTATTGAAATAAGAAACGATAAAACATTATTGCAAATTAAAATTTATATAGTATAACATAATAAAATTAAACTTATAAGCAATTTTAAGTGCACGTATGTAAGAAATAAATTATCAAAAACACTAAATTTGATTTATTATTATTTTAATGAATTTTAATCTGAATGAAAGTTAATTTATGGGCAACAATGTAAGACAGTATTGTTTTAAAAAATAAATTATTAGGAAATACATAAAATGTAAAGTATATTAATGCCGCTGAAATTTGGGGAACAGATGAAAATAAATTCCTTGTAGTAAAAATGGAATGAAAAAGAATATCACATGAAATATAAGTGCTGTTAATTTATTTTGGTGATTAATAATCATGGTTTTACATTTAAGATTGTTTTTTAAGATCATTGTGTACTAGAAAAAAGAAATTTTCATTAAGACTGGGTTAATAAAATAATGATTAATTAATGGGGGTAAAGATTCAGGTTATTCATAAAAAATCTGTTGTAACTTAATATAAAGAAATGTTATAAATAAAAGGTTTAGGATTTTTGACATTATAAAACGCCACTTTTTTGTTTATAAAGAATATAAAAATGTATGGATATTTTATGCAATTGAAATTTTAATGTGGAAAATTTTTTTTAGTTAAAATCAATGTTTTATACAATTTTTTGCTAGAATAAAAAAAAATCAAACAAAAATGTTAAATTAAAAATTTTTTTCATGTTTGTTGTGAAATATTATATTTTGATTATTTTTGGTTGTGCTATTTTTAGTATTTCAAAATAAAATTTGGTAATCTTATGTATTATTAAACCAATACTTATATTTTCAAATTTTGAATTTTTGTACTATTTGCGTGCAGTGTGTTATCATTTGAGAAGGTTTTTTTCCCCTCAAAAGATTTTATATTGTCTTATCTGCCTAATTTTTGTATTCGACGTTTTTGTATAGAAATATATTTTGCCACATAGTTTTGTGATGTATAACATTGTCCTATTATTTGTGAGGTTAGATTATTAAGAACTCTAATATTATAGATTATGAAGAAATTATAAAAACAATAAGTTATTTGTTAAGTTATATGTAATAAGGGCAGTTGTTATGAAGAGATTCTAGCTACTTCCAGTTGATTTTCAAAGAATTTTTTTTATATACATTTTAGAAAAATAGTATTACACATTAGTTTTTGGGATTTTATACTAAAAAATGTATGAGGAATATCTTAGATATTCTAGTAGAATGAAAGCAAGTCTCTTGTGAGGTGAAAACTTGCAAATGCAGATTTTCGTTTGATGTATCTTCAAGATTATCTAAAGTTATCATATTTATCAACAGCAAAATATCCAGGATCTAAGTTATCAAAAAGTCCATTCTAGTTCATAATGAAACTATTAAATTTTTTAATATACATTTTAGTGACATGAGTAAAAAGTTTTGATAGCTGTGACTTTAGTTTTGGTTCTTAAATTAAAAATTGTTGCAGTGTCCTGAAAAGAAATAATATAGCATTTGCATTAAAGCCATCAAAGCTAAAAGTGTACAAAACAGAATTTTGTATAAATTTGCCTTGATGAAAGCATATTTTGAACTTTGAAAGTACATAAGAAATTAAAAAGATAATTACTTGATTATGATTATTGTATTAATTCAAGAATATTAAAAATGAAATAATTTGTGAAATCAATTTCATTAATTCTTGCAAGTATTTAAAACTTTTACGCAGTAATGTGATTGAAGAACAGCTATTTTGTTTGATGACATTTTAAATCAACTTTAATAATTGTTACATTTATACAAGAACTGCTAGGCATACTTTATATATATATAATAGATCTTAGTATTTTCCCTTAAAAACTTTCAACTTTTGCAATTTTTATTTTATATGAAGTACCGTAACACATTTTTTCATTTAAAGCTGTCAGTTTTATTTCATTTTTAATTTTTTTAGTAAATTTTTTTGTCATTGTATGTAATTGTATTTGAACGAAGAAATTAAGATTTATGTAACAGATCTGAATTCCTGTGTTTTGTGCAATAATTTTTTTGCTCAATTTTTAGGTACCAAGAGCAGTTTCCAAAACTTATACATTCTCGAAAGGAGCTTTACATTACTCATGAAGAACTGGTTCAACTAACTAAATGGAAATTGATGGTAATTCCCTCTAATGATATTTTTACCTCGCTTAACATTCAATAAAAACATTAAAAAGTAATAATTAAATCTGACACGAGGAAAATTTAATTTACTTAATTAGTAATGATAAATTTCCACATAAAGTTTTATTACTTAAGTAATTTACATATCAATAGTACTGATACATAACAAAGACAATTTAAGGCACAAAACATTTTAAAAAATAGTTAATTTATGAAAGAATTGAAAAGTTTCTGAATTTGAAAGTAAACAGAAAAATTGTTTTTTAATGCATTTATCAAACAGGAAAATTCTTTTTTTTTTTTTTATGAAACTTTTATATCAGATTTAAAATCTGATTAAAGTTTATTTTTTTAAACTTTAAAATATTTTAAGGATGAGTTAAATATTCATTCATTCATTCCTTGTAGTCTTTTTAAATTTCTTATTCCTTTAAAGAAAATGATTTTATTTGATTTTTCAGGAACATATTGTTAAATAAAAGAATCATTGGTGTATAAAATGTCATTTTCTTTAACTAACATTTTAAGGTAATAGATTTGTATTATTTTAATTAGTGCTTGTGTAAATTAAATTACAAATTTTACTCAATATATCTTAAAGTCATTTTTCTTTGTAAGCATTTAGTATATAGATCATTGTGTAAGAAAAACAATATTACAAATTTAAAAAATTCTGTTAAGTAAGATAAATTATGACTCAAATTTCTAGGTACTGTCTGTTAGCTTTAAATATCATTGTTAAAGAATCTTAGTATTTAAGGAAATAGTAATGATTAATGCATCAAAGTTTTTTTCAACAAATATATGCTGCTTTTTAATATTTTTGTGTTACATAAAATAAGAAAAGTAAAAGAATAAATTCCATTTGATAACAATTAGATGTAAGTTATAAGGACATTGAACTTAAATATGGATTTATTTTTTTCATTGTTTAAATGTTTTTTGCACAAAAAATTTAATGTAAATTTAAAGAATAATTTTCTTAATGTAGTTGTAATAATGGTACAAAAACCTCTGATTTAAAAATGTTTTGCTTGTAAATATGAATCAAATATCAATATTTTATATTAATTTTTTCTTTTATTGTAAGTATTATATATTAATAGTAAAAAAGTTAATAAATTTTGAGCTAAATCCTAGAATTCAGTCTGGGTATCAAATGTGCTGAACCTGTATATTATTGTATCAGAATGGATTCTTGTGAGTTTATGGTGTAATTTGATCTGTGCCTGTGGGAAATTTGTTTGAAATGTTAGTAATCCTTAAAGCTTTTGCTATGTGTTTTGTTTTTTACATTTATGGTTGCAATTTAGGTGTTTGAAGTTATATTTTATCATCAAAGTCTATTAAATTGAAAAATTTAAATATTACTATTTGTGTAACAAAGGAATAATATGAATATAGATAAATTGAATTTACATTTTCTTTAATTTTTTAAATAAGTAAATTTAAATAGATAATTTTAAAAAAGAAAGAGTATTTTAGTTTGTGTTATTCCTGACTTGAAGAAATGATCAGTAATCACCTCTACTCTTGTCTCGGACTTATTGAGGTTGCAGTTAGAAATTCTGCAGAAAATGACTTTTCATTTTATTCTTGAGTGTATTGGGCTGCTCGACATAGACTAATGGTTGAAAAACCAAAGTCGGGTGTAGGGTAAATAAAGTTTGTGTAATATTTGATTAAAAATCGCTGTTTTTATAATTTATGTAATGTATTAGTTATTGTGTAAAAGTATTTGCCATATTTATTTAGATTTATTGTGAGTATTAATGCTTGTTAATTAGAAACTTGAGTTTTCACAAATATGTTTGTTTTTACATTATTGATTTAGCTTTATTGCCTTGATGTCACCTGTTTTAGATTGTGCTTTTACTGATGTTTTTTAATGTGTATTTGTAAAGTGTTTGTATTCTTTTGATTTACTGAAGGAAAATCATAAAAATTGATTTTGTATATTTTATTGGCTGAGTAAAAATAGTGTGGATTTTCAGAGTCATATAATATCTGTTTTGCAATATGTAATCTTTGTGAAATTAGCATTTCTAGTTATTAGTTTTGTAATACTCCTGTAATAGATAATTATAATGAAATATTTGTTTTTTAATAGTTTAAATCAAAAATAATGGAAGAATGTGATATTCAATTTTTGAGTTTAAGTGCAATCAAGATTTTGAAAATTGGTTATTTTGTGAAGTGGCACAATTTATTTTGCTGAGATAGCTATACATTGCTTAGGATGAAAATAGGAAATCAAGCCAAACACATACTGGCTCATTAGATTTTACCAAATTTTGCGTGTTAAATTTAATTGATATTTTTCATGAGTTATATTCATATATATCTGAATTTTGACTATCAATATATCAAAATTCACAGTCAATTGTTTTTTTATGTAAAACAAACAATTAACTATGAATTCTGATGTATCTATTATCTAAAAATTAAGGTGTTTTTTGATAAATGTAACATTGTAACATAATTTTGTTTTAGATACATATTTTTCATCTTGAAATATTTTTAAATCAATTTGAAAAATTTTCAATATTACTAAGAAAAATATATACCTACGTTTTCAAAAAGTACGTTACATTATTTCAGAAAAATACTAAACACACACATATATATATAAGTATTTATTTTAAAATTCCAATAATTAAGAATAATTCAAAAAATTTATTTTGTTTGTTATATTATACTTTATAAATGAGAAAGGAAATTAAATGAAATATGTAATTTAAATTTCATAAATAAAATTTCATAAAATTCACAAAAATATTACCATAATTTGATTTTATACACAGTGATCACTTGTTTTTTACGGTTAATGGGGACCAGAACCTTCCTCAAAAACTGAATATCCGCAAAATTGGATTTGCCACTAGGAATTTTCACGTGTGCAGGTACACAAATGTTTTAAATATGTTAACTTTGATATTGATTTACACTTATATATAATAATTTATACTTTACACATTTATAACAAAATTTCAACAGTGTACCTATTTACTTCAGCGTGTGGTTGCTAATTAATAAGGTTAATTACAAAACCTTACACAGTAATAAACATTAGTCAATATTGCTTTCTGAGAAAGGCGAAGAGTCTTGTATTGGTGGTGAAAAGAGGCTCTCATTTGACTCGTAGAAGCTTTAGGCTCACTCGAAAACACTTCTGCTGAAGGCCCTGACGGTAGAGCCGATGTTTTACCTTGGAGAGAAACGTGGTGATGGGTAGTTGTCTTCGTTTTTCTTTTCCTTCAAAATCCCTCTGTGTAAATACATAACCTCATCAACACGATTGCTGAACTCAAATGCTTGAACCACATAATTATCAATGTCTTGTGCAAATTGTTGCATCGCTCTTGCCATGTTGCACAATTGTTTCAGTTTCTCCATGGTAAGGCAATGCTTTTCAGTTTCTTCTTTGTCTTTCCCTTTATTTTCTTCTTTACTTAGAGACTTGGTCATCTCAAGGAGATCTTCATCAGTCAGTGGGATTGAGTAGCAATCGAAAAGGGCGCTGATGTCTTCTTTTGTCAGGTCGGTAAATCCTTTATTCTTTATGCTGTGAGCCAGCCTCACCGACTTCTCCACTGCTGAATGATGAACTTCTTCAGGAGTGAAGCCTGGGTAGTCGTGCACCACGTTCGGCCATAATTTCTTCCAGCTAGAATTTATGGCTTCACTCTTCATGTCCTTTAATGCTTGCTAAATATTAAACAAACACAACGCAATGTTGTAACTGCATCAGTATGCTTTCAAGGTGAATTCATCATTGCATCATCAACTGACCAAATGAGGCCCTCCATTGTGGAGCGATTCTTAAAGGCACAAATGACTCCCTGATCCATCGACTGAATTAAAGATGTAGTGTTCGTGGGCAGAAACTCTATCTGAACACTGTCATATTGCAGGTCCATTGCATGGCCTGCTGTACATTCCATTAGGATAAGGACCTTAAAGAAAAGGTCCTTTTCAGCCAAATACAGCTTCACCTGGGGAATAACATTAGGAGGAACTTTTCAAAGTCAGAGTTTTCGTTATCCAGGCCTTAGAATTATGCATCCAAAACATGGGCAATAGAGCCGTATGTTTTTAATGCCCGTGGATTTTTGTCTTTATTAATAATGCCTGGCTTAAGCATAAAACCTGCAGCATTGCCTACCATGATGAGAGTCACGCAGTCTTTGTGAGCCTTGAAACCTGACTTCTTCACTTCGTCCTTGAAGAGGAAGGTACACAAAGTCATTTACTTCCAAAAAAGGCCTGTTTCCATCTATGTTGAAAACTTGTTCAGGGAGGTAACCTCCCTCACTGATAAGGTTAGGAAACTTGTCAGTCTATACTACTTTTAAATATCTGTGGGCAGATGTCTTTTTACCAATACCCACCATTAGGCTAATTGCCAAAATAATTACCACGCTAAGCAGAGCTGCAAATATTATATTTTAATGCAGTTAAAGGAATGCTAGCTATTAGTTTAAATACCTAAAGTATTTCGTTCTATTAATAAGTAAGAAACTAATAACATGCCAATAATTAGACTTGCTTAAAAGTAACAAGTTTAATTTATTGATACTAAACAAAAATAATTACATAACATAAATTAAGTTTAAAATTTGAGAATAGATAAATATATTCCAATTAAATAATTCATTACAAACAAAAATAAGTAAAATTATAATACCGATGAACATAAAAGTTTCCAACCAAAACCATCAGACACCAGAGTTTGATTTTCTGAAACCAGTGTTTTTAAAACACCTGGGATACGCCCTTTGACGAACTGGCATGCGTATACAGTAAGATAATTTAATCATGAAATTCGAAATGCCAGATCGGCAAAGTAAAATTTTAAGTGTTTGTAATAAATGGTATAGGAGTATGCCGGTAAGGCATAGCAGAAAATAAAGTTAAAAATAATGCACAAGTATTTTAAATGTATGATAAATATGGTGATAAGAAAATTAAATATAGAACTGTACTAGACTAAAACTTAAAAGCACTGAATATATGAATTTAAGTTTGTACTAGGGTAACAAAACTCCTCCTCCACGTTATGAAAAACAGCATCTTTGTCAGCAGAGGAAACTACACTACAGAGAAGCACATTTTTGAGGCCATATCAATTTTGAAATTTTTTGAACTAGCCTTTGCTGACAAGCCTCATACTCAAGGAGGCAAACCACTCCTGGCAGCGCTGTTGTTGGTTTGAGATACGTCAGCACCTTCTTCAGCCTCTTCATTGTTGCTATCAGGCAAGATTTGGTCGTAGAGAGCTTTGGCCTGTGTCCTAATGATGTTAGTGTCCAAACTTACTGTCTTTTATCTGCAATCAGCAATCCACAATGCCAGTACAGCTTCTATTTTCACAATTCTGTTATTACGCAGAGTATAGTAATTTTGGAAACAAATACGAATAAAGGAAATATGGGAACTTCGAAAAAGTATACTTAAAGAACTTGTAATGAAAATTCCAGAAGAATCAGAACACAAATTCTAATGAAAAATAAAGAAACTTTTATAAAACAATATTATAAATTATATAAGAATAATTTAATAATATTTAAAAAATTATAAATTAAAAAATCAAAATGTTTTGAATATTTTGGAAAAATGTGCGAAGAACTGAAACCGCAAAACATGAAGCGCAAGATGGCGAAGGAACACTGTATATATGTGTATATTTTATGTGTGTATATATATATATATATATATATATATATATATATATATATATTATATTATATATATATATATATATAAACTCCTATAACAAGAAGTGGGGCATACAAGTATTTGGAAACAATATGGAGTTTAATAACATTAAATAAAATTTGAGAGTGACTAACAAAAAAGTTCATTATAAAACAATCAAAATAACATTAATAGGATATGAGTCATCTCACCTTTATCTAAACTTTACAGCATTTGATCTCATAATTAAGAGTTCATATTGATCTTTTCTGATTAAAAGCAGCTTCTAAAAATAAACATTGGCTCTTTGTTTGTTTACCTTTTGAAAATTAGTTGGATCAGTGCATTGTTATGTAAATAAAGTCAAATTAGAAATGTTTTATTTTTTAAAAATTTTGTTAGATTTTGTTTAATTATAATTTTGTACTTTTGTTGTTTGTAATATTAAGTATGTAGCAATTTTTTTTAGCAAAATTTGTCATATTGGATGAAAATAACATTGATAAATGTAGATTCGAAAGTTTCTCTATATTCAGTGATCATGTAATTTGTGTACATTGATTTAATATCTATTGTTTCTAAGAAGCTGTATGTACCTATTATGTTTCATCATAAATTGTTTATTTCATCAGTCTTGAGTGCAGTTTTAAATCTAACATCTGTTGGTATTCTATTAATTGAATTTAGCTCACAATGTACACCATTATTTTACATGATTAATTATACCATGTGCATGTAAATTGAAGTAATTGAAATTACAATTTTTGTCAATATAAAATGTTATTGAAATACTTGCATATTTTTTAAAAATTCTTTAATAACACTTGAAATTAGCTTTTAAGAAAGTTTATGACCCAAATACTCTATATGAATATTTATCTAACTAAGAAAGAAAATTAAATCAGAACCAGCTTTAGAATAGTTTGGAAAAAAAGTTAAGAACTTTTCTTTACTAGTATTATATTTTAGACAAGTTTTCAAATTAATACTTAAATTCTTATAATAAATAAAAAGAAAGATCCTCAGTGTTTATTTTTAACTGTATTAATTTAACAAAAAAATTTACAAATTGTTTGTTTTGTAATAATTACTGTAATTTCTTGTCAAACCTTGATTCTATCTTAATATGTTTGAGTATGTTCCTATGTACACAACAAATTTATATTTGTTGCTTTGTTATTTGTCAGATTGCTACAGGGTTCTTTTTTTAAATTCATTTATTTTTTCATTAATATTTTATATTTGTTTTTGGAACATTCTTAATTTAAATATTAATTATATAAATTCTACCATTCCCTGTTGTAATTTTTTTATTCACAATTTATAAGATTTTTTTAAAAAATTTTAATATTGATGTTTTTTTAAAGTTATCAGCTTAATTAAATGGAAATTTCAATGCATTGCAGTTTTGAAAAATTATTCACATACTTTTTTGTTTTGTTGTGTGATAGATTCCTACAGATAAAGTTATGCTGATAATTAACTCTTATTTATTAATTTATTTATATTTATTTTATGTACCTAATGTAATGTATTTAATGTAATATTAACTATTACATTCTTATTATATTGTTTATTAAACAGAGAGAAAAATTTCGACCAAACTTGATTGATTTGGTTCGCATCAACACTGAAAAAGCTGTAGTGACTCATAGTAAAAAAGCTTTCAAGAGGCTTCCCAATCTTTCTGGAGCTATTGCAATGCTTACTTGTTTAAAGGGTGTCGGGCCAGCTTCAGCTTCAGGTATTTTAAACAATTAAAAATTTAATTTTGTTTCCATTTAGGAAATCAGTATTGTTTGGTAATATCCTTTTTGATGTAATATGCATAGTTATAAATTTTCAAATGAGAAATTCGGGAGAATAATGGAAAGTTAATTTTCCAAAATATTTAATACCCTATGCACATCTTTAGTATATGGAAACTAATTAACTTTATACATTTATCTTATTTGCAATAAAGATTATTGAAATTGTGGGAAAATGAAGTTGCATAACTTTATAAAATGTAATTTTATGGTATTCAGCAAATTGATATATTATCAGAAAAATTAATAACTTTTAGTACATATTTGAATATTACATTTTCTTTTAATTGTGTGAAAAATAAGTGCTTTGTTTCAGATAGTGCAGCTGCTAAAATACACAAGTTTTAATATTATTGGATTGCATGTACTTGAAATTTTTTCATAATATTAAATAGATGTACTATGCATGATTTGGATTAAAAATTGCTTAAGAGTTATGTTATTTGTCAAGAACAACATACTGAACACATCATTGTATAACTTTTTTTAATCAACAATAGTTAAAATACATCAGTGGAAAGTTTAATGTAGTCATTTACCTTGTGAACTCAGTAATTATTTACTTAATACAAAGCATTATTTGAATTTATGTATTTTTAGCTATTTTAGCTGCTGCTTTTCCCGATCAAGCACCATTTATGGCTGATGAAAGCATGTTATCTACACCTGGTGTGGAGACTATGGATTATACTATAGCCGAATATTTAAACTATACGTCACAATTAAAGAAGAAATCTGATTACCTCAACAGTATAGGTAATTTGTGGAAAAACTAATTTTTAAATTCAATAATATTTTTTAATTTCCATGTTTCATATGTTCTATCAGTCACTGAAAAAATTGTCATGATGAAAGTAATTGTAATTGCATTTATTGGTTATTAAATTGGAAAATGATATAAAATCCAGTCTAATTAATATTGAATTAGTTTATATTGCAATTTCTTAGGTTTATTTTAATCTAAGAAAACTATTTCTGGTGGAGGGAATCGAATTGAATGCTTATCTATCAAAACCAGTTGTTATATATATATACACATATATTGAAAACTTTTTTATTAATATTCAAAATACTTAAACATTTCCATGGTAAAATTCCATCCCAATCTTGGCTCAGGTCTTCAGTATTCTTTATCTTAGGGTTTCAAATAACCTGAACTATCTGCAATTCTTTTTTGATAAAATGACAAATTCAATTTTTAGATTAAAAAAGGTTGTATATGTTTGATATAATTTTTAAGAACTGTATAGTAATTAATGAGTATTACTTCAAATAAAAATTATATCAATAACATTTAAGTAAAAATTATACCAAAAAATTTAGAACACCAGAGAGTCTCATCTGTATAATTTTTGTCATCAGAACTACCTGTTTTAAAAACTCAAATAAATGTTATTTATAAAATGAATTCATTACTATACTCCAAATTTATTGGATGTGAAAAGAAAATGTGTAACAAACTCATACATTTTAAGAGATAATATTTTGTAAATTAATTTCTCTAGAAATATAATTGTTTGGTTGAGTAGATAGAGGATCTCTTTCTACCTGTGCTGAGAGTAAATTAGTTTTTCTTTCTTTTTCGATTATGAAAATATATATGTATAAAAAAATTATTTTGCTAACAATTTTGATATATTGTTTAACATGCTTATTTTTTACTTTGCTTCCAAGTTTCTTTATTCAAATGATGAAAATTGGATTTCCGTTTCAAATTTTATTTAAAATATTTTAAATAAGTTTAGAATCCTCATTCTTTATCTAAATTTTTATCAGTTTTAGTTATGTTGCATGTGTGTGTGTTTTGTTCTTTATAGATATTTGAACTTAGGATTTTATTTTTGATAAAATTAATAAAAAAATTGCATTTGATGATTGCATACTCATATTAGAGATGATTTATATTATAAATATACTATATTTTTCTTCTACTCAAAAAGAAATTTTTTATTTATGTTGCTGATAACTAAATGAGTAGAAATAACAAATATAATGAAGTAAATGCACTACAAAAAACTTAGATAAAATATCGAAGAAACATAATATTTATAAAGCAAATTTTTATTGTGTTTATATTTATCAGTTATTATTTTCATTCTTAAGACAAATTGCTTAATGTTTGGACAAAAAATGGAAAAATAATAAGATAAAAACTAGTTAATAAATGTATTTATAAAAACAAAATTTTGCTGAAAGATATTTCTTGGTTTTCTGTTTCAGAAAACAGTTTCAGTTTTATACTGTATTACTTGTGTGTATGTGTGATGTATAATCTGACATTAAATTTAGTATCCTTCAGAAATGAAAAAATCTGTTTATTTCAAATTTTCACGCAAAATAGTACATATTAAATGAATAATATGTTAATGATTGATGTTAATTAAAAAAGCAATACTTTTTCTCTGTTATATTATTAATTTACTTTAACAAATGTATCTGAATACAAATTCAGTATAGTGCTAAATTTTATTCATGATTGTAGTTTTTAATATTTTTTAGTTCACTAACTGCAAATTTTATGAAAATTTTTATTAATGGGTAATCTTACTTCAGTAAGATAATATTGAAAAATATTAGTATACAAATTATTAGATTTCTTTTCATGTAGCTCTCATGTTTTAATAAATTTTAGCAGTTTTTTATAGTTATTATTTAAAAAATCTTAATTTTTGAATGAGATATTAAAAATAAATAAAGCTATGTAATATCAAGTTTATTTGTATCAATGATTACTTTGTGAGAATTTTCAAACATACCTCTAATTTTCAATAAATAGTATTAATTTACTTAAACACAATAAAATTATACACTTTTTGTAATTTGGTTCATTGTGTTATGAGTTATGTTGCTGCTTATCTTGTATGATTTGATTTAAGAAGCACTTGGGATAAGTATAATTCTACTAGTATATCAAAGTAATTTTTAAAATTTATTATTTGTATAATTTATAACATAGGTAACATATAATATATTTATGTAAAAGTTTTAATAATGCAGTTAGTATCAATAATACAAAACTAAAAAATATTTCTAGCCATATCTGAAACAGATGACTAAGAACAGAATTAAATACAGACAAAATGATATTGAAAGAAAAAAGTGGAATCGCACAATTATGTTTTCTGCAGTTTTATCTGGGTCATTCTCCTTTTTAGTATGTTTATTTTTATTTATTAAAAAATTTTATTCTCCAGTTATCTTTTCTCCTTAGTTTATATATAACTTTTAAACAAAACAATATATCCAAAATCAAAAATTTGCTTTTAATTGCAAAACAATTCCCTTCAAAAGGAAGTGTTTTAATTGTTGTTGCATCTTAAATTCGAGTTTTGTTTCTCTTATTGTGTGTATTATTTTGATTATTTTTAATTATATATTTATGATTATATATATGTTGAGATTTTAAGCAAAATTCAATTTGAAATAAATGTCCTTACATAAAATTATTTAAAATTGCTAAATATATTTTTAAAAAATTAATGTGAAAACTTAATATTTGCAAAACAATGGAATACTGAAAAGTTACAATTAATATTGTTTTTCTTAGGTATAAAATTTTGGGAATAATTTAAAGTTTAGAAAAAATTTCATTAAGAAGACAAAATATGAAGATCAAGTTAACAACAAAAAATGTAACATTTAATTAGAAGTTGAGACATCTTTGCTAACAATTACTTTTAAGATATATTCATAAATAAAAGAAAACTATTAGATTTTTTGAAGAATCAATCATTTCTTCCTCTTGACTGGTGCTGAAATGATTTAGAGCTCGAATGCATGAGTATGTTTTTGATTAGTTTAAATAGGTTTAATTAATAGAAGTGACATTTTGTTATTTGTGATTTGGTTTTATTTAAGTTGTGGTGATTGAAAAAATATTGTTAAAATTTAAGCCTCTTAAAAATGTAACAAGATTGTTTTGAAATGACTGTTGTTTGTTGAATGTATGCTTCTGTTTGTTTGTTTGAATGTATGCTTCTGAGCAAAACATGTTTTTTTAAATTTTGTCAATGTTTTTTATTTATTTCATTGTCAAAGAAAAACGTTTATTGCGATATTAAAAAAATGTTCTTTAAATTTTTTTATAATGATATGTTTAATGCTTCAAATTATTGTAGATAATGAAATGTGTTCTAAATTGCAAAATTTTAATATTAAATATTATAGCTCAATTTACTTTGTGTAAAAGATTTAGTGAATTTCTCATGATTGAGTTAATTAATGCATGTGAAGTATGTTTAAGCTTTCAGCATTTAAAAATATAGAAATCTGCATATAATGAGTTTTAATTTATTTGTAAAATCTAAGCTTCTATAAGGAGAGAAAAATGGAAAGTATAAAATGGAATATTATTGCATTAAAAAAATTGAGGAGAAATGTTTCAATGAATTTAAATTATGAAGATAAGTATATTGAATCCTTTTTCTTTTATTTTTTGTAATAGTTTTTTAACTTTTCTTTTAAGATACTGTACTCTTCCAAATGAAAATTGATTCTTTAAATTCGTTTTCAGATATATATTACTATATAAAGAGCAAATACTAAGAAAAAAGTAGATTACAAAAAATATTTTTTCTTTTACATGGCAGTTTATTGGCAAAATGATCTACCCCAATCATACACTCCCTATTGTAGTAAGAGAATTTTTTTTTCCATGAAAGCACTTTTAAGCTGAAATAGAAAGATAAAACATGACTAATGGCTTAGAATCTTAAACCCATTGAAAAAATGCTTTGCAATGTTACTAGTAAGAAAAATCGTTTTGTCTTGTTTGCAGTAAGTTTGCAAACTCATAAATCATACAGAATGTATTTTTTAAATAGTGTATGCCTTAATAGAATTTCCAAAAAATTTGCTAAAGATAAGTTTTAAATGTTATACCATTTAGGTTTATGAATTAACTGAAACTGTTTTCTCTGAATTTAAGCATATCAGGACCCTTAATATAAAAGAATAATGAGACACTAGTCAAAACATTTTATCTCACAACATTCGAAATAAAATTTAATATTTTTGCTGCAAAATATACTCAATCAAGAAATAGCTTTTAAATTTATTTTTGTTAATATCTGAATAACAGAACTATTTTTAAATTTGAAAATATACTTTGTGTGGTTGAAAGTACTAGTCTCTAAAATTTTTTTATATTTTTCATAAAATAAATGTCATCTGAAAAACAGCTTGTCATCTTAAAATATTTTGAAATTTGAAATGAGTATCAAATTAATGTGTTTGCAAAAATAACAAATATATTCAAATATTTTACATTAATGTCAAATATGATTAATGTTAAAGAGATAAACTTTAATTTTGTATTTTTAATGGTCATTGTAAATCACTTACTAAAGGATATATTATGTGTTGATTTTCAGATCCAAGCCAAAATTGGAATCCTCATAAAATTGAATTGACTTTATGGGCACACTTTGTTGGCGGCGAACTTCTGCCTTCAATGCTTTCTGAACTACCTGAAGATATTCCTCCTGAGAAGAAGAATCAGGATGATAAAGATCAAGACAAAATCTCTCCTGATGAAAATTCTGTTGAAAGTTATACGACTACATCCAATGATGAAACTTTTTCAAAAGACAATGGACTTGAACCTCCAGCAAAAAAGTTTTGCGTGTAACTTATTTGTGATGAACATTTAATATACCAGTGCTGTGTGTTTTACATCAATTTAAACTTATAATGTCGTTAATTTCATTTATAATTTTTTTTCATTGAGAATCCATAAAAATCTGATTTTATTATAAATGGTGCTTCATACTCTTTTTTTAGTTAAAGCACTATGTAAACAAAATATATTGCTAAAAAGTTTGTAGTTTTTAAGTAATGGTTTCAATAATACTCAATTGTATTGCTTTGCAAACGTATACTGCAAGTGTTTAATTATGGATTACAGTGTTTTAATATTATGGATATAAAAATTTTCATAGTAAATTATAATTTTCCATAAGGCTACTTTCAGATTTTCATTAAATTCTTTGCATTCTTTTGTGATAAACTTTGTGAAAAAATATAAATCACTTTATAAAAATTTTTAACTCATTTCATTTGCAATGTTTATACTAAATTGAATTGTATTCAATATTTTATTCTTGTGATTTATTAATTCATAAAAACCATGTTAGAAATTTAATTTTAATTGAGGAATATAATTTTTATCATTTACTTTTTGGAATTCAACATTAACTTGAAATTTATGATCTTTATAATTTAAAATTGAAATTTATTTCATTCAGTATTTTTTAATGTATATTTTTCAGTTTTTTTTATAATTTGAAATTTTTCAAATATTTTTATCATCTGTACTATAAATGAAAATTTGTAGTTAAATGTTTTAAGACTATTGTATTTATCTTTTTATCAATAAACTTCTTTCAATAAAAAATTAAGTTAAAGAAAAATTATTAATTTCTTGATCTGAAGGGATTTATAAAAATCACTATGAGAACTCTCAAATCCAAATTTTTCAACCTTTGTGAACAACAGTTATATGAAATAGTATATTGTTATGAGAAGCTTCTTGATTTGAATTTTCCATGATTTTTTTCTTCTATAGAACACAATTTGTGTAAAAAAAATTGATACTTTTCATTTAGTTTCATTATTTCAAATTCTTATAAAAATTTCAATTATTTTTTGCAGTAAAATATAATTATAATATTTTTTTATTAATTTTTATTTTGGTTATTTTTCCCATACAGTCTCCAAAAATTTGTAGCAATAAGTAACATGTTTTTCAAATTACTCTTAGAAATTTTTATGAATCTCTTTAAAAATTTACTTTATAAAAATCTAAAATAAATAATTGTATAAAAAAACTTGCAAATATAAATTTCGCTTATAAACCAAACTCAATTACTTTGACATAAGTAGTTATTTAGTTACTTTATATTAGAATACTGTGACACTAAGCTGACATTTGACTAGTTAGCTCTGTGGCTTTTGGTTTAACAGTTCATGATTTCAACTCCCGCTTCAGGCATATTTCAAGTCCATTTTAAACTAGATCCCAATTCAAGTAGCTCTCATTTGCAAAAAAATTATGTAAAACGTCAACAAACCAAATTAAATAGTTTAGCATTTAATTAGCCTGTGATTTTTTAATTATATGGAAAAAGCCGTTCAAATTTTGGTATAATTACTGTAAATTAGGGGGAACTAATTTAATAAATCTTGTAAGTTTATGAAACATCAAACACTATTCTACAGTCCTTAACTCATGGATCATAATTATGAATCCAATAAAATTATTTATGGACCCATAATGAATTATTTCTAAAAAGTTATTTAATTAATTCGCTTTCTCAAATCTCGAAAATTCTGACTGCAGGGAAACAAATCTATAACTTATAATCTAATTTTACATTGTAATAATTCATCCAAATTTTTTCTTACATTGTAATCGATATTGTGCTTTTACTAACATTTATACTATTTTTAGATTCTTTCTTTAACCATGATACAGTTCAAAGTCTTTTAATTTATTTGTTTTAAAATTTTTGAGTCTGGTATAGTGTGTATTTTATATTTTTAATTTATTTAAAAATATACAATCATAAATTTGTTTGAAATTGTAAATTACTTAACTGAGTAAAACAATGGATTGATAAGTCAAGTAAACTAATTAAATTGTAGCTTGATAATGATGACTATAGCTGGGTTACCATTAGGAGAGGATCATCTCAACTTATATTTAATTCTGAAGTCTTAAAGGGCTACTGTAAAAAGTTCGCATGAAAAAATGTACTGTATTGTAAATTAAAACACTTAAGAATAATAAACATTTTTTGGGCATTATGATTATAGAGTACTATTTAAGAACATTATTTTCATTTTTATAGTAAACTTTCTTAGCTCAGATTTTTAAAATTATTTTATTTGTACATCTAAATCAGAATTTTTCAATGGAAAAAATTATGTGCAACCAACATTTTTTTTTTTACTTTTATTAATTTTGCAATTTTCACTCAGTAAATTGTATAGTTTGTTAAATATTTTCAGATATTATTACTCATTTTATTAGTAAAAAAAATTTTCATTTGCAATGTATTGTTAGTTAATCATGTTTTAAATTCAAATTAAGTTTCAAAACAGGAAACCACCCAAAGAATGAATCGAAGCAAAATTATGCTTAACAAAGAATTTCTTTTCAACTTGAATATCATTATTCTGAATTTTTCCCTATAAAGTTTTATTTCTGAAACTTTAATTTTTTTCCAATTAATATTCAGTCATTTAAAAAAATTTAGTTTTATGATAAATGTTAACACAAAATGTAAAAATAAATGAAATTTAGAAAGATATTGCTGAAGAAATTTTATTAATAAATCAAGGTATCTTTGTAAACAATGCTGTGAATTGTCTAAAACTACAAAGCGATATGATATAAATCTTTATATCAAGGAATGTAGTTGATCAGAAAAGTGCTCCTTGCATTATGATGCAAGAACCTTTACATTGCTCATATGAATTGATTTGCTCTAAATGATTAAAAAAATATTCATTTCTAGTCAACTTGGAAGTAATTTTTAGCTGTGGCATTGAACTCAAGTCTCCTTGATGACTAATATTGTATATCGCCCTCTTCTCCATATGACCAAACAAAATCTATCAAACTTGGGAATAATTCTTCCAGTTGAATAATAGTATTAGTAGAGACACACATTCAAGGTGCATAACATGTATATTTCAACAAACATAATCATTGCAAAATCTATGATTTCATATACCCATATCAAAAATATTGTATAATTCCCATGTTTATACTTTTTGGTACCCTATTAATGAAATCGGATAATATGAATCAGTGTGGTACATCTTATTAATGATTGTATTATTTGAATAATAGCATTTTTTTCAAGATCTTTTAATGTCTGCAAATTTGGATTCAGTATTTCCAAATATTCTCTATATTCATGATAAACATTTATAATGGCTATGCTGATAATTCAAATTTCAGCTCTACCTCAGAAATATTGTGTCCCATTTCATGACCTTTTATAGAGTCATGTTCAAAATCACTTATATCGTGATAACCTGCCATTATACCGGTAGAAATGTTAATATATTGCCAGATACTTGTTATCTTAAACATATGTTTCTTTTTTTAACTAATGTTTATTGGCTGTATTTCTTTTACATTTTCATATTTGTGACTGTACCAATTTTCCTGGCATTTCAGTTGTAAGGAATATATTTTTATTGTTAAACAATGTGCAAAGAAAAAGAAAGATTCAAACATAAAATAGGGAAATGGCTTTCATGAAAGAAAAAATAATGTGCATAGTACATTTATTTATGTCATCATGTGCATTCATGAAATAATTTTAATCATAATAATTCATTCATATTTCTATAACTACTTCGCTTTAATTACCTATATTCACACATTTTAAAAGCAAATAAAATATTTTATGCATTTATGTTAGGAATATGTTTTTGACATTTAAAATAAATTTAATTATAATTTTAAATAGGATATAATATAGACAGATCTTTTTACATAGTGAGTAATTTATCAAAATATTTTCTTTCTTATTTATCCTTACATATATAAGTGGTATAATAGAAATCTTAATACTTTTTGTAGGCCTAATATTCTTTATAGACTGAGATTTGTTAATGGATATGATATTAATTTCATTCTTACTCATTTACATAAAAAGTAAACAAAATTTATTTTTGTAAGTTAATTTTTCTTGTTCATTTAATTTTTTAATATTGTAAGTTAGCAGTGATTTTTTCTGATGAAACGTTTCCGATTTCATTGTTTTGAATTTATATTTTTGATGGAAAGTTTCTAACATGGTGATTTAAACTGTCACATGTTAATTTTTATTTATATGCTTTATAGATTTTATTATATTCAACATTTTTTATGCATAGTTAAAAATTAAGTATGTAAAGTAAATATAATTATTATTGTTTGCAATGAATGTATCTGTATATTAAAAATGTGTTGGTTTTTAAAATTATTTTATAATTGAAAATAATCATTGTATTTATATCTAAAGTATCTGTTTTCAATTTTCGTTTCACTGCAAATTTAATACCATTGATGTGATTGAAGAAAAATAAAGTCCTTTTTGCCTATATTTTGATTACTAAAATGTTTTATTATAGAAATATGTCTTATTACAAAGCCAAATTATTAAGCTATATTCATTATATTTTATAAAAATTCACTTTCCAAATTTAGTAAGAACTCAATTTTTTTTAAAAATTTCTTTCAGTCATAATAATTAAAATATTAATATTTTCTCACTCTAAAGAAAATTCATCAGAATATTGAATTTAAAAGTAGTTAATTTCCATTGTGTGCAACATCAATTGTTAGAGTGATAACAAAAATTCTCACAATTTTCATGTCATTTTTAATCAAATTTGTTATCTTTATGTGTATGATAATCTTCTAAATATTAGTTCATTTGTTTTTGTATTTAATGATATATTACTTATAATCATAGTTTTCTTTTAAAGTTGTTATACTCTTTGTTTGAAAAAATAAGAAATAGTCATTAATGGTTGGCTGGGTGGATACTTGTATCTTAGAATTTATAATATTAATGACATCTTAATCCTTATTTTTAGATTAAACTTATTAGAATCAATGCTTAAAGCTAAAAATATACCGCTATACTCTAAGAAAACTAATTAAACTGTTAAATACTGAAAATTTATTTGACTTTTTTTAAAAATATGTGCTAGAACTTTTCACTCAAACTATCTGTTACATTTTTAACAAATGTGTAATTATAATTTTCTATATTAAATTCACATTGAATTGTTATATTGTTGATGAAATTATATAACACATTCTGTTGATAGTCCATTCTTAATTGCAATTTTTATTTAGGAGAATATACCTTTTTGGGTATAAAATTAAATAGAATATAAGAAAATTTCTTTGTGAATGTGTACATTTAACTACAATTTTTAAAAATCTTATAGTTATTATATTCTACAAGAAAATAATGAAATTATAGTTCCAAAAAGATGATTAAATAGTTTTAATATTTTACTGATATATTGAGAACACAAATTATACATAAAATTATTAAGATATTCTTTCCCATCATAAATAAATTATATTCTCCTTTTATGTTATATTCATACAATTCTTAATTTTTATAATATTTATGAAACTGATCCCTCTTGAAACTTTATTGCTTAATAGAAATAAATTAATTTTTTCATACTATTTCCTTTTTCACAGATTTTTAAAATTTTGGAAAACAAGTAATGAATGTTTATCTTATTTTAATTATGTAGAAAAAGTTATAAAATGAAGTACCTTTTATCCATGTTTTATAGGCATTTCCCATTATCTTAATGCTTTAAAAATTTTGGTTTTCTTTTATAAGAATAGTACATTTTTTATACTTTTCAGTTTTAATTACTCAAGCTTAGTTTCATAATTTTTAATATAGTTAATGAAAAATAAAGTTCAATTTAAAATAAAAATTATTTTGTTAAAATTATTTAAAAATTAAAAAAAATTGTAATGTTAATGAGTTGAGTATGTTTCCCAAGATTCACATAGTTTTTACTTAAGTTTGTTTATTCAACAGCACATAAGAAACAAATATTTCGTACCAATTAAAAAATTGAATTTATCTGCTAGCTATTTTCAACTATATTCCAAAGTTTATTTTGAAAATAAGGAATTTATGAATAATTGCAAAATAAGATAAATATTATTAAATATGAAGAAAAAAACTTTTATTATTTAGTAAGAAAATTTTTTTTACAAGATAGTTAAATATATGAAAAGTATTCTTATTTATGTTTGTTTATCAAGAAAAATATTCAGAATTATTCCAGTCTTAAGCTATAAATTGATTTTCTTTAAATTGTAGAAAAATTTATTGTGAAATGATTTATAGGTGTGATATAATAAAATGATTACATTAAGCACACATGTGCTTAAATATATTTTTGCATGAACCTGATTTATTTAGGAATTAGAATTTATCATTGAAAACATAAAAACAAAACAATATGTTTGAATATATATTTTATAGCAGTTAATAAATATTAAGATTTATTTTTAAATTACATTTTCTGATTCGTTCATGCATAAGCTTTTAACAATTCTTAAACCAGAAAACAATTTTAAACTCAAAAAGAAGATATTTAGGTACAAATTTGGGAAAATAACCTTTGGATTCACAAAACAAAATTAATTTTGCAGCTATTTTGCTTCTAAATATCATTAGAAATTAATTTCATTTAAGGAATATATTTTTGTAAAAGCAAATGTTCAGTTCTTAAAAATACTGTCTAAAGTTAAATTTTCTACCTGTTATTAAATATTATGTGTTTTATGTTTAATTTTCATTTTATATTAATGTTATAGCATGTGTTTTTCTTTTGAAATTTCATTTGTCATTCGAAAAAAATTTGTCTTGTATTAAAACTTTCACTTTTGTGTTTTTTGTTTGTAAACTTTTCTAAATTATTAAAAAAAAATTGCATGTAATTAAAAATTAAACTCTTTCTTCTTATCTTGGGAGACTGATTTCAGTTACAATAGTTTCCATGATTATATATATCGGAAAAAAATTACTTTGCCATATATGAAAGGTAAATTATTATATAAAGCAATTTTTTTGGTATCTTTTCTATTTTATGCATAAGTTAATAATTTACTCGAGAAGGATTTCAGTGATATTTCCAGAAGTTTCAAGAATATTTTTTATAAATTCCTTATTGATCACATTATGGAACTTTAAAGCAGGAAGAGATTATTGTAACTCCTTTCTGTAGAATTTTAAATCGATTCATTATTGCAGACTTTGAAAGACTTTAGAAAAATTGCAGAAGAAAAAATATGTACTCCAGCTATGTGAGTATGGTATGATTCTTATTTTTTTCCAGTATGAGAAGTTTAGTGCATCGCTTTCATGAAAAAATATGCCAATCTATGAGAACATTTTAGAGTTTTAATAGAAGCAGTTTAATGTAAAGGAATTTCTGCTCTCCAATTAATATATCTAATGAACATAACTATCCTATTTCCAGTCTAGCCTTTATAATGCTGTAATAAGTTGCATATAGCTCTGTTGTCACTTTTTTTAAAAATTTGATCAGGATCTGCATTTTAAAATGAATTTCTATACTATATCAGGAAAAAAATATAGAAGATGAAAAAACTGATTATTCAACCATTAGCTCAACACTGCCTCATATAAGTAATACAGTGCTGTAATTGACACTCACAACCACAGCATTGTATGCCATGGCTTATATAAGTAATGTCATGCTGGGTTTATTAGATTTTTTTCTATTCATATTATTCGTAATCAAAGTTAAGTTTTAATGTAAATTTTCATTAACTTAAAAATGTAAAATGATTCATTTTGCTGTATTTTTTCAAATACAACAATCAATATCTTGACAATTGCATTAAAACTATACATGAGACAGTTCTCTATCTTTGCTTTGTTATAGCAAATAATTCTTAAAAAGAATTCTTTTCGCAGATGAGACATAAACAGGTCCTTTAAAATTTTTAGTAATATTTTTCATTTTTTTTTTTTTTTTTTTTTTTTTTTTGATAAAACTAAATCTTCTGGTAACATGAGAATTAGCTAGTCATGAAAACATTTTACTCCAGTTTTTCCCATTTTTGAATTGTTTCTGTTGTAATACAGCATTAATAATAGTTCAACGATTTTATATGCTGACATCTATTTTTGTATTATTTGTTAGTATTGACTAGTCATTATATATGTATATATTTGTGTGTGTGTCTATATTACCCATACGTTCAATTAAAAATGACTGAATTTATATCAGCATTATTGTTTACAATTTTAGTAAATAGATTCATACAACAATATTATTAATTGGAATCTCCACCAAGACTTCTCCATATATTAATACAGCCATATAATAAATTGAGAATGATCTTTGAAAATATAAAAATATCACTTTTGGATCAATTTTCATCATTAAAATACTTTGCTGATAATATGTTCGCTTGATAAAGCATCATTTAATGACAATTTCTCACATGTTTCACAGTGTTTATATGTATACTTGTTCTGATTGTTGACTTCTGTTTTGTGAGCAAGTAGAATATTTTTACAAAGCAGTCAACTGATCCATCTTCTCTGACCTTGGTAGCTAACGATACGAACGATGTATTTATTTGTACAAATTTGCACTTTGTTCAATTCTTGAACTAGATATTCGGTTTTTAATTGTCATGGATTTCGAGAAACACGAACATGAATAGTGCAAACCTGTTACTTTATAATCTTGCTACAATTAAATTTTGTTATATTCTTCATCTTATATTAAATACTGCATGTCATTAACACAATCAAATAATAAATGAATAATACTTTTTAATTAAAAACCAGTTTTAAAATCTTCTCTAATCTTGTGACATCTTAGCCTATTTGTCTTATAGGGATGGGCTGTAATGTGTTAATTGTTAGCTCTTTTTTATTCCATAATATTATACTTTTTGTACAAAATTTGTATTTGCTGCATGTTATCTTCCCATTGTAAGAGTTTGTATTTTTTGAAAAAATATTACCTGATTTAAATAAAATTAAGTAATTTAAAAATAAAATTTATTAAATCTTTTTGACAAAATACTTTATTATTTTTTTTATCCTTTTTTTTTTTTGAAAAGTGCAATATTAACATAATTTATATAAGCCTAAAATAATTTGAAATATTTATATTTTAAATCGTTAACTATAAGTATTTAAAACTATCTCTTATAAAATTTGGCTATCTTGTGCAACCCATTTTTTTTTCTTACAATAAGTTGCGATTTTCAAAATAAAATTATAAAGAAATTCTAGCAATTACACTTTTTTTTTTCTTTCTTTCTTTCTTTTTATGATAGAAAATTTAGTTTTTTCTTTAGTATTATGCAAAATAATCTTAAGTATTTTCTTTTAGGGAGAAGAAAAAAACTTTCAAAAAGAATTTTTTAATATAAATTGATTTTTTCTGAATTGATTATCCAGTGCTTAATCTAAAGTGTTTCAAGTCTCAAAAAATACTCATAAGTTATTGTTTTATTAAATTGTTGCTTTGTTATAACTGTTTAATCTATTTGTTATAAATTTATTTTAACATTTTTGAGTTGCTAAAAATTATTTTATTATTTAATAAAATTTCCGAAATATATTCTTAGGTTTTAAATATTTAGTACAAAATATGTTGCTTATTTATTGATAAAAGCTCTGAAAACTAGTCTGCATAGTATAAAGTTGTTATTTTGATTGTATTCAGTTTATTTTATTATTTATTTACGCACTCGCGTTTTTGCATATTTAAACACAATATGTTATTTTTAAAACTGTTTCCAAGAAGTTTTGTCCAATGCATATTTTTGTTCGTTTTAAATTACTTTAGAATTCCCTCTAAATCTGTGAAATTCTGAAATTCGTGTGTACGTTCTGCTCATTACTTATCAATATATGTGGAGAACTTTTTATGTAAACTATATTAATTGGAATTGTATAATTTTCTATTTTATAATAAGTAAAACTAATATATAATAAATTTTTTCTTTTTTATGTGTGCTCATATATTAATTTTATAATATATTTTTTTTATACATTTTTATATATACCTAATTTTTCGAGTGTAGCAATTGAACAATATTAGAATTGTCATTCTGAAATTTCTTTCAGTGTTTTCTCTTATTACTTGTTGAATATTTTCGATGCCCAATAAGTATTTTAAAAAATATCAAGTATTTATGAGTTTTTTAAATACTTATGTTGCGCGCCATCGAACAAAATAATGTCCTTCATAAATCAATTCTTTATGCGTGAGTCTATTGTACAAATGTTTATTTTTTCAAATTACAAAACTATTAATTTTTCAAATAAAAATGTTAACGCTTAATATCTTATAATCGGGCTGTTTCCTCTTGTGAACACAAATTTAACATCTGAGTACTTTGCCTTCTAGTTTTTAGTTTCACTGTTCGTGAATTTGGCTTCCGATTCGAGTGTGATTATAGAGTTTCGAAACCTATTTTAAACCATAACTCCCGATCCAACTAAGCCTCATCTGCCAAGTATGGCCAGAGCGATAAGCAATCCAAATCCTCACTTAAAAAACCAAAAGTTAGAACTGAGGTTTTAATTTAAAAAAATAGTTGGTTTGATTTTCTTTTCAAACGCCAATGTTTCTGGTGGTTCGGAATATGTACTATAAAATGATCTTTCATTAGAAATATATTTCTTTCTTTCATTAGAAATGTGTAAAGCGTAAATAACGTTCTTGTTTGTTTTTAAATTTATAAATTATATGTAATTTAAATTGAAGGCCTTATATTTAAGTTATGAATTATAATGAAAACGATTTACTCGTCAGACTTTTCAAACAAATTCATAAGAAGGAAATAATTTACCCAAATTATAATTAATGCATTAGTTATAATTTGGATTAACATGTTTATCCAAAAATATAAGGAACCTATATATATAGGTTTACGAACCTATATATATAAACTACCAAAAATATACGAACCTATATATTAAAAAGAAACCAAATTATAACAAATTATAAATGTTTTGAGTAAACGTCATTACTATTTTTATCTAAAAGAATGAGAAATGATGTTTGTATCAACGACCAATTGGTCTGTGGTTTGTATACTTAGAAATATATTCTCACAAATTATTTTTTAATTCAGAAATAAGGAGAACAAACTTTCACTTCAATCTGAAGCTTTGTTTTAATTTTATTTTTATATTTTAATAAGAAAAACAATTCATTACATTTAAAAATAAAAATACAAGTCTACGATGTTTATAAAAATTTTATCCGAATACTTTAGTTTAATTTACGACTTAATTGAGCATTTAAATTTCCTAATTAGTTTGTATTAGTAATTATTAATACGAACTAATTAGAAATCAATTATTCAAGCCAAAAATGTACCTATCCAAAAAATTAAGTAAATTTAGCTTCGGAATATTTAATAACATCAGGATATTCCGATACTTATCATGGTCTATATGTTGTTAATGATGGTGGTTTTGAAGTCAGCCGGAAATATGTGGCAAGCAAATCCACAGGCATTTTTTCTCAAAATTCTTATTTAAATAATTTTTTTCGAAAAATTACATAATGTTTTTTTTTTAAGACCTTTTTGGGTAATCATGCATACCACAGGCAAATTAGAATTAGAAAAAAAAATGAATATAAGGATTTTACGATTACCTATTTGTGTTTCAAATCTCACAAATAGCAAATCTTTTAAAATAGCAATCTACACGATATAATATATATTCTAAATAATATATACATAGCTACACAATTACTATTTTACACACTTATTACTATTTTTATGTTACTATAATTTGAATCTAGATACATTATAACTATTTTATGAAATAAGAAATGAATGTGGATTAATAAACTATTATTTTTTATATAACTTTAAAATGATTAGAATCTTAAGTTGGCATAAGTTTAATTTTTTGTGGAAGCAAAATTCTCTAAGAACATGTGAATATTTTGTTTTGATTGATGGATTTCATTTAACATGGCTGAAATGTTTAGATACTGTTCGTGTTGTGTACGCCTTAAACACAGCCCCGAAGAATCCATCCAAAGACGAAGAAGTAAAAAAATAGATAAAATTTTAAAGAAAGACAAGGCCTTATTAAAAAAGCAAGTAAAACTGTTATTATTGGGTGCTGGTGAAAGCGGCAAGAGTACATTTTTGAAACAAATGAAAATAATTCATGGAGATAACTTTGATAATGAGTCATTAATGCAATTTAAATCAATTATTTATCAAAACACATTAAAAGGAATGAAAGTTTTAGTTGACGCTCGCGTGAAGCTGGGAATCGCATGGGAAAACACAGCTACTTCTGACTACGCCAATCACATAATGACTTATGATGCATATTTGCCATTAGATTTTAGAACGTTTCAAGACTTGGCTTATTCTGTCCAAGAGCTTTGGAAAGACAATGCAATTAAAACTGCTTACAGTAGAAGAAGAGAATTTCAATTGGTATGATAGTTGAAATTTGTATTGAAACTATATTTTTTAAAGAAATAATATAAAATTAAATTGTGAATGACTTTATTTTGTATGAATCTGAAACTAAATTACTGTTATTTTAATTTATTCTCTATGCAAAATTTGCTAATTGGGTGTGGTTGGAAATTTTTGGCAGGGGGCGGAAATCCTTAAGCACTCCCCATCCAAAACTAATTAAGTATTTGAAAAAACTCATAAATTACATTGTTTTGCTAAAATTACAGAATTATTTAAATTAATTATGAAAATGATTTTCTACTATGTTGCCAGTGTTTCTTTGTCATATTTAGTTTTTGAAAATACCTGTGAATATCAATTAAATGATAGTATTTTTATTTTTAAAGAAGATAAGTCTGATTTTGGTCATAGGAAATAAAATGTTGGTTAATTTCTTTTTTATCATAAAAAATTTTGCTTTGTATGATAAAAAGGAAATCTATCCTTCAATTAATAGCTCACTACTGGAATTGTAAATAATCAATTTCATTTAGCTATTATAGGACTTGTACTGATATTGACATGTTTTTCTATAGTAAAAAATTTGGATTGTAAAAAAAGATTTACTTGAGTAATCTAAAAAATACTGTTTTACAAGATAATATTTATAAATCTAAATATTTATGCAAGAATCATATTTAAAACCTTAAGTATATTTGCAAGGAAAATAGAACACATTTGCTGTATAATCCCTTATTTGAATTGAATTTGAAGAATTTTTTGGTCAATTTCCTTGTATATTTGACAATCTGTAAATTTTTATTATGTAATAGAGAGCAAGAATACTAAACATTTTGTAGAAAATTCTGTTTTGGCAACTCTCGTATTTACGTCATTATGAGGAAATTTTAAGACATTTGTTCCCTTTTTGGATTTTAGTAAGTATTTTCAAGGATAGTTCAGATGAATTCTTTAGTGTGTTCTGTAAATTTTTTAACTTTTTAGATACTTAAATTCCAGGTTGTATTGAACTCTTCTCATTCATTTTCTTAGAATTTGTATTTACATTTTCAAAATTGTTCCTATATTTTCCTTATTGATATTTGTAAAATTAATGTTCTTATGTTTTCTTTTCAAAATCATAATATCTCAAATTTATATATTTAGGCTTTTTAGTATTTATCCATTTTAAATTTATTTAGACACATATACATTTTTCAGGAAAGAAAATGCTGCATTACAATTATATCATCTTGGCAACATTTCTTTGTCACTTAAAAATTCTCATACTGGTTTATATAGAAGTGTGCTGTAGCTAGTTTTTTAATATTTTAAGAGAAAGAGCCCTATTTGTATTTCTTTTTATATACTTCTACATTTTTACTATTTTTGTAATTCTTTGGAAATCAACAATATGGGATTTTTTAGTTTTTTCCTGGTCTATCTTGGTTGAAATAAATCAAACTTGTAGTTAAATATTTAATGTTCTAGTTTTCAGTTCAGCAAATTTGTGAGTATGATGCCCATCTTGGTCCAGTATTTTTGTAGTGCTTTGAGATTGAATTTAGCTTGACTTTAGTTGAGAGTTAGCCATCATATATTAAACATCACCTTGGAACAGTGAATTTACAAACCAAAATCTAGAATACAATAAACTTATTAGTTGTTTGTTTATTGCTTCATATTTATTTTATTTTTTCTCATGAAGGCTAATTATGATTGAAGTAATAAAAATTCAATTTTTTTAAAGATTATATGTAGATTGTAATGTAATTATGTAATTAATAATTAAAGTGTTATTTCTATAAAAATATAATTAATTACTAATCTGACTTGGTACTCCTGATAATGTGAGTTTTAATTGCTAATTCATATAGCTTAATATTTGGTGAAAAGCTATTTATAATTTTTGAAAAAATCATAATCAGATATTTGATGATCATTGTTGTAAATGTTTATTTGTTGAAGAAATATTTCTGGCATGAACCCATTGAGTTTATAAATCTTTGTGTTTTGTTTGATAACAAATATAAACTTCTTTGGTTAGATTTAGATTAGATTAGGTGGTTCCAAAAGAACCTAACATTGTGACCATAAGTCTATTGTGCTATACCCCAAAAAGCAGCAAAAGGAAAAATCCTAGCGTCCTGTTTGGTACAGTTTCCAATTTCTGCACAGTTATTTCACCAGTACAGTAACAAATGCTGCACAGTTATTTCACAAACCTAAATTACATCACTACACGCAATATCTTGTTTCGAAATACCAATTGTGTTCAAACTTCAACTTTACAATTGTGCGCTATTTTAAATTTAAAGTTTCACAATTTCAAATATTTCTATATATTTACTTACTGTAGAAGTATTAAAATGCTGATAACTATAAACTAATTTCACAAAGTTTACATAATAAAAAGCAAGTACATAAGTATCACTTAGTTTACAATGGTAGCAACTGGACAATAAAATTTAATTAGTATAAAAAAACAAACATTTTTTATAAAAACTTCCATTTTAATTAACCATGCAGTTGAGACTAACCTTAAAAAATTCAGTGTAGCGCAATCTTGGCCTGACTTGAATTGGGCTATAAAGCTAATTGTACAATGTAAATAAAATCCATTTTTATGAAAACTCAGATTTTAATTAATTAGTTTGTGTTATATCCTCTTTATATAAACTTTAATGTAGTGCAATATAGCCTCTGATTAAACTGGGCCATAAAGCTAAATCTATAGCATAAATAAAATGGATTTTTATGAAAACTCATATTATAAATAACCAAGCAATGGCACCTGCCTCAAAAAAAAAAAAATTAGTTAAGTGCAATTTTGTCCAAGATTAAAATATGCAGTAAAGCTAAATCTATAATGTAAACATATATTCTTAAAAAATTAGATTTTCTATTAATCAACATTTCCATTCTGAATAAATCTAAATGCAAATATATGAAATATTTTAAAATAATACTTTGATTTAATATGAAATATTTTAAAATAACTTAAAGTATTAAATACAAGAGCAATATTAATTGAATATATAAAATAACTCATCTAATCATTTTATGTAAAATCATCGGCACCAGCCTAACAATAGAATTTTTGACTTCCGTAACTTCTACCATGATGTTCTCAGAATGATTATGTTACCGTATATACTCCATGAAAAAAATAATGAAAACTATATGAAAATTAATTTGTTTTATTACCATTAAAAATAAATTTTACTTAAAAAACTTAAAATAAAATAATCACTGTAAAATATTATTTAAAAATTTAACTTTTAAAAAAATTTAAAAATATAAACAGTAAATTACTTACTTTTCAAAAGTTTAAATTATATTCTAATAAAAAATTACTTATAAAAATTTTCAAGGGTTAATAATATGCAAAACAAATTTCTTGCATGTACGCAAGCACGTTTTACATAATAAAATGCAAGAAAACATTCCAATATAGTAAGTCAGTTTGGCACATTTAATTGACCCCACAGGACGCTAGGAACAGTCCCACTGAAATTCAGCAGACATTAAACAGATACTCTGCAGCATTCAATGTTCAAATCTATTTGTAGAAAAAATTTCACATTTCCATAGAATAAGTAATATGAAGTTTCCTCCATATATTGACAATCCCTGTAAGTAGGATCATCCAATACTCATATTGTGGGGAGATATCTCTTAAGGTAGCAGTGTCATATACAAAGATCCACATCTCTTCTTTACATAATCTTCTAGATGATGATGATTCTATTCATTATCTCCCTTTTCCAGTTGCATTTAAAATCAACTATAACATCGTTTTGCCTTCTCTTTTTTGTTCTTGTAAATCTGTTGTGCATTGAATTTACCTGTAAATCCTTTACCACTCAAGTACTTGTTTGTCTTTCAATGTGGTTTAGCTAAGATGGCCATTGCCTTAGAAAATTTTAATATGGTGTATATGTTTTTTAAAATTGTGTATACATGTGAAATTTTAAAAATATCTGGTAATGAAATATTTGCTATCTATTTTCTATTTTATTCAATGCATTATTATTATTGAATAAACTAGGAAATGCATAATAGAACTTTTAAGTTTAATACATTGAAAATACTTTTTTTTTATATTGTAAAATTTACACAGTGGATATTAATCTCTAATATATCTGAAGTGAATGAGCATCATAAGTTCATAAATGTTTGAATGTTCATAATAATGGAGAAACATTGAAAGTATCTTATTTTGGAAAAATAAAATATTTTTATTTATTGAATATATGTGAAGATTAGTTTTAAATATATAATGTGTATTAAATAATATACAGATATTGTGAATATTGACTTTTTATATTTAGATGTCAATAAAAAGTGAATAATTATTTTAATTAAATAGTTCTATTTTAAAATTGTGGAAATGCTTGTGTTAAACATTTAATCAATCAAAAGTAATATAATTCTAATTTAAGTTGCTATTGAAAGGAATTTCTTTCACATATTTACATGAAAATCATTACAGAGGGGATATTCCAACAATTGAAAGAGAGAGAGAGCCATTATAATAAACTTGAATATCCATCACATGTTGCTGGTGGAAAAACTTCTTTCATAGATAAGTCATATTTTATCTGCTGTATGTGAGGAAAACTCAATGCCCAGAAAATTTCTAAACACCCATTCCAACAGATGTGTACTCAGAAAGCAGAAATGCAATAATTTTCTATTTTTCAACAGTAGCCAAGGTTAAATGAGAACATTCTACAAAGAGCACAATTTTACCATTAGGTGAAAGTCAGACCTTTCTTTATAACTTTGATAACTTACAACAGCTTTCAGCTGTTGTAAGACATTTTAATATTCCCAGTGCTTTTGCTTTCTAGGAGGATTTCTCAAACATAAGGTTTATTACATGCCTCAATTATTTGTTTGTATGGAAGAAAACTGGATACTGCAAAGCACTCACCCTGACTGATATCATACTAGAAGAATGCAACACTCATATCTCTGTTCAACAACATTAGGATTCAACTGGGGACCAACCATTCTGAATTTGTGGCCCTTACAATAGGCCACAATTATTTCTTGTCTTACCACTTAACAATAAAACCTTATATGTCATTGGTATGACAGCCCAGGATGGGCCATAGCCTTCTCTAGAATTCAACACCCGACCTTGGACCTGTTTTTGGCCTTGGACTTCCATTTTATAATTTTCAACAATTTTAAGTCATTTTCAAAGCATATTCAACCATCTTTATTTCATTATCATTATTATCATTATCATTAATCAATAATTTGGCTATCTTTTCCGGATATGTGTTGCTTTGGATATGAAGGTTTAAACTTTGTGAATCTATAGTCTAAAAATGTATCCAACCCATTTTAAACTTTGCATGCTAATAAAATTAATTATAACTGGATTTTTATATCATTGTAGACTGTAATATGGAGGAAACTGTTCTGATAATTAGGTATTTAGTGTCCTCATTGATAGGTAGAATTTCTTCCAAGATATATTTTGCATTAAATATCATTTGTGCATGCTATATTTTTTTTAATTTGTGTGATTTTATGAAAAAATAAGTGCATATATTTTGCAAATTTCATTATCTTATGTTATATTTCAATAATTTTTAACTTTCCTTTTTAGGCTGATAATGTTCGATATTACTTTGAAAATTTGAATAGACTTGTGAGTCCTGTAAGTAAGATTTATTTATATATTATGAATATTATTAGATGAAATGAGTATAATATTTTATGTATATTAATTAAAAAATATGCTGTATTGTAGCAAATTTATTAACATTTCGAACAAAAACATAGTTAATTTATAAATAATGAAATATAGTTCATTTTACTGCTCACCAACAATTTATAATGAAGATTCCAAAATTATTTGTCCCACATTAGATTTGTTTATTTAACAAATCTAATGTGGGACAAATAATTTTAGAATCTTCATTCATTAGTTATTCTCATTAGTTATCTTCATTAGTTATTAAAATTTCAGCTAATGAAAATTCATATGTATCTGCATATGAGATATAATTGACATAATCAATAAGGATATAGAATAGAAAAGAGTCAAAGAATATTTCTCAAATTGAATACTGGAATTTAATGTAATAATTCTCATATACTGTACATAATGGAATATGAATTATGTTCATGTTTTACAAAATGACATAGTAAATTTTCAATCGTTTTTAGGTATAAAACTCATTGGATAAAATTGTAAACTTTTATAACTATCCTCTCATGGGACTTGCCTCCTTTAGGTGGCTATGGGTGTTCCAAACCCAAGGTACCTAGGGATTTATATTCTCTTTCTGTTTTTCTTCTCTTCTCCTTTTATAATCTTTTCATTATTCTTTCCATCCCTTGATAGCAAGCAAGGGAGATCTCTATGAGCTGTTCTGTTTGCTTCTTATTTCTCAGGGACAATCAAAATCCTTAAATGTTGGCCATGTGAGGCAACGCTTTGGACAGGTCCCCAATGTATCAATCGTTTGATACCAAGCTACGCCTATAACTAGTCTGTTAGGGATCAAGTGAAAGGGTTACATCCTTGGGCTTGGCGTTAAAGAAGGTCACTGTGTTTGAGAGTAACTCCCAGCATATAAATGTCAACTAGCATCATGGTAAGTGCTGAGCCTTGAAATGTTTAAAGCCAGTGGCTGCCATCCCTTGTAGGGCTCTATGGTGGGTGATGCTTTCAACCTGAATATTTCCAAATACTTTATAGGCTCTAATTCTTTCATTATTGAAGTCAATTCTTTTACTCATTACAAATTGATAAATGCTAACACATTTCATACAGAATCAATTTTTCTAGTAAGAAAACTTATCACATCATTTATTGGTAACATACAAAATGTTAAAAATTATGTTCAGGAGTTCTTTTTGTTCAAGTTGGCTTGAAACAAGTTTTAGTAATCAGTAATTTAAAATATTTAGGCACATTTCCAGTGGTAATATTTTATATAACTTTAAATGAGTCTTGTGGTGTTCTTTCTAACCCAAATTTCATAAATATTAAAGCAGAATTTTTGGAAGAGCTTTGTGATCAATTTGGGCTGCATGCCGTATTAGCATTTGACAAGATGGCAAGCTTATTCCCACCCAACATGTTGTCTTAACTTTTCAGGTACCAAAATCTGTAAAAGCAGGTTCCATACCTTTGTAACCCTTTTGTTGTATTCACTGATTGGATATTTTTTGTAAATTAACTAAATTACCCTTTTTTTTCCTGTACGGAAGTCCCTTTTTATATTTCACTCTTCCACAAGATTGTATCCCATGTTATTTCTCATTTACGAAGTAAACTGCCTAGCACAGGACTTGTGGAAAACTGGTTCCAGAGAAAGTGAGAGGTCAAGATTGAAGACATATGGGGATTGGGGATGGTGTGGAAGCAGTTACAAAAAATGCTGAGGTGAAAGCCTGAATCCCATACTGCAAGGAAAACTGCTCATTACTCAATTCTGATGTTCTACTGAATCCTAAAGTCTACTAAATCACATAGTTAAAATAATCTAATCCTGGTACCTCTTTGACTGGAAAAGATGATAAGTACTCCTATAATATGGGTCTGCATTTTGAAAATAATGCTGAAGGACAAACCTACAGGTTGCTGAAGTCCTCAAAATAGGCCAGCCTTGTAATAGATCTTTTTCGCGAGTCGTTTTTTACATAAGTTATTTTTCCAGCCAGTAATTTTATTTTTATTGTGGTATCTCCTTTTTTATTACTCTAATTAACTAGTGTAAATTATGAATATCACATGGGTACTTTAACATGCTGTTAGTAATGGTTGAATATTTGAAGTAATATAAATAAACATATTTTGTATGTATGGATTTGTAATTTTATGATTAAATTAAGTGTAATTTTATAGTTACAAAAACCAAGCCAGTTTCTGCATCTATTTTCAAGTTTGAATCTGGGAAGGAAAATTAGTAAATACACAATGCAATATTTAAAAAAATATGTTATTTAAATTCAAAATATCATTTGTAAACAGTTATATAATAATGGTATGTTACTACTCAAAAATTTTTAAGTGTTTTAAATGTCAGATATATAGTCATTCTCAATAGGCATGTCAGAGTACAGATCCTATATGTGGAAAATGTGCGCAATCTAGTCATGAAACTAATGCTTGTACTTCAGAAATTTTCAAGTGTTTTAATTGTTCTGGGACACATGCTGCTAGTTCCAAATCCTGTCCTGTATGGATCCAAAGAAAAAAATAAATTCAGTCAAGATAAAGTGGAATATTACTTGTTCAGAAGCAAGACATAGTTAAAAATGGAACACTGAAAGTTGGAGTCTCCTACTGCTCTACTTTATGCACAAAAGCTAAAATAAACAACAATCTAACGAAGAATAGTTTACCAATATCTGCTCTACTTTCAATTTTGTCATCTAAACCCACTCTACCTTCAACTTCTAATAGCACTAATAAATCTACTTCAATTTCCAATAAAACTAAGACTGATGATACAAGAATTTTAAAACTTCAAAAGAACAATTGATATATCTTCTAAAACAGAAATGGACTCATTCTCTACTTCTCAGGCTGTTTCAAAGGGTAGAGCAAAAGCACAAAAAACAATCAATTAAAATCTGCTATAGCTGACATTAATTTCATAAAACTATGTGCTTGGAAAGAATTTATTATTTTTTATTATTATATTTATCTGTCTCATTTTTCTAACTTTCATAAATCTGTTTTAATATCTTTATTCTTCTGAGTCATTCATCTCAATTAGTTCGTATCCAATGAGTTACTCCAGCACTTAATTTTATCAAAGATGGCTTGGTTTTCAGCACTGCTTATGCCATCTGAGAATCTTGCATCAATAAAATCAAATCAAATTTATATTTTTAATTGTTTAAAACAAAGCTTCTCTTGCTTAATGAATGTATCCAGTTGAATAAACTTGTAGGAAGATACTAAGTAAAAATAACTTCTGAGGAAATAATGCATCGAAATTTTTGTTCTTTAGTAAAGTTGCATTAAATGATAATATGACATTAGCTCAGAATTGTTTTATTTTATAATTTTTTATCCGAAAAAATAGAAAGTAACTTATAACTTCCTAATGTTCTTTAGTAAATAATTTTAAATTTTGCCATCCCTCCCATATTTTATGTGTTGTGTAAGTTTTTATGTCATAGTAAGTGTAGAATTATTTTAGTAAGGTTAGAATAAATAGATTAGCAATTACCAAAATTCTTAGTTTTATGGTTTTTAATTAATACTAGTTTTACTATAAGATTATTTTTTCAATTTTGAACATTGATTATATATTTATTAGCTTTATATCATAAAATAAATTTTGTTATAATATACTGTGATTGAGACGAAAAATTTATTTCCACTTACTTAAAGATAGTTTCTTCTTTTTTTTAAATTTTTTATTTTAAAGTGATTCAATTGATTCTATTTTTCTGTTATTTCTACATTTATTGATAATTTTTAATTGCTTTGAACATCATTAAAAATTATTTTATGGGAAAAAGTAATTGATGATTTTTTATATTAAAAAACTAGAAGACTTCAGTTTAATATTTTATAATTTTATTATAATCAAGTAAATTGGATTTTATTTTTCAAATACTTACATTAAATTGTTAAAAGAGAGGAGGAGAGAAACATAAAATGAATTTTAATTAAAGGAGTCATATTTTAAATATGTATAATCATAAATTATTCTACAGAACTCTTAAATTTTGCATTATGTTTTTATTTTATTTATTTTTTTAATTAAATCATTATACTCTGGTGCATGAAGTAAAGTTATCAGAATTTTGGCAAAATTGTTTTGTTTCATTCACTATTTAAGTCTCAGTTATTAAATTTATGTTTGATTATGTGTGTATGTTATACAGTAATCTGGCTAGTATTTGTGTGTGTTATGTATGGAGAATAAATCACACACTAAAAAGGAATGATTAAAGAAGCATTATTTCACTAAAAATGTTATTTTTTTTATGTTTGTTTATTAGAATATGCAATTTTTCTTCTCATTATATGTAAACTTTGTGATTACTACACACCTAATTGCACTGTAATTATTAGATTGATTGCAGCTTAGATATACACAAGGGCTATTTTTCTATCCTGTGGACAAATTTGTCTTAGTTTTGAAATAAATTCTTTAATCCAAATTATTTGTTTGAAAGCAACTCTACATAAGGCTAAAATTTTCAAACTTATTTTTTCCTACAAAATTCTGAAAATCTGAGGTTTTTACACAAGCAATAATATAAAATTTATTTTCAATTCAATGATTTCCTTGAATCACTATGTTTCATTGCATTATTTATCAAGGTGAATTATATACTAATACTTTAAGCAAATTCATTTTCAATGCAATATCCATTTATTGTTCTCAATATACATGTATAAAGTAAGCTACCATTATTAAATTAATATATTTTGTAATTTACAAACTTTTTTTTCTTCAAAAGATTAAAAATATATGGATTGTTTTGGTTGTTTAACTTGTATGTGATTTTCATTAAACGTGTGTAAAATGCCATATCCATTTTATAAAATATTTTTCAATTAGAAAAAACTTTTTTGTAATATTAGAAAAAAACATGGTTGATAAACCAACAAAACCAAAAGATTGAAATTTTGCCAAAAAATATCAATGTTTTTTTCTATTTTTTTAAATCCAAAAGAATTAAATATTTTAGCATCATAAAAATATTCCCTTGAAACAGGTCACCCTTTCATTTTTAAAATAATCACATTTTAAATGTCTGTTAAGATTTTATGTTGTGACTGTTAACACATAATATGTGTTTGTATGTTAAGAATCTAATCTTAAATTTATTAAATCTGAGTTCAAATTCATTTTTTGAAAAGTATTAAATATAACCAGATAAAGTTATGCATATAGATAAGATATATATGTTGATAATTGAAGTGAAATAACCTTTCAATGTCATAAAATATTAAAAATTTAAAAAAGTATATCTTTATATTTTATTCTTTTTTACTACTTCAGTTTTAAAGTATGGCCATTATTATTTTTCATTATTTATATTTCAGGGGTATGTGCCATCTAATTTAGATATTCTTCATGCAAGAGCTGCTACAAAAACTGTTAGTGAATACCTTGTTGTAATTAACAACATTCCTTTTCGATTTGTAGATGTAGGTGGCCAGCGATCTCAACGTCAGAAATGGGTCCAGTGCTTTGAGGATGTAACATCAATTATATTTCTGGTATCCTCTTCAGAATTTGACCAAGTTCTTTTGGAGGACCGAGTTACTAATCGCATATTAGAATCTAAAAATATTTTTGATACCATTATTAATAATCGCTGTTTTTCTGAAGTTTCTGTCATTTTATTCATGAACAAAACAGACTTGTTGGAAGAAAAGCTTGCCCGTGGAGATGTTGATATTCGACATTACTTTCCAGAATTCAAAGGGGACCCTTTCAATGTAGAAAGTGTTCAAATGTTTTTTGTAAACATGTTTGATTCCATACGAAGAGATAAAAGACGACCTTTTTATTATCATTTCACCACTGCCATAGATACTGAAAATATTAAAGTTGTATTTAGTGCAGTGAAGGATACTATATTGCAAAAAAATATAAATCAGTTGATGCTTCAGTAAAATGTATCAAAGGAAATATCTTTTATTAAATTTAAAATGTATATAATGAAAAGCTTTTGAAGAAATTTTTATTTTTGTAATTTATATTTCTTAATGTAAAAATATATTGTATATTATGTTGTTAAAATTGAGTAACATAGTTGTATAGATTTTTATTTCTACTTTTAGATTTTATAGATTTTTATTCTATTAAAATGTTTTATATACATATTAAAACCAAATTTTACATTAATCGCTTTTTATAATTTTGCTTATCATAAGTGTAAGCCACTTATGGCAGTATTTAGCAAAGAAAAATGTAGATGAACAAATTATAAAAATATGTTATATATTTTGTATTAAAGTTGTATATGAAAATTTTATTTTCTTATTCAAAAAATTTTATATACTGGTGCAAAATAAAAATTTGCTGAATATTTTAATCCTTTTCTTATAAAAGTAATTGACTGAGACTATTTTGAATATTCAGAATAGAAATATTTTTGTATTTTATAATATTGTTAGTTCATTTAAATCACAGGCATGTAATGTCAAATTTCTAAAATTTTATCTTAAAATAAAAATTAACGAATAAAATACTCTTTTTATTCTCAAAACATAAATAAGCATTGATGAATTACGGAAAAATATTATATTTCCACAAAATATTAACATTGGTTAGTTTTCTCTAGATGAGAGCAAATATATTGTTATAAGAGTTTGAAATTAGGCTTCATAATTTAAATTATGTGTGCTAGTCAATGCCTCATATCATTTTAAATAATCAGATGTTATATTATTGTTTTTATATGATTGTGAGTATTTCTAAATTTGTCTCAACTAAACATTCATTTATCATTTAAACTTGTTACTATAAACATAGGTATTCTACTTTTGTCTTGAATTTTTTTCTAATGTTTTATAAACATCCTTTACCATATTTCTAAAGTAATAGTTGAAATCTGTATTATCAAGTTCTTTCAAATATCATGACTGTCAATTTAGTTATTCTTATATTTTTTTACCCAGAATAATGATTCATATATAATAGTACTTTGTTTCATTATTGACCTTAAGAGGTTTTTCAATTTAGTTATTAAATTATATCTACTTTTTATAGTTTTAAAATTATTTTATTTTGATTTATGATGGAAAAATAATATTCATTTTGGAAAACATAATTTAGACTCCTTTTCATCTTAGTTCTGTAAATTAAGAAATTAATATCAATGTCAAATACACAATCACTAATTTTGTGGAAACATATTTTAAGTTTCAATAATTTTTTATATAATAAAAAAGTCAACTTTTTCTTTTAAAAATACTAAATAGTTGTCCTACATTTTACATTGTAGATGTTACAATTTGAGATAAAAAATGAAACAGGAGTAAAATATTTCCAGTTTTCTTAGTTTCAATTCAACCTATTAACATTTTTGTATGCTTGATATATTTCATTAATGTCAAACATTCATCAAATTCTAAATTTTGCATGTAGCTTGACAATATTGTTTCATATTTTCTACAAAAATAATACTTTATTTAAAAGTATATTGTGGAAATCAATATTTAAAATTTTACTTTCTATTTTATTCATTCTATATGCCTGATCTAAATTTATTAAAAAAATTATTTCAGTAATAGTCTATCAATATTGTAATAAATGTTTGATAAAAGAAGCAAGTATTTATTGAAGTTTGAAATCAAACTTTTGTCTTTTTGAAATAATTTTTGAATTATTTTACTAGTCAATATATGTTATACTTGTGTATACTTTATATGTATGTAGTAAAAGTTTAACAATATTTTTATTTATGCTTTGGTGTCATTTATTCTTATATTATTAAAAATATGCTATTTTGAAGAAAAAATTTAAATATATGTGTTATGTATATAAATACAATATTATAAACTTATATGAAGAGATTTCATTTGCTTCTTCTTGTGCCCAAAAATTATTGTGCCCAATTTGGTTGTTGGCTATATGTATTTAATTGTTAAATGCAGTTAAGATGATAAACCTTATATGCTTCAAAATTAGGATTGAAGTGTGGTTAGAAAGATTAAATATAGTTAGAAAAATAATCAGATTGTCCCATATCCATAAACTTTCAACCTTTGAAATTAGTAAGAAAGCACAATATCCATTATCCTTCTGTAAGAAACTGTTAGATGTTGTGTTCAAATTTGATTAATAAAGTTAAAGGACTGGAAGAGAGAGTACTTGATCTTGTTTTGGTATAATGGATAGCAGTTTTGTGTTTCCCATTTAGATTATACCTAGATTGGTACTCCTAAGAATTATACTCTTTAATCAATAGTGATATTATTCTATTTTAATGGTTTTAAAATGTAAGTAGAGTGTTTATTTTTGTGGGGCTTTTATGAATTAATTCACTAAAATTATATACTTCCATTATTGATATTGACAATCAGTATTTTACTTTAACTAAATTAAAGGTTTTTTTTTTTTGAACATTGATACAAATATGAATATTTAACCATGTAATTTTCATCCATTTATATTACCTCAGGTTTCAATGTTTATTTTTTGTTTTTTCAAATTTAATTTAAATTGCAAATTTTTATCTAATAAGCCCTCATGGGAAAAACAATTGTCGAGTGAGAAACAAATTAAACCATCCATTAGTATCATGACACTTTTGTAAAGTTCAAATATTGATATTCAGTGCTAAAGCAACAGATAGTTTTATATGTATTTATTTTATTTCATAGTATGACCTATATTATTAGTGTTTAATACTGAGTACGTCTTGTGTAAATATTTAATCGTGTCTAACAGGTCCAAGACATTTAAAATCAATAACATCAAAAGGTAACTTACGATTGTTCAGTTTCCAAAACAAATTCTTGTTTAATCTTAAATAAATTTTTATACAAATTTATGTGAAAGTTTTAACTATTTAAATTAATATGATTGTGATCATATAATATGTAATGATATTTTAAATGCTGCCAGTTTGCTTTTATTATATTTGATTCAGTTAATTAAATTTATTATTGCTATTTAAAATATAAATGTGTTCACTCAATAAAACGTTTGATAAAATAAATGCTTCTGTCAATGTTTGGTAGAAGTATTTGCTTTTATTTAGAAATAATATTTGGTAAATACTAGATATAATAGGTAGAAGTTTTAACTAACAATAAATTACATTTTTATGAAAATTGCACAATTTTATTATAAATTACATATTTAATTTATACAATTAATCGCTATATCAGATGAGTTTATCAATGCCTACATTTTTTTTATGAAAGTTGATGCTGCTTTTCCAATTTTTGGTAATTTTCTCATTTTTAAAATTTATTAAAAATGTAATAACAATTCTTTTTAAAATAATGAAAATATCTTTCAATTAGGAAATAGAAAAGTAAAGATGCACTTAGAAAATAAATCTTGAATTATTGAAATGTTTCAAATATATTTTTGTAAACATTTTTGAAAAGCCTTTGTTTACAATAAATTTTTTAATTTATTTTGCATTTATATTTTTTAGTTTCATATTTAAGGTTATAATTAACGAATATTGTTATCTTCAAGAAATCAAAAGCTGCTGTATTTGACCTTCTGTTATACAATATATCTATTGTTCGAGATTTGAAAGTGCATCAAAATCTACAGAATAGAAGGAAAATGTCTAATTTACTTAACAATTCAGTTAGAAAATATTTTAAACTTTTATTTGTGCTCAAATCATTATTTAATTTAAATAATAATATATTAAAAAAAACTTTCAATTATAAATGTTAATAAAATTGTAGTTTGACTGTAAAGATATATGGCACTCACATTTCCTCAAACTCTAATGAAAAAGAAAAAGTAAACTGCTTTAAAATTATTAAATTATATTGAAGATTTAGTGAAATTAAAATAAAACATTTGTTTATTGAATAAGAAAAAAAAATAGTAATTATTGTTAAAGTTTATGAAGAGAATCCAAAGAAAATATTCAAGATTTTTTTAAGCTTTTAATCAGGATTACATTTTATTATTATTGAATAGTAAGTTGAAGGACATAGTATGACTTCCCACTGTTCATATATCAGCAACATATTTTGAGAGAAGTATATTTGGATCCAAAGCATAAATTAAAATGCGTTTAAGAACTTAATTAAATAGATAAAATTTGGGAAAATAATGCGTGGCGTTTTTCATCATAACTCTCGGGTCTTCGGAATTTTTTTTATCCGGTAAAAGGTAAGCATTTATACAATTAATATTTACCCCTTGACATAATTTCCTCTTCAAAAATATTTATAAATTTGGGAAATTTCTTAATTATTTTTTATTTGTTGTTATTTTTAATTAAAATTGTGGAAAAGAAGCATTTTGAGAATTTTCATGTGGAGTAATTTATTTTTTCATTAATAAGTTTTTTTTTTTTTTTTTTTTTTTTTTTTAGATAGCTAAAAACATTTCTACAAATTTATCACTTTGATAGTAACTTCCATCACTTTTTTATTAGTAGTTTTTAAGTTCTTAACAGAAAATATATGTTTAAAAATTTATAAGTTTCTTACAAAAAAGTGCATTTCTACAAATTTATGAATTTGACCTGTAATTCTTTCCATCTCAGCATTGCTTTTTTTTTTATTTGTGTAATTATTTTGGATTTTAATAATTACCTACTTTTTCCAATAAGAGAATTCATAAATTTCTTATAGAATGCTTATCTCTATAAATTTGTAACTTTGGCGAAATAATTTCTACATCTCACATTTCATATGTGAGTACTATTTTTTATGATAATTACTTTTATAACCATTTAGAGCGCAACTATTATACTATAAACCAGCTATGGAATTGTTAATTAAAAAAAATAATAAATTCCGAGTCCTGAATTTTTCCAAAGTAATTTATGCATTATTAAAATAAACCTCATTAACTATGAACTCCTACAGTGTGAAACTGAGGGGGAGGGGAAACTGGATGCAGAGTAAAATATTTTAATCGGCTTTGCTATCGGAAGGAAGAACCATGTGAGTTGATATTGCGGCAATCACACAGCATGACGCCTTTTTCCTCCCACTCAGTAGAATCGCTACCTATTAACGTCATATGACAAGATTCCTCCGCAATTACTAAATTTTTTGGAAGATTGAATGAAATTACTTTTTCATAAATCAGCTCCTAATAAGGTGATATTGATTTGAATAACAAAAACGGAACTACTAAATGAGAACATGTTGTGCTGTGTCTGGCAATAAAAAATCTTATAATTTCTACCTTTGAAATCATTAAGTGTGTTATTTTGCAATAATGTTCAATTAAATATGTTAGGTATAATTATTTAAAAACATCTAAATGTTCAAATATTTGCTTATTTTATATTAAAAATTTAGTATTTTGTTTGTTCTGGGTTGAACTTGAAATTGATGCACGAAATAGAAATAAATTTACATTTGGTCTCTAAAATAAAATTTGTTTCATTTGGAAATTTTAAATACAACGATTTTAATACATTTAAATAGTTTATTTATTTATTACATTACATTTATTCAGACTTGTATGCTTGATTCTTGAGATCCGCTTGTAAGTCTTCGTCGATAATAGGACAGATAGCACAATGGCAGATGTACAACCACAGAAGAATAACGAAGAAAACACCCAGGGCCATGGTGGGAATCGAACCCACACTCCTACGCTCTCAAGCGATTAGCGGTGATGCTTTAGACCACTCAGCCACGGAGCGCCCTTTAAATAGTAGTTTTGTAAAGTTATTTATTCCCTCATGCCATTAATTTAAAAGATGTATTATACCGTATTAAAAATATACTTGCTATAAAAACAAGCGTTTTTCTTTTCAAAAATCATATGTGTAACAGTTGAATTTTGCCAAAAAATATGTACGATAACAGATCTCCCTCTCTTCCTTTTTCCCGAGCTAGTTGCCAAATGGTCTGTGCTCTTGCTTTCAGTTCATCAATTGTGGGTTCAAATCCCATGTTGGGTTTGGATGTTTGAAATTATTCGGAATTCATTTTAAGCCATAAGTTCCGGTCTAATTAGCGTCGTGGGGGGAAAAGGGATCGATCTACATTTTCATAATGCAATCTTAAAAAAATAACGCTATTATTATTTCTCCCATTTCAGGATATACGTTTATTCTAATCAAATAGCGCATTGGTTTTCCAATACACTATCTATGGGAAATACATAGAAACTCAAATGATAAAAGAGTGCCGCATTCAGTTTTGAATAATTTTATAATTAAAGAAGCTTTTCAAGAGTTTAAACACATCATTCGATTTTCTTTAGCTGACCAATATTTTAGACATTGTGGTACAAAATGAATTTTGAACAAAGCTAGCTAAGTATTTTGTTATAAGATTACTTTTCTAAATCTTGCAATTTTTCCACGAAAGTTATATACACAGTAGAACTCTAATTATCCAAATCGCTTTCAGAATTTCAGAGAAATAAATTAAACTGAAGAAGAGACGGAAAATGTGTGTGCAAAAGGAAAGGTAAGAGAAGATGAGAATGACGTGTCTCTAGTGAGGAATTCAAAAATATTTTTTCGAAAATTCCTGGATGTTCAGAAGTTAGTGCTGATGACGAAGCAGAATGGATTATGGTCAGACATTGGATTTCAAATGATGGTCAACTTATTGAAAGTATTGTGACCTTAATGTTAAAATTGAAGCAGACTCGGGACCATCAGCTAGTGAAACATTTGTCTGCTTTGAAATTGATGGAGCGTCTGTCCAAGGGTGATCACATTCCAATTCTCTTTGTCAAGAGGATGCTCGAGTTGGCTGCCCAAAAACGATGGAAGGCAGTGAAACAGCTTGCTTTGCCCAAGATCTCTGACATATGTTTAATCAATGATATCTTACATATGTTTAATCAATAATGACTTTCATTTACAGAACTGTACATATATGTATTAATGTATAATGCTTTTAAAAGTGTTGCCTTCCCATTAAATTATTTTCTTTGATTCTTCAACATACAATAGATTTTCATCTTCAACATACAATAATTAATTAAAATGGACTTTTTCTTCAAAAAATTCCAATCAACCGAAATTTTGATTATCCGAAAGGGTTCCAGTCCCAATTGATGCGAATAATTGGAGTTCTATATTTATGTCATTTCTGCTGTATTCATCATAAACTAACATCCTTTCTGCATGTGTATTACAGGATCGCTATTAGAATAATATTTAGATGATGTCATCTTTTTCAAAAACGTTACTGATGGATTGTGTCCTTTGATATTGAATTACTGACATTTTGGTTTGGTTTTTTACTCACTTTGTAATCCATGCCGGCGTAAGACATGTTATCAGCGAACCCAGATATAATTTCTTTCTGTAATTTGTTTTCTTTTAATTTAAATTTCAATTGCTGCTTTATGCGTACACATTTGTTTCTTGAAAAATTATATTGTTTCTTATAACAATATGTATGTGCCGATTGTGAAATTTGCAAGTGTTGTGATTTCTGCTATTATCGTGTAATAATTATTTTGCTAGTGTCGTTTTTTTTGGGGGGGGGGGAATTAAATGTTTTCAAAATTTTGGAGTCATTTAGTTTACCTATAACAACAGTACTACGATTAAAAACCAAGTACTTGCTTTAAATATTAACATTATCTTAACATTTTACATTATCGCTCTTTACATCATCCACAAGCAATATTCGGTAGATAGCGCCACATGGTGACGGCGAAACCTTTCTCATGATCATTCGGTGCCATGATCTTCTTGAAGGTCATGACAGTATACTTGCTGTCAATGATATGTATTCTAGGAGACTTTGAAAAAGCCAAGACGTAAATAATGAAGTTTATTTACATCATGTTGAATTCTTCTTTTAACTATATATTCTAAATTTAATTGTTCTTTTTATTAATTTTATTTAAGAAAAATTAATTAATTTTTCCCCCAGTTTCTAATTTTAAAATTTATACAATGTTACTTTCAAAGTTATACAAAATTTATACAATTTAACTTTCAAATGAAAAAATATTCTATTGTGTTAAACATTAGATACAGTGGGTTACCGAACATAATCGGTTACAAGTTTATGTTCGCTATCCTGATTGTTCAATAACCGATCATTAATTTACCAGATTTTGTTTTTGTCAAATCAATTATTTATTCTGGAGATGTTAAAAGTTAAATTAAAAAAGGATGTATAATTTTCCTGTAAGTTTATTAAAAAATAATTCATGCATATAGCCTTGCTAATAAATCGTTCTTTATTTTTTGTTTATAGGTCGTTAAAAACATGTCCTTTTTCAAGGGGGAAGGAAGAGTTCAAAATAAAATCAGTTTCGGTTTTGAATGAAATCCAAACTGAAACTGATAGTCTACTTAGGTTATAAATATTCTATTGGAAATAAAGATTTATTTCTTCAATATAGAACTTTGAAGCTTAATAAGCAATTTTAAAGATATAAAAAATGATTTTTGGTCCGTATGGCTTAGTAACACTGCACATTATGCTCCGCGCGTGGATGTTTGTCAGAATTCGTTTTAATTCATTATCTGAATATATGTTGTTTGTCCGAACACAAAAATCTTTCGTTAAAGTATCATAGTCCAAACCGTTTGTAAACTGACCACCAATGTATTTATATTTTCATGATAGTATTAATAGTTTTTATGACACATGTAATCCCACCTCATGAAATGAAATTGTTTAGAAATTATTAAAATAAAGTTTTATTAAATAGGAAAATAATATGTATACAGTTTAATATAAGAAATTGCAGCTCTATTTATTGGACTATTTGTTAATAAGAATGTACTAAAATAATTACATATATGGATGGAAATTTCTGTAAAGCGTAGAATAGAGGGCGCTACTACCGTGGAGATCTAGAAAACTTCCGGCATGAAACTTCCTGCTTACTATTCCATTATTGTCTTACACCATCATGCTTGTTTTCTGTAGTTTCCATTGCTTTTGAGAAATATTAATTTAAAAGTAATTATCCTATAAATTTTTTTGAAATGCAAAAAGCAAATAAAGGTTATAGTTGTTGCGTAGTATTTGGTTGCAGTATGCGAGGCGGAACAAATTAATTTTCGCAATTGAAGATGTTCAAATTTCCAATGGAACCCAATTTACAATCCTTAATTTAATTAGATATATATTAAATCAATTCTTAAAAATAAGACTTAAATTTTAATTGCAATGAAAAAACCAAAATTTGTTTAAAATATTAATAAACAACAAGTAAATAAACACACCATAACAATTTTGTTTTACTCATTATTGGTATCAATTCATATATTCCAGCATGATAAAGAAAATTTTAATGAAATTTATAATACAATAAGAGAATAAAATAATTCCTTGCTTAATATTTGAAAGGATTTAATTTAACATAAACAATGATGGATGGTGCCCTTGGACATTGATTAATCGCACGGTTATATTTATAAGTGGATAAGATATTAAAATTAAGAAATTTCGATCAAAATTAAACTTTTTAATTATATTGTGTCTCTAATTAGAGAAATACTTTTTCCAAGAAGATATATTTTAAGATATGTAAAAGAAAAATAAGTTATAATTTGTAAGAATTTATAATAGAATTCATAATGAGGAATAAATTAAATTCATCTTGTTAGAAACTGAATTATATTTGGTTTAAAAAATTCAAATTTAGGAATATTTTATACATTAAAGTAATAAAGAATTTATTAATAAGTAGTTAAGTTCATTGAGAAAGAAATGATTTAAGAATTTTTAAGATACATTATTTAAGAATTTTTAACTGAGAAAATTCATTGACAGTAAAAAAATTATAAATCTAATTTAATCCATTGCAATGAAAATAATAAGTTTATGATAATCAGTCTGAATTTAAATGTTGAACTTCCGTATAATGAAGTAGGAAATTCCTAAAAAATAGATTAAAAAGTATGACAAAAATCATACAAATTTCTTCAGTAAGTGATTTTCGATTCTCAATCACTAAAGTTCACCCTACACCTCATTTCCTCAAAAAACCAGTTTGGCACCCGATGAAAGCTTCCTTTCGCTCCATAGAATATCCAAGAAGGCCAAAGCGAACGGATTTCTTGGAATTCCTTTAAAAAAAGCCGTTATTTGATAACGCTTTTTAGAACATGTTATTTTCTTGGAACGTAACGTTGATAACTAGTTATCCAAAAATAACTGCTTTTGCTATCGTTACTTCTGCCACCGGTGCTACTGCTCCCTGACCAAAAAAGATGCCTCTTACTTCATCCATGATTACTTCCGTTTTATCTTGTTTGGGGCTTAACAAGCAAGACCTGATTCGGGATTCTCTTCTTGTGCTTGAAGTTTTTAGGGTGAATGGACTCATGGACCTGATCTAGCTTTGCTGATCACGAGGATTGGAAACAACAACGTAGCGGGCCTAGCGAGAACTTGGAATGTGTTCCCGAGGAAACTCAACGTGAATCTTAGAAACCAAAACAACGTAATAACGACTTTAAAGTTACGGAAGTTCTAAAATAACAAAAATGACTTTAAAGTTACGGAAAATGAAAACAGATTAAAGTTCCGGATGTTACAAAGTAACATAATGTAGAAACGTTCCATAACGACTTTGAGAAGTTAACAATACCGGATCGATTTCAACAGTTAATTTAAAACATTATCTTAATAATTAATTTTTGAAGAACGCATTATTTATTAAACGGTTATTAGTTAATAACGTTTCTTAAATAATAATTCCATTAAATAACGAGATCTGATCTAAATTTTCATGTGAGGTTTGTAGCTGTAAGCCATTTGCCTCTGTACTAATTAAAAAAATTTTGGGACCTTATGAAGTTGCATTTAAAGAGATGTTAAATAACGACCATCTCTATTTCACATGGACTGTTATCATTTCCACGCATGCGTGGGCGAACTAGCGTCTCGGTACCGTTCCCGGAACGTCGGCTACAAAAGCGAATTCTAACGCATGCGCACTTGAAGAGAGTAGTTGCAATAATTTGGCGGTATAAAATGCGACTATTGTTCAGACTTAATTTTAGCAACCCTATGGTTTCGTATTCCCCGGTCTGATTTGAAACGACGTTCTCGTCGCAGTCGATTTGTTTATATTTGAAAACTTTAATATTTTTTCGAAATATAAAGGAAAAGCGGATTAGTTTATTTATATCTTAGCACCATATTTAAAATAGAAATAGATAACTTTATTTGTATTTTATATGGTGCTGAAGACATTTATTTTTTCGCTGATAATATACTTGTAAATAATATTTATTATGTATTTAGTCAAAAAAATGTATTATCAAAATGAAAAAAATTATTAAATCAAAATATTAAAAATTTGTCACTTTACCATGATTACAAGACAAATACCTGGTTTCATTATTTCAAATAGTTTTTTTTAATTATATACTTATTAGCTCAAGTTGTTCTTTTAATTTAATTAAATATTGTGTCATGTTTGATTAAAAATTATTAAATTCTTTTCATACATGAGAGTGTTATTTTAACAAACATTATAATTTAAAAAAATGCATTGAAATTTTTATTATATTTATTTAATGTGCAGAGATACTTTTAAATTAAAAATTCTACTCAGATAAATCACAACCTGCCAATACTATTAATATCTATAATTCGATTCAAAAAAGCCATAAAAAATTTGAAATACAGCAAAGATTACCATAAAAAAAAGTCCAAAAAAGAAAAATTATGCTTTCTCCTAACATTGAAAATTAAATTCATGGGTTAAATTTTAAGATATAACTTTACATTAAAATTTTTAAGCAGTATTTAAAAAAAACTTTTTATAATGTAAACAAAATTTTAATTTACGGAAAATATTCCAGTGTTCTAGAATTGCTAAGCATAATTTACATTCTAAGTATTTTTTCTTTTTATTATTTTAAATTTTTTTATACATGTAATCACATAGATTTATTAATGTAAATTAATACACAAAAAGAACTAACAAATACTTCGAAACATTTTTTTTTAATTATAAAGTATTTAAAAAAATAATGTTTATCTTATTCAGAGTATTGAAACACATATTCTTTTATTTTCATAGTTGTGTTAAACTTAATTTATCTCATAAAATTACAAAGATATTTTTAGATGATAAACTTTGATATAAAGTTCAGGAATATATTATCAATTTGTAACTGTATTATCTGCATTTTGTACCAAAAATTTAAAAGTAATTTTGTAAAATGTTTTCAAAAACTGCATAAATCTACATGTTTACTTGTAAAGATTATATTCTTGAAAAGAAACTTTTACACATAATGTATGTTTCTTTGGCACTATGTAAGTTTATTGTTGTAAACATCATTTATTTAAATCATTATATAAACTAAAAATATTGTCTATACAAGATAATTTTTTATGTAAAAGTCAAAAAGAAATTTTTAACTTCAAAATATGTTTTGTGCATTGATGGTATGTTTTTAATTTTATTATTTGCACTTTATAATTAAATTTACTGTAAAAACAATTAACTCATCCATCGTTTTTAAAACTTTAACAAAATTTTTATTCACTTTTTATGGATTTATTTATAAAAAAATAGGTAATTAAAATTTATAGGAGAAATTGTTTGCATATTTAACAGATATTTATTTATATTTATAAATTTTTATGAAGAAAAATTTTGGTTTGTATAAGATTATATAGCTTAGAGAAATCTACATAATGATTATTCTACATTTGGTAAAAAAAAAAAAAAAAAGCTCAGTGGATTGTTGAGCTTAAACAATTCTTCACTCCCAAATAATTGATACTGTTGAATATAACATTTGAAATACTGTTTCCAAATTGAGATAAATGTCCCCAAAAATACATAAATTGAAAATAAGTATGTATGCTTGTAATTTTAATGGCACAAAAACTATCATTCACAAAAACTATTCAGTGAATGATATTTTTCACTGAATAGTTTTTGGTTGCACATTGTTAATAAAGTTATAGATTGGATACCCTGATTGAATTAACAGAATAATTCTTTCTATGCATCATTTACATATCAAATTCTTCACATACTTCATATTTTTTATAAATTATTCTTACTAATGCTGAATAATATCGCTTAGGGTAAAAAAGTTTTTCAGAGAGGAAAAAAATTGAAACAATGTGAAAAAATTTTTTTACCACAATACTTGAAGATAAAAATACGCAATATATTTGTATTTCATCCTTTTGGTAGAGAAAATTGAATATAAGAATTTTAAAGAAACAAAATTACTATATTAAATAAAAATTTTCCTATTATGCATAAGAAGTGAACAATTTCATTTTAAAGTTCAAGTAAATAAGTGAAAATTGGTTCTAGACATCAAAACTAACAAAAACTAAGGTTTTTTTGGTAATTTTCAAAATTAAATTACACATTCTCAGAGCTAAAGAAAACTTTCTTTTCAGCGTATAACACAATTGGAAATAGACCACATTATTGAATATAAATATTTCATTTATTTTTATCTTTTTTTATGAAATACTAATATTTTAGAAACAACATCTTCTTTATTAAAATTTTCAGAAGTAAAGATTTAGTTCATATTTATAAAAGTTCTCATAAACAAATGAAATCTATATACTTTTAATTAAATAAATGGAAAATAAAATTAATGTTTAAATTCATTTATAAACAAAGTGCATTTCCATATAACAGGATTATTTTAATTATGTTTAGTAACATTAAAATATTTTACTATATAACTGACAACAGAGTATTAGTGACAAGGTGGAATGCCATGCTTCAGCTCTCCTTATTATAACTGTATGGAACGCTAATGGATAATTTTACTATTTCAACAGAGTTCCAGAGAGAGAGAGAGAGTATCAAGAGAACAAATCTCTAATTTAAAATTTATTTCTTAACTTGGATGTAATTGATAATAAATTAATTTTATGGATTCATATATATTTTCTATACATAAATATCTTTGTTTCAAATTATTGTTAAAATTTTAATTAAGATTTCTGGATGTCACAGAGTTAGTATCTTAACCCGCCAGTTGTTGTGTAAAGCACTGTCACCCCATGCATTGAAGATCAACAAACCTGGAGTAACTATTTATCTGCAATCATCCTTTCAGTATCTTACTGTCTGATACTCCCCTTGGATGGAACAGGTAAAAAAATAACAATGGACAATTGATATTTTTTACATGTTTTTCCTTTGTTCATTTGAAATGATAGTTTCTAGAATTTATATTTTATTTGGGATGATTCTGTGCCCCATGTGACCAGTATTGCTTCAAAATTTGTTTTATAAGTAGAATTTCTTAGTTGCAAGTGTTTTTGTACATTTGTTTGCCATTTTATTTCTAAATAATGTTATACAACTGAAAGCTATTAGAATATAAAAAAGAGAAGGTACATTTGAGAATTCTAATCTGATGAAGTTGAATCTTCACCAGGATAGTGATCAAACTTATAAGAATGAACCTGCTGAAGAAATACACAGTTCTTATGATAGTGAATTTGTTTATAGCAATGTAAGTAGTGAAGAATCTAAATTAGGAGAAAATATTTTTGTAAAGAAACAATGACTCACATTTTAATTACAATTTTTATCTTCCTATAAGTAAATCAAAATATCACGCTAAATAAATTTTAAAACATAAAATTCTTTCTTATGCAGAAACTTTGCATAAAATATTTTTCAGCTACTTTACTTGTAATAATTATGTCAAAAGAGGTTTATGCTTGATTATGCATAGTCTGTTTTATAAACACAGCAACTTACATATTTATCAACAATAGTAAATTATCTATGAATAAATAATTAATTGTTCTAATAATACATAAAATTTATATTCACATTCATAAAGAATTAATAAACAAATTCTTTGTTATATTTATGAAAATATAACAATACTAAGTTGTTAAATCTTTAAAGAGGAAAAGATCATGTAAACGCAATACGCACACATCCATTGTTCTCATAATACAAAAAAATTATATTCATGAAGACTTAATTAAATACTTTGCTATATCTATAAAAATACTAAATCGATGTATTTCTCTAAAGGAAAACAAAATACATAGTTGCGAAATCAACCATGTTTAACAATGAGATAAATTTTCTAGCCAGACAAATTTATCGCTTTCTTTACATCGCCAAGTCACTGAATCATAGCCAAAATCTTCTGAGAGCCGAGGATCTGGGCTCGGTCTCCAGACGCTAGTTGTAGACTACGTTGCAATGGCATAATGCGTAGATGTAATATTATGGCAGAGTTACCTCAAAATTATTTTCTTTGGTGATTATGTTGTTACTTGGATAGAAAACATTTTGTAAGGAAATCCAAAACTATAAAAAATTAACATCTAATTCCATATTTTTTGCTGTTTCTAATTAATTTACATATCATGCAATCAACCAATATTATCAGTCCATCATATTTGAATTTATTTACAAAATGTTTACCTGACCCACATTTTATATTGCATAGTAAATTTTGAAATATATATTTATTTAACGTTAGCAGAATAAAAGTCTTACTAAGTGAGTATTGTTTTATGTGTAATTATATTTAATTATCCTAGAACTTTTAAAAATTATCCTATTCATGGAGAAAAATTTTTTTTCTTTAACATTTATAAATAGATTTGTTTTGTAATTATTTTTATAAATTAAAAGTTTCTTTTTCAAGGGTAATAAAATTTCCTTATGTATTATGAATGTCGCTAATAGATATTTTATTTTAATAAATGATTAAAAAGTCAGGACTGTAAATAAAGTAAGATTAATTTTACACAATTTGTGAAAATGTATTTTAGAAAATATAATTGAAAATAAATGAAAAGGTGTTTGAACAAGTAGCTTAATTTAAATACTTTGACACTATAATAAATAATAGTAATGTTATAAAAGTTGAAATCAAAAATATAATCAATGCAGCTGACAAATATTACCATGAACTCCTTAACCAGTTTAATTCTGAATACATGCGTATCAAAACAAAAATACAGCTACACAAAATTAGTAAGAGGACATATATTTTGATACAACAATGAAAATCCTATAGAAAAGAAGACAAAGAATTAGGTGGATAGATATGGTGGAAAAGTGTTTGAAGGATTTGGGAGCTACATTTGAGGCAGCCTTGGCTGGCAATTGACTGTAATGCTATGAAAAGAAGATATGTTCATAAATATAAAATTGAACAATACTGCTTATATATGCTTTATTATTATTAATACAATATGGTTTTGTAATAATTTTTTAATTAACCAACCTGTGACGTATACTTCTTAAAAATCATTGTACATTTCCATTATATCCCCCTCATAATAGTTACCTCAGATTGTAAAATCATTTCCCCAGAGCAATATAATGTTTACTCTTAACTGAATTTGATATTCAAGACACCTCTGTTAAATACATTTTGTGCCAAATGCGAAATAACCTTGCTTCATCTATTAGGGTCTCCCACTTTGTTTATAAAGCTAGAAAGTCCCCTTATGGAGCTAAGGTGTAATTTTTTATGTCTTGTAGGAATACTTAAAGGGGGTTAATTCTAGTGAGGGCAAAAGCATTGCATTCATGTACAATGTGATGCACCATTTACTCACTCTTACGGCATTTTTGACGTGCAGTGTCTTGTTGAAAAAGTCTTGTTATATGAAGTTGTTTTCTGAAATAACTGTGCTCTGTAGCAAAATAAAAGGTTGGATCTTATTTAGACCCTCTGTCAAATCAGCAGATTATAAACCAAAATTAATTTCTTAATATGATGAATTTTAAATGTGTTTTAATTGATTGCAATTTTGTGACAATTTTCCATATGGACAGAAATTGATTACTATTCTGATGATCTTGAAAGTTAAAATTGTCATTTGTTAGTTTAAAATAGTTTGAGGATTTTTATTTCTTGTTAATCCCAGTTGAAGTATGAATATTTGTGTTTATTTAGACATACAATTTATTAAATTTATGTTTGAAATTAAAGTTAAAAAAAATTGTTTGTATTTATTTTCAAATGAGTGCTGAGGGAAAATGACATTTTAAAATTTGAAAGATGTGCTGTGAAAGTGACACAGCATTTTTGGGAATTTGTTATATATATAAAGTGGATTCAAATATATTTACCTACTTCTATATTTTTGACCTTATATTAGTAAAACCCACCAAATCATTAGTGATTTTCTTAAGATCTCTAGTTTCAAAAATATTTAAGTATAAAAATTTCTCAAGCTGAAGTTTGTCTATTAACTTTAAACTGAAATATATATTACCATTTTGCTAGATAATATGAAATACATAAATATATTCATTATAAGCTAAGGAATGTTAAAATATTGTTTCCAATTTATTAAAATAGCAAATCTTAATCTCTGTATTTTGATATCAAATTTTAGATAGCTTTCAATTTTGAAATTTGAAAATTTTCTTTTGGTGTGAAAAAAAGCTATGAAATACTTTTCCAATTTAAAATACAATCTGAGATTTCTAATGAAATTCTTCTTAAAACATGTGATAAAATATATAAGAATTTAAAATAGTTGAACCTTTTATATATTTTTTTTCTGGAATGAAGTTTAAATAAATTATGTTTGGGTTAATGGTATTTCATATAGTGGTCATTATAATTCTATTTTGTTAAGGTCAATAACTATTTTTAATCCATGTTTTACCAAAAAGAAAGATAATTCATCTAGATAATAGTTGCATGTTGCCCATCTTTTGTGGATTTCTCAGCTTCTGTCTTGTCCAGTACATTTACTAAGTCACTCACTGATAGAAAATGTCTGGTCATTGGTTGCGGAGTGATTAATTGGCTTACTACCATATGTTAATCACTATGATCAATAAATTGCTGCATCATGTTAAAATTTCATAGCTAACTGCTCTTGTATATGCAATCTAATCTTTAATTCTCTAGCATAAGTGTTAATTAGACTGCTAGAAATGATTGTTTTATGTACTTATTTCTCAGGATCTTTGTTTTCAAATTTTCTGAAGATTTAATTATTTGTTATTTCTAATATAATATAGTATCTAATAGGTATCAGTTTTTCTTATTATCTGACTAATTTATCTTATTAATTTTTAAATATTTCTATCCTTTATATTGAAATTATTTAATTTTAAATCAATATTTTTCAATTTAATCTTTTACAGAAGTTGCTGCTATTTAATTTTAATTAAAGTAAAAATGATGAATGAAATAAATATTCAAGATGAAGATACAGCATATATTCACAAGAATTCTGAATTATCTTTGATATCATCTAAAATTGTTGCTACTGACTGTGAAGTGGATAGTCCTAAATCATCAATAAATTCTGTCAATTATGATAAATGTAAAAGTTTGCTTGAAGTTATGAAACATGAAAAGAATCGTTTAAGTTCATTTGAGGGGAAATGGCCACTTGAATTCATAAATTATATTGATTTATCAAAGTTGGGCTTTTTTTATTTGCAGCTTGATGATAGAGTACAGTGTGCTTTTTGTGGCATAGTGGTTGATAATTGGAATGATGGTGATATTCCTTTAAAGTTGCATATCAGAAAATCTCCTAAATGCCCATTTCTTGTAACTTCAACTAAAAACCTGCCTGTTATTCATAGTAATCCAGCACCATTAAATTATTGTAACAAACTTGCTCCCTTGCCATCTGCTTCCAATTCTTATAGGCCTAAGAATCCACAAATGTGTGACATTAAAAGACGCATATCAACTTTTAAAGGTTGGCCTCTTACAATGATAACTCCAGAAGAACTTGCAGATTGTGGTTTATATTATACAGGTATGTATTTGTCAACTTTATATTTCGATTTGTTTTATATGTAGAGCTCAATTTTGCATTGCAAATTTTATTTATAATATTTAAATTAAAAAAAAATTCTTAATTTTTAAAAAAAAATTTTTTAATTTTTATTATATGATTTTTTATATTTTATGTTTGTTATATTAGGTTATATTTTTTGCTTTGCTTGAGTAAAACTGATTAATACTGCAGAAATTATTATTTTATGCATTTTCATTGTCTAATTGGTATGAATTTCTCTCCATTCATTGCTTTTAAAATAAAATGAAACTTTTATATATTTTTTTTATAAACATTTAAAAGTTATTTTCTTATTAATGTAGTTATTTTATTATCTAATGTAAACTATCAAAATATCAAAAATATCACATAATCCATGTAATTTTTTTATTTAATATTGATTATAATATAGAAGATCTGTAAAATATATAGTGATTTTTATGCCAAAAATTATTTTATCACCAAGTTTCTGTACTTTTTTTAAGAACATTGTTTATATTCAGATTGATTACAGTAACTGAGAATAATAAAATATTTATATTTTTTATTGACTTACAAGTTTTTTCATTATTAGTATCATTTTTTTTATATTTCATTTGAATTTATATTTCAATTAAATTATCAATTTAGTAATATTTTTTATTTTGTCAAATGCATATATATTTTAACTATGTACACTTATATTTCTAACAATTGTATAGTTTACATTTTTATTGTGAAAAGTGAATCTTCTGCTTGATGTAAATTTATTTTTGTATAAAAGAGAATTGTGTGTAAGGTAATTGTTAAATCTAAGATACTTGGAATAATACTACCCAAACTATGTACATACAGATTTTAAAATAGGTTTTATTATATTGCTGACACTGAAGTAAATTATGCTACACATAATAAAACTTAATTCTGAACCCTTTATTAAAATGCTAGTTAGAAAGATTATTCAATCATTTTTGAGGCATTATATTTAAAAAATAATTTAACTGCCGTGAAACAAGACAACTCAAGTTGGTCATAGAAAATTCTTTGTTAAAGATGCCTCTAGTTTATTTGAATTAATGTGGAACTATTTTTGATCTTCTGAGATAAATATCTAAGCTCTGAATGTGATTAAATCAATTTCCGGGTCTTGTTTATATTAGTAGTAAAAAGCTTCAACAAAAAAGTTAGCATTGGTTCTGTTGATGATATGAAAATAATGGGTTTTACTATGATGATTTGAGAGTTAGTACTTTTCTCTAAATTTGACTGTCAAAATTACAAGCTATCTAATGTGTATGTTATTGTATAATTAAGGTGCAAAAATTTAAGATGCAATAAGGAGTTTTAAGATCAAAAATCTTTTTCCTTCCTTTTTTTCATTATGAAAAAACAAATGCAAGATAAATGATGAATCTACAAAAAACGATAATATAATGGAATTTGGGGAATTGGTAAAGGTTTTTCATTCTTAACAAAGATAAGAGCAATATTCAAGTTAGGGTAAGACCCTGCAAGCCGATATGAATTTGGTGTGATTTTGGACAGTTGCGCCAATGTGCTGCTCAGTTATTTCGTCAACCTAAATTATGTTATTTTACACATCCTACTTACAATATCCAGTTTTTAAAATCTAGATCACACTCAAAATTTAAATGTCACAATCTTGCGTTTTTATTTTTATTTTAAATATCAAAATTTTGAATATTTCATTATAATTATTATCTGCAGAAATATTAGAAACTAATTTCACAAATTTTACTAAGATAACATATTACTGACTCAAATGGTAAAATATGCATAATCAGTTTTTATAATTATTTTAAAAATATACAATATATGTAACAATATCAAGTTGGTATTGACAACTGTGCTATAAATATAAATTGAATACATTTTTAGAAAAACTGAAACTTTATTAAAACTGGATAATTAACCAGGCAATGGCAGCCACTAAAAAAACATGAGTATAAACGTAATCTAGCTTAACACCCAGGAAATAAAGCTAATTTAATGTATATAGCATGCATTTTTATGAAATCTCAGGTTTTTATCAATGGGGCAGCAGTGCTTACCTTAAATAAACATCTGTGTAATGCAATCTAGCATTGGAGTCAACTGGGCAATAAAGCTAAATCAATAAGGTAAATAAAATAAATTTTTTTAAATGAAAACTGCTGTGATGCAAGCCTGAAAATCGTCAATATAACACAATCTAATATGGAAAACAACTGGACTGTGAAGCTAAATAAAAAATGTTAATTGCATGCATTTTTATGAAAAATTGATTTTCTAATTAATAAGCATTACAATTCTCTGTAAACCTTAATGTAAGTTAAATCTGAGCATCCATAACATGTTTGATGCAATTTTAAAAATGTTGCAGACTGCAAAATTACAAGATTTACGAAAAAGCAAAATTCCACCAAATCACTCTAAATCAACAATAGGTTGCTGTAAAATTGTTGTTTTCAAAATCTCGAAATTATGCTCAATCTCCAACTGTGAATATCATAGCTTTTTGCTGTCAATTTCAAATATCAAAATTTCGAATATTTTATTTTATCTACTTAGTAAAGAACTGCAAAACTATAGGCTACATATTTTATTGAATTTACATGTTGTAAAATAAGTTTCTCTAAAATTCAAAATTATTTGTAATCAGACAAAATATAATCACAATTAGTTTTTTAATTTTCTTTTAAATAAGCAAAAGAAAACAAGCATTTTAAAAATACGCAGTATAAATAAAAATCAGGCTGTGTTAACAATTGTGTTATAAATGTGAAGCAGTTATATAAATATACATTTTTATGAAAACTCCAGTTCCTAATTAACTTGGCACTGACATGCATCTTAAAATAATGCATTATTCTACTTTTAATTTATTAAGTAATAAATTTCAACAAAAAACATCTCAAATATTTCTAGACTATACTTAATAAAGTATGCATATTTTACTATGTAAAATATAAATTAAATAAAATAACACTAAAACATGTTGATTTCCCTTGCACTCCAAATTAAAAGAACTTTCTACAATAAATTTTAAAAATATAAATTCAAATTTCGGAAATAATTAAGTTAAGCAACTTAAAAAATCATAGCATCTAAATAACTTTTAAATTGTATAAAATAAACAAGATTTTACACACATAACCATTTAAAAAACTTCGATAAAATAATACATGGCATAAACTTAAGATTTACTAAAACTACAAACAAATCACGCACGTTGTAAGATGTCATAAAATAGCTGAATGAATATATTCTGAACCAGTAATCCACAGGTTTGATGTATTTAGCACCTACACTGACTTGCAGTATGACACCCAAGTTGCAAACTTTATTCTTCCAAATGTCACCCATCTTGCCAAATCCACTAAGTTATGAAGATTAGAATGAACTCTAAATACATAGCAAATATCACTACACATACTTAATTAAATTGCATGGATTCTTACAAACAATAACACTTTTAATCATAATACAAAAAGTAAAACACTTATTTAATCATTACTTGTAGAAGAATAGTTGGCACCAGTTAGACAATACTCTTGTTTAAAATTTAAAAATTACCTATATTCAATTTATCAACAGTCATAAATTACTATAGCTTCATTTGAATAGAAAAATTCAAATATTTGAATTTTTTATTTGTTAAAATAAAACTTAATTTTTCTATATCATAATTTCAGTCACAAATGTTTATATCATTCATGTAAAAAAGCAAAATGCATAGCAAAAACTTCAAGGATAACTATAACTCCAAATTTCACATATCCACTCATCAGAAGTTATATCATAAAATGACAGGAATTAATTTTGATGCAGTAATCTACAAGTTTGGTGCATTCGGCTGTCAAACTGGCTCAAATTCAGCCAAAATTGTCTTGCAAAGAATAATTTGAAGATTTTTACGATTTTCACATAATTGTCATTTGTATTCCTAAAACCAACAGAGTGCATGCATTTTAATTTTATCTTAGGGAAACCATATTTTTATCATTATATACAATGAGGCATCAGATAAAACTTTGAAATGTTATTTTCAGAGCAGGTAAAGCAATCATTGCATACAATAATCTTTGCTAACTTTTTAAAATACATGTTTAATTTTTATAATTATAAATGTAGCTCATAAAAATGTAACAATACTTCATTAAAAGCTATGGAAAACTCTTAAACATATATAAGCATATTATTTATAATGAATTATTTCTCAATTTATGTATTGATACATAAATTTATTGGAGATTGGAATAAAACTGTATTCTGTTTGCTATTTTAAACCAAATGTTTTGACTGTAATAGTTGATTAAAAGAATTTATAATTTACAGTTTTTTTTAAATTTAGAATATAAATTAGAGTTTGTAATGATAAAATGTTTTTAAAGTACAAATTATACACAGCTGAAAGGCTCAAATGGGTAACTTCTGTTTAATACCATAAAATTTTAAAGTTTGTCTAATTTAGTTATTGTTGTATTGTAAAAAAAACAGTGATCTTAGATATACTTTTCTTTTTCCACAAAAAAAAACAATAAAGTAAATTGCACAAAAAAAATTCATTTTATTTGTACCTGTAATGGTTTTCGATTAACATTTTAATTTCATTAGAAAGATCATATTGCAGGCTTTTTTAGAAAAAATTTCAGTCTTTGTTTTTATTGTCATGATAAATTTGTCAAACAAATTTTAATTTTAAATTATCTTATTAAAATATAAAATTAAAATATTAATATCAATTTATTTTAGAAAAGTTTATATTCTCTATCTTAAAATGTATCATAACATATTACTGACTTTATAGTATTTTTAGAAAATGCTAAATATATTTTTAAACTAATTACTTTTTTAAATTTAAAGGAGTAGCTGATGTAGTGACCTGTTTTTTTTGTGGAGGTTCTCTTGGTAGTTGGGAACCATTTGATGATCCACTGACTGAACACTCTAAGTTTTATCCTAACTGTGCATTTCTAAAGCTTCTCTGCAGTCGCCCAGTACAAAAAAAGCGAAATGTAATGAGACCATTTAATGCAGGCATGGTATGAATTTTTTTTAAATATGTATTATTACTTGAAATCATATGCTACTCACTTTGTTAGTTTAATGGAAATGTAAATTAAAGCCTTTCTTATCAACATTTTAAGCTTATCGTAAATTTGTGTAAAAAATGTTGACTTCATGATAAACTTCATGAAACTCAGTATGCTTGTAAAACAGAGTAAATAAACACACCTAACTGTCTTAAAACTTAGTTGGTCCTTATGTCTATATATGCATTTCAAAAAAAATTGTGTGCTATAACATTTTCAACCTTTTAACTAGAATAACTACATATGTCAATTTATCTTGTAAATTTTGCCTGTCTAATAAATTTTGTTATAAAATTTGCTCCTGTTGGATTAGTTTTTTAAGGTGATTGAAAATCTTTTTCTAGTATCTGTTAATTTTTATTAGTCAAAAATTGACTGGATGTTAAAATTTCTTGTTGGCATTTCATGGAAATTATGCATTATGCTGCCAAGCATTGTTTTTCTTCTAAATTGTGTATAAGTATCTTAACCTTTGTTAAATTATGTGAGATAGTTGTTCTGTTTTTTGTATGTGTGTGCATGTACATCTACCAAGATGGGTCTCTGAATTTTTCTGGTTTTCTCTCTTGTGATATCTCAGTATAACCACTACACAAGAAAAACCCTCTTATAAGCTATGTGTTACAGATGTCTGAATGTGTTACAACAGCCTGAAAAGCTATTCATTAATTAATTAATGTTGAATTGTATGCAAGTAACCTGGTGCATTTTTATACTTTAACAGTTTTTCCCACTATTATGTACATATGAAGTGTAGAAACTGAATTTAAAAACCTAAGCAAAATCAATTTCAGGCAGACTTATGTTAGCTGTTGTAGCTGTATCTTTTTAATGTATAGAATGAGAATGATGATTTGCTTATTTTTTGCATATATTTTTCATTTGTGCTGTTTATTAGTAGATATTTAAAGAAAGGAGATAAATGAAGTCACTTTCTATATACATAAAAGAGTGATTTGTTTGAAATTGTTACCCTGGCATGAACCACGCTGAAAAATAAGTAGTATATCAGAAATCTGTGGGATTAGTTAGATCCCTCCTAAATGGGGCTATTTGATTTGTAAATCAGTGGAATATTCAAAAATTTAATATGAAGAAAATTTCTTGTGGATTACTTGTTATCTTATATTTATTAAAGCTATGATTTATTTTAATGATTCAGAAATTATTTAACTATATATTTAATCTTGTATTGGTATATTTGTTGCTCAATGGTCATTTTTTGCACACGAAGACTAATTTGACCTAATCTTGTATTGATGGCTAGTATATAATCTTGCATTTCATTCTAAGCAAATTTTATACATGTCAATCATATTTAACATTTTTTTTAAAAATTTATTTGCCTTGTTTTGTGTTGTTATCACTTGTTTATTGTTATGCTATAGTGTTGCTAGAAGTGTATTTTTATTATTTTAATGCTTAAATAAATGCCATTTTCAAAAAGCTTTTCAGTTTCCTTAAAATGATTCAATTTAGAAAGATGTGAAATTGGTAAATATGTTCCTCTGTAAAAATGTGAGAGTCTTTCAAACTTTCTTCTGCATAATTTAAGTGTTTTTCAAGAAATTCAATTTAATCTATTGACATGTTTAGAAATAGATAACCATAGCACTTGATTTTTTTCTTTATTCTATTATTTTAGCACATTCATAAAGCTGTTTCAAATTATATATTGTATTATTGCTATAATTTATTGCATCGTAAGTAACTTATTGATTCTTGCTTTTAGACTATAAATTTGTCGCATTGCTCCTATCATTATATTATTAGCTTGCTCATTTTTTTTGATGCATATGGAAAAGAAACTTTCACAATTTTTTCTGTTCAATTTAAATGTATATTCCAAGAAAAGCCTAGTCCATTGATATAAAGTCTGTAAATAAGTAACACCATCAGCTGAATATCTTCTTTAATCCATGTATTTTTTTGCCCACTCAATATAATCAAACCAATTATTTGTGTTAGTACCCATCTCAATATATTAATTTACTCATTTCCTTAATGTATGTGAAATAGACATTTCAATTTACTTCTACATAAGGTAAATGTATATTTTTAGTAATATTTATTATGGATGTTTTTTATTTTAATTTTTTTGTCTGATTATATGCATATGTTTATGTTTAGTTGTTATAACTACTTTTCTGGTTTTCTTTAATTTTGTTGTAAAATTTATTTTCACTTTCTGTGAAAAATGAATTCTTTCCTTTAAGTAACTAATAATTTCTCTCTTACTATATCATGGCAATCTTATTTGGCCTAAATTACAAAGTGCTGTGATATTCCTATTCAATTTTTGTTTTGATATTAATTATAATATTTAAATACCTAATACTATTATTTCATAATTAAAATAGCAAACCTGATTGTTCGCGTAGCAAGGGAAAAAAATCTAGTTAAATTATTTCTTTGCTCCAAAGGTGAAAGTGAAAGATTAATCATAAATGTCTGGGTGGCCAACTTGAAAGCTTTCTGGAGGGAACATGCAAGTTTATCAAATAAAAATTGAAAACATCACCAAAAAGAAACTTATAGAATTCGAGTAAAGCTGTAATAATTTATAATGAAGAAATAGGATTTTTTGATAAATTAACATAATTTTTATTATGAGCTTTTACTAAGTGTGAAGAATTATATTAATGTAAGTATAAACTTTTGGGTTTTATTTCACTTGTATGTGTTACAAAACAGTGCATTTCCTCATCATCTTTATATGATGTGCTTCTTCATTCTTAAGTATTGTGTCCAGATATTTAATTTTTTAAAGTAAAATATAATATGTAAATAATTGATTGAATTGTGTAAAATTTAAATTCAATATGAAATTTCTTATTTTCATTTAATTGTAATTTTAGTTAAGCTGTTATATATATACTAGTTATTTGAAATAAATAACATTTCATTGTATTCCCATAATTGTAGCAAAATCCAGAACAACCTATAAAACAAGCTTTAACATCTGAACTTATGAAGTCAGAAGTAATTCAACAAGCTAAAGAAATCTTTCCTACATGGTTAGTTCATGATGTAGTACTCCAACATTTGAAACAAACTGGAAAGTCATTTACTTCCCTCAATCAACTCTGTGAAAAAATTTTGGAGCGCGATAGGAATAGACTAGTAGCCAGGTGTGGTAATATTATTTGGTTAAAATTTTTTTCAGAATGTATTATGATTTTTTTAATGAATATAATTATAAATTATTTCTAAAAATAGTACACATTTTTCTCTTAAAAAGATTCCAAATCGAGGAGTTCCCTTTTATCATAACTGTAAATTTTTGCTTTCTTTTTCTTTGTAAATATATAGTTTTTGTTATTTTTGTATGGTTAAATTAAATCTTGAATATTCAGAGCATTATGAGAAAATCATGAATTCTATTATCAAGAGAATATTTGCTGAAAATGAAATATATAATACAAGAAATACATTGCTGATTATATTTATTTTATAAATGGAATAAATAAGTATTTTATTTGAATTTATTATTATGTTTAATCACTCCAAAAACAAATTTTACTTCATAGCCAATAAATATGAATGAATTAAAATCAATATTACATTTTTGTAAAATAACCATAAAAACAACTGCTTCTAAAATTTTTTCATGTAATGTTGCTGTTAAGATATAACTTAACTTTCATTCCAAATGGAATAATGGATTTTGTGTTAACAGAATGTTTTTTTAAGCTTTTTGATAATCTTTTCGCTGTTATATGGGTTATGATTTTTTTTTTGTTGAAAATAACAATCTGAATTAAATAAGATTTGATTTTTGATACAAACTGTTAAATAGAATTTTTTAAAAATTTTTTATCTTATCATCTTACCCACACGTACATAGTAATTTCAAAATTAGTTATAGCTGAACATTATAACTGTTGGAATAAATTTAAAATTTGACTTTTCCTCAATGCACATTTTTGTTTTCTATTATTTTAATTCCAGTAATTTTTAAAATGCTTGCAGCCTTGTAAAAAAGCTGATTAAATCTTTAAAGATCCATAGAATAATATTGTGGGAACTAATTATATAGATTATATATTTTTAGTGTTTTAAAGTTATATTTTATTTGTGCTTATATTTTAGAATGCTTTCTGAAGAAAAGCATAAACAGTCCTCAGCAATTTCATCATGTTCTGAAAATCCTGAAACAAAAAGTGAGTTGTTTCTTTAAAATTATGATAGATACTATGTTTTCTTCCTACTTTATATCTATACTTCAGTTTTCTGTCATAACTGTAAATTTACATAAGTTACTTTGATTTACATGTATGCAACAGTTTTTATATGCATTAATTTTATGATAAAATTGTTTTAAAAGTTGATCATTATGAGGAAACAAAAGTTTTTTACATCAATACATTTTTATAAAGTATTTTATTAGACTTTAATTTATAAATGATTTCTTTGGTCTTGAAAGGAAATCAATTATATTTTAATGTGGTATCATGCATATATTCTGATTTCCATTGTAATGCATTACACAGCAACTTTGATTTGAGTTATCGTTATATAAGTTTGCAGGTTTAGTTATATGAAAAGTAGTCATAAACATATTTTGAGATTAAATTTTTTTCAATACATTATCAATGTAATAGAACTATTTTATGGAACTTTAGTGGCAACAAGAATTTATTTGTCATTAAATCTCGGCAAAAACAATAAATATTGAGTTGAACTACAGCTGCAATGAAGTGAACAGCTGAAATATTATGATCGTCAAGAGTTAATTATTGTGTTCTTTTTTATAATTTAATGTTGTGTTCATTCATATTCTTGCTTCTCATTCCAAGAATGATTGCATCAGTATATTCTAAATGAGGATCTTTCAACATGAAGTATGCAGTTAATACAATTTTGTAAGCTGTAACAAGATCAAAAATATTTTGCAGTTTGTTATAATTTTTTAATTTCTTTGAAAGTTCCTTATTCAAAAAATAGAGAATTTTTTTTTTTTTTTTTTTTGAAGAACCTGCTTAAAAATGCTACAAAGAAAAGTTAGCATAATATATCTTGTATCTAAATATATTTTAATATGATATAATTTTATTAAAATTTTTAAAAATATTCTATGTTTGTTATAAGAATAATTTGATAGCATATCTCTCGCCTATATTATCCTCTAAAATCAAAAACCAGTGTATATAGTTTTTTTTCTCTTTAAGTTTCAGTTTCTTATCTTAATAATTCTTCCAAAACAATATTTTGCCTGATAATTTAATAATACATTCATTTTGGATTAATTGCTCATTAAAAGTTATTTTGAACAAGAATAATTTTTATCAAATTTTGAAAGTTACTGAATTTAAAAATAAATTTTGTGTTCCTCATTTTATTGTTTTGTAAATTTATATTTATCACTTTTGTTTTATTCTTATATTATTGATACTCAGTTTCTTGTTTCGTCAATTTTTTAAAGACCATAAATATGGTTCTAAATCTTGCTTTTATTACTTTCACAGTTAATGAATAAAAAAATGTAAATATTTTCCAATACTGTAAAACATATAAGTAATTGAAAAATGTAGTGAATATTGAAATTTTTAATTGATGTTTCCTTGTTTATAAAAATCATAATGGTTTAAAATGTGCCAAATTTAAAAATTATATTTTGTATATTGCTAAGAATTAAGTTTGTTATTTTTTTCTTTTTCAAGTTAGTTTTCTTGTTGCTGCAGAATACCAATTTCAAATAAATCTAAATATGTAATTTTTAAATAACCTATCATTTGATAATTTGAATTTAGGTTTAAATAATTTTGCTTAGTGAGAATTTGCGAAAGAAGTCTATCATTAAACTAATTTAGTTTTACACAATCATATATATAGTTGAACTGCATAAAAGCAAAACTTTGCTGAGAAATACAATTAAGATTTTTCAGCACAGTAAAAAAAAACACAATGCACACTGAAACTCATCCAAATGTAAACTAAACGTGAGCATCAAAGGTTAAAGTATATAAAAATCACATGTCACAGTTTCATAATGTTTGCATATGTGCATAGCGATATCTGTTAGCAATTGACTCATTTGATATGCATACACCTGGTATAACCATACTTGGAAGTATACAATTTTTATACATATTTTTTATATAAATATGCAGCTAGCTAATTAATGGGTAAAAACGTTTATGACTTGGAATAAGTATACAAATTAGAAGTAATTGACAAAGAGAAATTTGGGAAAGAAACAAAATTGTAAATTAACTCACCAAAAATACTGGTATGGCAAAGTTATTCGTCGAAAAGCATCAAATGTTATAAAAATAGAAGTTAAAAAACTGTTGCCAAAAAATTTAATTGTAAAACATTTTATGGGTTATAGTTAAAAATGAAAAAGCTGAAATTTATTAAATTGTTAAGATATTAAAGAACAAAAAGATAAAATAAAAATTCTGTTGTAAAAATTCGACTTTTTCGGAATTGCAGTTAGTGCATAAATGAAAAAAGGGATAGTTAAGGAATAACTAAACCTACAAAAAGAAAATACTTAATTTTTAAAAATTAAAATAATAAGACCTATATTATTAGGTTCAGTAAAAAAGGCTAACATTCATAATGAACCATTTTTGATAGGAAATTTTAGACAATAATTCATAGATTCGCATTTTGAGTGCCTTGCTCTTTTTTTCTTTTCTTTACTTCGATATTTGTTATAAAATATGTTTGAAATATATATTTAAAGTAGTTGTAAGTTTAATGTTTATTAATGTAAAAATTAAATTACAGTAAAATGTTTTCAATTCAGATTACTTAGTGTAAAACACTTATTTCTCTGCAAAAAAGCTTTTTCAGATTAAATAAACACAGATTTGTTAAATTTAATTATTTAATAATTTATTCTGTCTGATATGTTAATAAAATGATTAGTAAATATAATTTACTGCTGTGATCTAGAAAATTATTTAAAAATTTTGCATTGTCTAATGCATTTATTAATCATAATGTTTTTTCATCTTAAGCACTTTTGGCTATATTACCCCTAAAAATAGTTTAAGAAATATTAGTTTAGTACTGTTAATGATAAATAATCTGTATGTTGTACATACAAGGGGGGACTTATAATATGATAATGGAAGATATTGCAAAATTTTCTCCAATTCATTTCTTATGTTATAATTCAATATTCTTAATACATTTTTTGACAACTATACATTTTCTATGAAAATGTAATTCATTGTTTTTGTTAATGTTTCTTTTATTTTAGGTGCCAATAATGAAATTCCTGTTAAAAATCCATTTTTGTGCAAAATTTGTATGGAAGGAGAAATGGGTATTGTATTCCAGCCATGTGGTCACTTAGTAACTTGTGAAAAATGTGCAGAGTTAATTTCTGAATGTCCCTTGTGTCGCAGGTCAATTGAAACTAGAATAAGGACTTATGTGGGCTAACTGATTGATATTTGCTTATTTTGATTTTAAAATGAATAAATACTAGAGACCCAAAAATGGTTATATATTAAAGAAGTGCAAGAGGAAGATGTTATTGTAAATAAATAATGTATATTTTATTGAAATTTTTAATTTTTGACAAGTTTGGAAATCCAAAAAAATTTTACATATACTTCTGTGAAGTACAGTGGTTATGTAAACATCAAATGCTTAAGTTGTGCTAGAAGTAAAATAACTATGCAGCTTTGCTTTTTTTTTTTTTTTTTTTTTTTTTTTTTTTAAGTTTAATTTTTGTTCAAATATCAGTATTATATTTTTAGCAAAATTTTATTCTGTTGTGTGAATGCATTTTTGAAATATTTTAGATAAAACAATGATATTTGATTTACAGAAGCAAATTTCTGAGGGAAATCCTTCTTTTAAACATTTAATATTTTCTTCATTTTCATTATAACATTTGTAAATATAAATGCTATGATTTATAAATATAAAAATCATTGTTTTATTTCTATACTGTAAATAAACTTTTGTATACAATTTAATGTAAATTTGTGTAATAGCCGAGTGAAAACAAAGGTATTTACTCATGCTATTTATTTTCTTTATTGTACTATGATTTTTCAATATATATTTATACAAAGAAAGCTTTAGTTTTAAATTACACAGTAAGAATGAGACAATTTAAAACCATTCTTATGTACATTGCAAAAAAAAAAAAAAAAAAAAATTTTTTTGCTTTGAATGCAATATAATACAATGATTCCCTATTTGATGATTTTATTTTAATGGGGTAAAGTAAATACTTTGATTTGTATTACATTTCATTTGAATCTAATAAGTTGAATTTGTAATTGGTTAGTTTATATCTTTTAAGGAATTTTCCTTAGCATAATGTTTTTAATGAAAAGGTAGTGAATTCAAATATACTATTTTGAATGTATTTTTGATTTTGAACTTTATAAACTGATATCAATTTAGAATTGTTAGGATTAGTTATGAGCTCATTATTTGATTTCTGTATTATGGAAAATATAATACAAGATCTTCTAAAAATATTTTAGAACAAAAATAACTTATATGAATTTTCTTATGATGTAAAGTTTTCATTATTTATATTTCTTCATTTTCAGCAGTCCCCTAGAATTCTTCTGATGTGGGCTTTATATGCATTTCCATTCTGTGTAGGAACTACGTTTTTATTTTAAAAATTATGTTATGCATAAACAAAATTTGTTTTTGATGAGCAGGCATGTAAAGAAGTCATTTGAATCTGATCATCATTTAGTGCAAGAAGTTCTTTGCAAATGTTTGTTTTGCTTTCTGTTAAGGTATAATTCATGGGGGTTCTAATTTGAATGTATTCATGCCATCATTTCATTTGAATGTATTCATGCCATCATATTCATGCCATCAAATAGTCATCACAATCATCTCACACAAGTGCTGTTTTCTTGAATCTTATTGGCTTGTTCTTCTTGGTCAAACCTGATATATCATATTTGCTGCTGTGTGTAATGTTGCTAGTCCTTTTGTATTGACACCTTTAACAGCAGTTTTCTCTCCACTTGAAATTCACTTACCAACTTTAACTGGTACATGTCAAAGCTGTTTCCTATCTGTATACTGATATTATGTAATGATTAGTCCCATTGTGGAACCATGATATTTAATCTCAGCTGTGATAATTATTTTCTATTATTGGTTTCCATGCTGTCAATGATAGTAATGAAACGGATGAACAGTGTCTCTTGTTTTCGCAAGAACATGAAGAATGCAATCATGAAATACACATCACTTTTGAAGTATACAATTCAAGGATTTTAATATTAAACTCTGCAAATGAAACATACATTTCAAAAATTATTTAAATTATTAACAGATACAAAGAAAGAATGCAATATAAAAATTTAAACATAATATGCATTATTTATTACATTCCTTTCCTTGTCTATTAAATAATGCATTTTTTGTAAAAATATAATGAAACCAAATCAAGTAAGAATCAAATTATATCTTTTATTGTATAAATAAGAAAAAATAGTCATCGGTTGACCTTGGAGAAAATTTGAACATATAGAAAATTTAAACATTTTAAGAAAATTACCATACCTATGAATAAATTAATACCTTCAAACCTCCAATTCAAGCAAATATAATTCATTTTTATTTTGATTACTTCTGCTTTTTTCATTTTGAACTTTTTTAATTAATTTAATGATTAAATATTATTTATTAACATTTGAGAATTTTTCTTTTTAAACTTGTTTACTAATGTATAATATTTATTTATAATTTTAACTGTAAACATTTTTGTTGATTTCTTAAGAATGCTAAATTGTCATGAAAATTTATAGTTTCAAAAAAATAGGCTAACACTTAAATTGCTCTAAACTCTAGAATCTAATGAATGTATTTTCTTCAGAAAATTTCTATTTAATATTGATGTACAGAAATAGAAAAAAATTTGACAAACATAATTGTAGGATCTTAACAGTGGCTGACAAAAATCCTGTATAAATACAAAAATACAATGAATCTTGATACTAAATGTTAGCCACCAACTTTTTTTACTCGGCATATCCTCTACCTTTAATACTTTTGTTAATGGAAATATGTTAGTTAATGTATAACATATTTATACTTAATCAAATTGTATACAGTTTCATTTTATAAAAAAAAGTATTATTTATTGGTAGCTCAAAATATACATTGTTTCCTCCCCACCCAATATTGTGTGCATTTTCAAGTATTAATGAAATGCAGTAAATGCTTTTATTACAAATATATTTTTTTTCTAGTGGTACATATAAATATTAATAGTATAGAAAAAATGTTTTAAATCGATTAAATAGCTTTTTTATATATTGCATAATATATGCAATAAATTTTAACCCAGCAAATTAGAAAATGTGAAAAAAAAAGTTTACAACTATAATCAACATTTATAATTAAATTATCAATTTTTTTCCAAAAATTTGATGAATTGGCAAAGCAACAGTTTTTATAAGCTGCAGAATAAGTTTTAAATGAATAGAAATATACTTTTTATAATTCCAATTCATTTGTTCAGAGTATTCAGATTTGAATATTTTATTGAAATTTTTTCATTATTACATAAATTAAAATATCAATATTATATATGAAAAATGCAAAAATAATTCAATACCAATTTATTTTTATGAGTAATAAAATTAAACTTAAATAGAAATACAAAAAAAAAGTTTATGAATCTATTATTTTTTAAAAAAAATTATGTTTCCTAACTTAATTATGCAATTTAGGCAGACGAACAGTTACATTTAAAATAAAAAATTTATCGTCATAAATAGTTTTATGAAATTTGTTTACATAACAGAATTTATAAGATTTTCTTATATTCGTTTAAAAAATTACCACGTATTCACAGATTAAGATGAATTTATTCTTTTTGATCATCTCTTGTTTCTTAACACAAATGCACATGTATCTTATTAACTATACATATGTAATATCTTTGTATCCCACCACTCCATATGATGAACGAGAATACATCGTAGTTATGCATGCTTGTACTGTAGTGTCATTACAAGCCTCAGCAATAATTGTACTCAGTCTTTTGTTATAGGTGTTTTCATTTAGCATATGTTATGTCAAGCTGTATTTAAGTATGGAATTGCCTGAAATATTTATTTCTTATTTTCGATTAGTTTGGTACCTTTTAAGCAACTCTTAAATCTTGGCACAGAATTTGCGATGTGGTTGTATGATTTCATTAAACTATATGATCAATATATATATTCCCTTGAATACTGGTGATAAAAGGACACTGAATTTGCTATTTATCTTCATGGACAACACTTGGTGATAATTGTGTATGGATCATTTTCAAAATTCGGTGCCATTTGTGCTGTCCACTTGCAACATATTTTTTTTTATGTACCATGCTTTTTAACGGATAGATTCCATTAGATACGCAATAAAATTAAAAGATATCATTAGATATTTTTCCCCCTTTTATTTAGAAATGAGTAGAGAGGGAAAAAAATACAGCTGCCCAAATCACAAAATGCATTTTGCAGAATTACTTTTTTAAATCAAAAATTTTTACTTTGACATATTTTATTACAGTGAAATATACTATAAATTATATAAAGGTTTTAAACTTTTTATTAAGAATATAATTTTGACTAATTAAAAGCAGCTGTCCAGACAGATGTCATGTCAGTTACCATATATTATTTGCAACCTTTTAAGCAACAAATTTGAAATTTGGAAATGACAACACTTGTATACCAGTGAAACATGAAATAAAATAAAAATGCAAGCAGTCATCTGGAGTTTTTAATGTTTTGTTGAAGAAGCCGAGAAAGATATGTTTTAGCAGTAAGCATTTTTATTGCATGTCATGTCTGTTACCTTAATTATTCATGTACAATAAAATAATTTATGTATTCAAGTGATTCATTTAGAATTTTGATTTTTTTTCTTTGAAATGTCATGTCTGTTACTTAATATTTTAACAGACATGACATGATACAAAATTTGAAATAGATTTATTTTTAAAAAATTCTAAACTATTCAAAATCAATCTCATTGTTTTCATTATTGAAAGCTGAATCAAAATATTTCTGAAAAGTTTCAAAATTAAGAAACAGTTAGCATATTTTTCTATAAATGATCCAAGTATGGCAACATCAGGGAAAGAGGAAGCAATCACACACAAGAAAATAAAAATACAGAAACGATGTCTTTGGATAATATAAAAAATATCTACAGAAGATTTTTAATGGAGAATATAATTGTTAAAGTTTCTTATGACTTTCACAAGATTGCAACATTTTTATGTGTGTGCTCCTTCAATCGATGGGCGAAATACTACAGAAGATTTTTAATGGAGAATATAATTGTTAAAATTTCTTATATGACATTCACAAGATTGCAACATTTTTATGTGTGTGCTCCTTCAGTTGATGGGCGAAATACATGTATGTGCATTATCCATTAAAACATTTTGATGAAAGCAAAAACACTGCATAGATAAAAAATTATTTATACTGCAGACCTCTATGAATTGATCAAGAATTTACCGTGCAATGAAAGCAATAAATCTTGCATGTTTAACACTTATATTTGTAAAGGAAGAGAAGTTGTGATAAACTTTTAAGGAACAGAAGATAAAGTGATAGGTTTGGTCTCACAATTTGGAAAAGAGAGAGAAAATTATCAATGGGGATAAAAAAAACTAACAAATTGAGCATAATTTTAAAAGAAACAATGGAGACCAAAATTGCACTATTAATATCCAAATTTAACTCAGATATTTGCACATTTAAAAAGCATATTTTTAATATAAGGCAGTAATATATACTGCTTTATAGACTAAGGAAAATCTACAATAGAATGTGAAGCAATGATTGACTACTCGGACATTTGCAAGCTTGCCACAGAAATTCAAGAATACTAATTTGGAAGACAAAGAAAGCAGGTAACTCTGCATACATACATTTAAAAAAGCTAGAAGCAAATTACATTCTGCACAATATCTGAATGTTATGATCATGGTCCTAGTGATGTTTTCACGAACCTGTCGTCTCCAGGATCAATAACACAAAATACCTTCATTTTGGACGACACATTTATTTCACACATTAACGAATATAACAATTATTAGCACAAACATAAATTAACATGTTTCTTTCTACGTTATTCAAAACACATTTTCCATCACCCAGGAGCGATATTTCTGCTAACACTCTTATTCACACACAACTACATCGTTCCTCTCGCTCTGAGTCTCTTCCATCGGCACATAACAAAATCGAAAGTTCTCTTTCCGTTAATTGTTTGATTTTCACAGTCCTGCTGCAGTTTGTGCTATCTTCAACCAATATTCAATGATCTGAAAAAAATTTCCCATGAAGTTGAAATCCTACATTTTTTTCCTCATGGCCCAACAAAATATAGACAAAAAAAAACTTTCTTCTGAATGGGCATATAGCAAATAATGGTTTAAAATACGGTTCATTGTCTTTTTTGAGGCTGGTCATGGTAAGTTTGCTGCTGACGGAATAGGAGGTGGTATTAAGCAAGCAGCTGATCAATTAATTTCACAAGACACTGATTCATCCATTGCAAAGATGCTATTTGATATTTTAAGAAATAAAACAAGCATTTATAACTTTATTATATCTATGAAAGAAACATAAAATATCAGAACACTTATTCCCTTTTATATTCCACTATTAAAGCAAACAATGAAGTTTTTTTTTTTGAAATAACGAGGTTATTTTGCGACTTAATTTTTGTAGAAAGAAGTATATCTGTGAATGCTCTGAAATGTTTTTACCTTAAATGAGGCTGATATCCAGCAAAATATAGCCATACCATAATTAAATGCAGAAACAGAAAACTAAGAGCTATTAAGAACAGGGGCAAACTTCTTGAAGAGAACATAAAGGAAGGAAACTTTATTCTTGTGAAGTTAGAGGGGAAAAGGTCAGTAAAATTATCGTTTCAGAAGTAGTAAACATTGAAGAAAATCTTTTTACTGTAAACTACATGAAAAAGTTAGAAATTTTAAATTTTATACAGATGACAAGGAATATGATAATAAAGAAGATATTATATTAAAATTGCTAACTCCAAATGTGAAAGGATGCTCAATGCAGCAGTTACAATATTTAATGTTTGACACTGATTGTTGTAATTTGCATTAAATTAAAATAAAATTTATATATGTCCCAATTTTATTTTATTTTTAATAATACATATTTTTCTGATTTAAAAAGTGTACCAAAAGAAAAACATTTTAATTGCACCTTTCGAGCTTTGGGCAAAAAAAATTCGGCACCTAGAATGTCATGTCTTACCATTTCTAATTCTTTTAAAAATTTAAATTGACATAATGTTATCATTATTAATTATATCTCTAGAGTATGCAATAATGACAAAAATTCTGCATTCATTGTGTTATAATAGTATTTTATGTTAAAAAATTGCTTATGAGAATTCACAATATTAGTAAGACATGACATACAAGAATATAAATTATTTAAAAATATGTTTTACTTAAAACTTTTTATTATATTTGTAAAAAGACTGTACTTGTATTATATATCACTCTACATTATTATGTACAGAACTTGAATTCGTAAAAATCTAAGAAAATGTCTGGTAACAGACATACAACTTTCATCATATTTGATTGAAAAACATCAATAAATACTATATAAAACAAAGAAATGTATGAAAGACATTCATATAATATGCCTAAACAATTTCTGATTAATATTAAGAAAATTTATTAAACAAAATATATTTTTTCTTCATTTCAATTTTCAAATGGCACTGAAATTTGAAAATGACTCATATATAAATTCTTGCAGCAATAATATTTCAAATAGCAAATGTGTAGTAAGAGGAGTGAAGAATAAATGACACTTCCTTGCCCTATTACAATCAGAAATATGTTAATGGACATTATTCGTAATATGATGGAATAACAAACATTTAACCTGATTTATATATGAGAATGGTTTATATATGATCATTCTAAACCTGGTTTATATATGAGAATAAACTTTTGATTTCTTTTTAAAGACAATATTCTTATTGTATTACAAAAATACATTGTGAGAAAGATCATTTGCAGATTCTAACATGAATATCTTAGATATATTTGAACTTGTTGCTTACCATGTGTATTGTGTAGCAAATTCAGTATCCAATACACTCTCATTGTTTAGAAAATAGCAATGTAAAGCATATAATATTTAGAAACATATTTCTATTCTATATTCTAGATTAAAACTTATTTTAACCAAACAAAAGAGAACTCTAAATATTCACAAAATCATATTTTTAATGAATCATTATAGTTTATATATTAAGTTATATATTTTATTATCTTATTCAGGAATTAAAATATATGTATCAATTTTCAATAAATAAAATAAATTAATAGTTTTAATTTTTGTAATTAAAAGAACAGAATAGTAGATTTAGTAGAAAAAGGACATTTGGGAATTACAAATAAAAACATATAATAAATTCAATTACTCAATAAACATGCTATCTTCAACTGTTTTACATATAAATACTACAGTTATATCTTTTTGATATTAATGTCCAATTGTTAAGAATATCAAATGATTTTTCATGTATTATAAATGCCTGTCAGAAAAAGGAAACTGAATAGAATAGCATTGTATGATTTGTATTCACTTTTATGACTAAAAATAATAAATCTATTTGTATTTTTAACGAGAAATTATAACTTTATCTTTTAGAGTTTTATAGAATGAAAAAATATTAAGATAATTATATATTATAGAAACTCTAAATTATATATGTATATTAATAATGTTAACAGAAAATTATTAACTAAGTCTTTAAAAATTGGTTAATTTTGAATGGAAAAAATATTAATCCAACATAAAATGCTAAGTTTATTGATGATTTTTTATTTTCACTTTTTATCACTTATATTTAAAAAAAAAGTTTCAACACCAAATTTTTACCTGGATTACTACAAAGAATACTAAAATTTAGTGTTTGAAAAACATGTAAATTTAATAAAACCCAAATATTAAGTTTGTTGATTTAGGATAACAAAACTCACATGTCATATGACTACAACCCACTGGTACCAATACGTCTCTTTTACTAGTAGCACAAACTATTTTCCTTGAATTTCGTGCACAATCTTCTACTCGGTTGTTGGTAGAATATATTAACTCTTTTTTCAACCAAGCTCTCAAAGGCTTATCAATATCATTATTACGTCTTGATGCATGTACAGATTCTAAAGGATGTTTTTTTAATTTACACTTACTTTTTCGTCCTCTTTGTGTTAAATCTTGCTCATAAAATGGCTCTTTTGAAATTTTCTGAGTGGGTGAAGGATTTACAACATTAATTGTATCACTTAAGCAATTTCTGATTCCATCATTTAAATTTTCTTTATCCATACTTTGTGTAAAAGCTAAAGTTGTAGTAAATGAGTTGACACAATTTGGAAAAGAAGAATCTGATATTTGTGAATTTTTGTTCCTTTGATATTCGCTGCTTTCAAATTCATCATAAATAATTTTCATATCATTAGGAGTCTGGAATGTAGAGCTTTTAGGTAATATTAAAGTTGATTCAGTGTCTGAAATGCTGCTAGAAAAGCAGTTGGAATGCAATCTCTGACTTTTAAGAGATAACTTCTGTGACAAAGAGGAATGTTTCTTTAGTGATGGAGACAAGCAGTTTATATGCAATTTATTAGAACATAAAGTTATCTCACAGTTTCCTAAACTGTTGGATAATGTTTCCACTACACTATTTTTAGCATAATGCACCTTTTCGTTATTGTGAAAATCTTTAGGAAATAATGAACTAGTCTTTTTCAAACATGCACTGTGTTCCACTAAATGTTTATGTAATAATGGTTTATCAAATAAAAGTGAAGAATTACTAGCCATTTGCTTAGCTTCCTTAATATTGTGAACAGTTGTGTTTTCACATTTCAAGCTAGTTTCACTATTATGAACATTTTCTGACATAGTATAGTTTTTAACAGAATTTAATCGATAGGTTGATTCTACTTTTGAAGAATACAAATTTGACATACCAGTTAAATTTATATTATCTAGGTTACTTTCCTCTTGTAAGGGTATTGTATTGCAGAGAGAACTGTCAATATCACTTACACTTGATGATTTTTCTGATATTTGTATATCATTAATTGTATTAGAATCATTAATTACAAGTTTCTTTTGATTTACTGATTTTGCAGTACATCTGTTATGGCAGATAGCCTTGTGTTTTGAATACTGTGTTAATTTACCTTGGTGAGAATTCTTATATTTATCTACAAATTCAACACAATTGATGAAATTTCCTGTTTTTGGAACATTCAACTTGTGATTAAGCGTTTTACATATTATGTTAGACTTACCATAATTTTTCTCACAAAAAGTATCAAAATCAAATAAAGATTCAGCATTCATATATTCCTGATGCTCATATGAATATTCCTCACTGATAAAAGAGGTATTGTTACTGGACTCATTTTTCATTTGAGCTTCTCTTAATCGTGTTCGCAAATCGCACTGTGAGAGTAAAATATTATGGTGAACTGTCACAGATAATCTCTCCAAACCAATTACCCATTGATCATAAGCGAGTTCTGCTGCAAAAGCTTCAGATAAATGGCTAAACAGAATTACTCCTTCAGGATTGAAACATCCATTTTTATCTTTAGCTACAAAGATTGATATAATTTTTCCAAAAGGTGAAAAAATAGTTTGAAGGTATTGAACTAAAGATTCTGGTTCACGGAATCGATTTAAATCAGTCACATATATCAACTGCTGTTGTGACCTTTTGTCACCAAAATGAACTATCTGCTTTTCAAATAAATGAATATCAGACAATAAATCTTGTATAACAACAGCACAGATACATCTTTTGAAGATTTTAGCTTGTGATAACTGCTGAGCAAGACATCTAGCTTCTTCAGAATCCACACAAATGACAATTGCTCTTCGACAATGTACACGATGTGCATCAACCATTAGACGTTTATGAAGAATACCCGTTTTGCAGGTCAAACCAAGTTCTTTCCATAGTTCTTCTTCAGGTGTAGTATTGTCCAACAATTCAATAAGAACATATTTAGCAAAGTCAATCTTTGTATAATGTTCATTATATATTGAATCAAAATTGGAATGATGTTCTTCAATTTCTTCATCTGCTACTTCAGTCTTTTCTGAGCAATAAATTCTAAAAGGTTAAAAAATTATAATTACTGTTATTTTTTATCATTTACTAAATCAGAAATAATTATTAAAATGGTTGTGTTCATCAAATTGTTATTTCCAAGAAAAATGTTATTTCAAAATTAATGAAAAACTGGTTAAATAAGAATAGAATAACCACAATTTTTAGCTTATTTTGTAATATTATCAATAAACAATGAATGTGTAGATAACAAATTTTATATAATTTTAAATGATGTTTAAGTCAAAAGTTGTGAGCTTGTACCTTGTTCCTATATTATATTGGTGCAGGAATATTGAGTTTTGTAAAAATTTAGCATATTTTAACTGAACTGAGAAATATTTAATGAGATACATACTTAAACTCTAGTCAGTTTTCCATTATCTTTTTATAGTATAATGTGTCCTTCCAAATACTGCCCAAAACTTGTAATTCTTTATAGTGATGCCTTAACTAGAATCAAATCATTAAAACTTTTCATAATTTATTGTAATTATGTAAAATTCTACCTATTTTTTCTCCAGTATTTCTCAAGCTTCCTAGATATAAGAAACACTTCGCATTTTGTAAATTTCTTACACCAAATTACAGGGTTAAAATTTTTAGCTTATTGCAATGTTATCACAATAATCAATGAATGTAGTACTATGATTATATATCATGCATATACTATGATTAGACTTACCAATAGATATACATTATTATTGTCAAATGTGATTATAATCAGTGTATTATATTTTTTATAGCTACCAAGAAATAAAACTGGTTAGAAATTTCTTTAAAATTCAAATTTTATGACTGTTATTTTAAAATAAAGAGTTCAGGGAAAAGCAACTTTTTCCAAACTTCAACTTTTTAGTGATAATATCAGATTTGTTTAATATTGTAATAAAGGTTATTTTTTAAATACTTGTTTAACCAACATGTATAAAGTAGTTTTTAATATTTACCAAAATTATTATATGATATATATAATAGAATTATAAAAAAAATATTTTTGTAAAACTTTATGATTTTGTAAAAATGAGATTTGTTAAAATAAAAATAAGTGAATTTCAGAGATAGATATTTTACAGAAATAATTCCAAGAAATATTCTACTAAAATAAGTGTGAATCAATTCAATCTTTCATTTTTTATCTTATGTAATTGATTACATACCAAAAAATTACCAATTTGAGAGTACAAACACTTCTCTATTTGAGCAGAGACAGGCAGTTGTTTTGGTTTGAGGGGCCATTATGCACACACAGTTTTTAAAAGATACCAAATGAGTTCACCTCTTTAAAATAATTGCATTTATTAGGTAACATTGCAAACTTTTCAAAAAAGAGGTATAAATTGTATTATAAAAATTAATAAGTTAAATAAAATAGTTGTAGACATACAATTTATTTATTGTAATAATTTAACATCATCTGCAACTACAATCACAATTATTAAATGAATATAATAAAACAAATGTATCTTAACACATTTTATAATATATATATATATATATATATATATATATATATATATATATATATATATATATATATATATATATATATATATATATATTTCAGGGGTTGAGATTGCTTGTTGCAGTTCAAAGCAAATTTTTCCAATTGTTTTGGCAAGTCTCAAAAATTAGTGGGCTACATGTGGCATACTAGACACTATTTACACCCCAGTTATGCACAGAAATTTAGTTAGATCGCTTTTAATAAATGTAAATAGTATTTCCAATGTATCATACGGTGACAAAGTTGGAATACTTAAGCAATATGTTGGTAGTCAAAAGTTCCAATACATGTAATATCTTTTAACCCTTTCAGGTACACTATCCTTTAAAGTTGAAATATTAACAAAAAAACTTGTAGGCTGTCTATTTAGGTCTTAAAAAGTATAACGTGAAAATTTTGTAAAGATTGCACTCACTATTTCGTTTTTGTGGGTGTTCCATTACACGAAACACTGCGCTGCAAGGGTAGTTAAAAGTGAGCATTGCAGTGAAGCACGTATACGCGTAAATGTTTTTGCAAAGGAATGAAAAACAATTCATTACACCTGTGTAGCAGATTTAGAGTGGTCCAGGGTGTACCACAAGAAATCCTGCTACTGTATACAAATATATAAAAAGATTTCTGTACAATCTTTTTAGTTATCCAACAAAGGTTTTGGGGCTCCATAGAGGATCTTGGTTGAGATAAATCATCACCATTTTCACTGGCATTTGACACAGCATTATCAGACTGAGATTGATCAAATGGTTTAGGGACATATTTCTCTGTATCACTATCCACATATTCTGATTCACTAAGAGGTCAATTTTTGAAGCATTTTTATTTCTTCAGAAGGACTAAGACCTCTACGTACCATTTATTTGCAAAAAAGTAAAGTTAAAATGCATAAATTCAAAAATACATAAATACAATTTTATAATATGAATAGCGACAAAAAGGGAAATCATGAGCATAAAAATAATGCTAGAGATGACTTGAACTAACATATAATCCTATACCCCACTGAAGCTTCCCAACTTAAGTGGTCGAAAAGGGTATAGAAATATTACCCATACAAGTAATCCTTCCTTGTAAATTCCTCAACATTAGTTCAATCCGTCCCAAAAGAGAGAAAAACAATAATAAATAAAAGATGTTTCCCTTGTCATTGAGTTCAAGGCAAATCGCACACTGAATTGCAATCACCTATTATTTATATTAAATATTTTCTCTTGTTTTATAATGGGGTTGATTTTATAAATAAAAAAATTAAATTCATATTAAAGTTCATAAAATTTAGAAGTCCATTCCAGTTATCTTATTTAACATATTTGTTTCCAAACAGATTTTCTCAGTTTGAGAGTTTAATATAGCAAAATGATTATTGATTTATTAAATCAAAAATATACAAATAGAAGAAATTTCATTCACATTAAAATTTAATAATTTAGAAACAAACGAGAACAAAAGTTAAAATTTGAATTGTTTTTAGATATTTAATCAAATATATATTTTGTATTCCATTTCAATGAATCGATTCAATTACTCTTTATCAGTTACTTTTTATTCCCTTATTCCAAAATAAGCTTCTTATTCTAGGAATTTTATTTTCCCTTTTTCAGGCAGTGACAGCATTAATCATTAGTCATCTAGTAGCACAATAAGATTTAGCTTTTGACAAGAATAAAAGCCAAAAGAATGTAAGTGCATTTGTCACAAGTATAAAAATTATATAAATTTGCCTGAAGAATACAAACCATTGTCAGAAAGTAGGCACACTATTCTAAGGATATTTAAATAAGCAAATTATATTAGATCAAATGGATTATTATTTTTTACATTAATATTGGAATATTTTTTAATTTGTATTTAGTTTTGATTTCTTGAAATTTCAATGACAAGTGTGCACACTACAATTTAGAAACCACATACTTATATAGCCAATATTTATAATTTCCATGTAAATATATATATATATATATATATATATATATATATATATATATATATATATATATATATATATATAGTGTGTGTGTGTGTGTGTGTGTGTGTGATTCTTTAAGATTTTTATTCAAAGTCATCTGCCTACAAACTCTTTATGAGTGAATTTTTTTTAAATGAAATTGTGCATATTTTTATTTAGTCTTGCTAATATACAAGTGTGAAGAAAAGTTTAAACAATTATAACTGCAAATTGTTACAGTATACACAATAAGATGCATTTCTAATAAAAAAAATGATGAAATTATCAAAATTACTTGTTATTTATAATTTCAAACAGTCTTAAATTATTGAAACATTCTTTGTGCTTCACGCAAGTGATGACTTTATAACATTTTAGCAAGGTACAGAATAGAAAAAAAATAATATTCACATATTTTATGTTAAATCAGGCAGTAATTTTTATTTATTCTTCACTGGAAGTCTGAAATTTTTAGAATGAATAATTTAATTTTTTATATAAAAAAACTTGCCAAACTTGATGAAAAAAATTCAGCAATTTATAAAATAATTAGTTTTTCATTGAAATTAAAAAAGTAAATAAAACTAATAAAAAATTATTTTTCATCGAGTTAACAAAAATTAGAAACACATTCTTGCACAGTTTGAGAAAAATATATTTCCTACATATAAATTAAACTTCCATTTTTGAAACAAAAATACATATTACACTAGAAAACATTTAAATAAATACTGCAACTGAAAACATTTAAGATTGATTACATATATTTTTCATGAGTTTCTATAATTTAATTTCTATGACGTCCATTGTACTCACTTATAATAGTACACCATAATGATGAAATATTCACATAGTTTAAATTTGTATGTAAAAATATAGTAACAGCTATTCGTAACACTAAAATTTGATTTAAAAAAAGCGCTTAACCCACAAGACAGATACACATTGTTTCGCAAGCGTTTTCGTCATCTTATTTCCGTTAACAAAAGCATTTAAACATAGCCAACCGATACATAATTTAAATTACATTCTACTGACGGGAGCGATACTGATCTGGTAACATCGTTATAGCACTTAGTTATGAATATTGAGGAAGGCTTTCAGGAAGCAAAGTTAATATCTTTCATTAACTGATCTGAGAAATGATTCAATGGAATGTTTAGTAATTCGTAAATCTAAAACATTAATATTATTTGAAAAACTATCATTTTATAAGAATCAAGAAAAAGTGAATCATTTAATGAATTAAAAATAGTACATTTTCAGATTGATTTTCAGTCTCAATTTGAGAAACACCAGATACTGGCTTACCATAATTCTTCGCAGTTCAAACTTCTAATGGCATGGGGTCAAAATGATTTCCAGTAGGGAGCGATTTCCTCAGATAGATGACATCAGGCTTTGGGGAAAATGTTACTCTTGGAATTTTAGGATCCTCACTTTTCCTCAATTGCTTTATGTCTTTTTATAGTTTTCCCGTCATCGAGTTTAATTAAATTGTGTAATTTACCAGATCGTTGTTTATCGATGCCAAATTTCCATGATAGCTTATTGTTGGCATAAGTACGTGATTGTCCACGATCTATGATATGGAATAGTGGGTGAAGTATGTGTGTATTTGAATCCCTGGCTTGGTGGACGTAATAAATCTAGTTAAATTCGAATTTGGCATCCAAGATATAATTCTGAAGGAGTTTTTCCGGATAGTAATGGAGTTGCTCGATAACGAAATAAAATTTCTCTTACTTTCTCTGGTAATGAGTTCTTTTCATCGGACATTGACTTTAATTTCTGTTTAAGGGTTTTTACATTACGTTCAGCTAACCCATTAGTTGCAGGATGACCTGGAATTATTGTCTTATGAATAATTTAATTTTCCTTGCAAAATTCTGTAAATTCGGTACATGTAAATATAGATGCGTTGTCAGATAAAAGACATGAGGCAATCCATGCACACTGAAAATATCCTTTAATAATCTTTTGTTAAAATAGCTGATGGAGAGCTTTGTTGAATTTTAACTTCAAGCCATTTTGATCTTGCATCCATTACTATCAAAAAATTATATCCCAAAAAAGGCCCAGCGTAGTCAATATGTATTCGTTCAAAATTTGATGATGGCTCTTCCCAATGATGATTTGATATTTTTTCAGGATTATCTTTTATGTCTGCACAACTTCTACATTCTCGAACTAATTGCTCTGTATCTCGATCGATGTTTTTCCAATAACTATATCTTCGGGCTAGATTCTTCATTTTGACTATTCCTAAATGTGTGTGATGAAGTTCTTTTAATATCCCTGTTCGAAGTTTTTCAGGAATGTACACTCGGTGTCGTTTAAAAACTACTCCATCTTTTAATGAATATTCATAATCATATTTGTTACCTGATAAAAGTTCTTGTTTTAAATCTGACAATTCTGGATCCTCCTCTGTCTCTTTAGAAATTGTCTCAAACATAATTTGGAAGATGTTATAATTTGGTTAACAGTCTGGCAGTGAATAATATCATCGTCTTGTAAGATATTTGGATCCTTAAGTTTAAGTAATGCTCTTGAGAGACAATCGACATTCTGATTTTCTTCACTTTTTCAATGAACCAAGAAATGCTGCATATCTTAGTAATCGGGTGATGTCATAGAAGGTATTTTACCATCATGATGAAAAATTCTATGTAACGGGCGGTTATCAGTTATGAGTGTAAATTCTCTACCATAGATGTAGTTATGAAATTTTTGAATTGTAAATTTGATGGTTAATGCTTCATGATCTAGTTGACTGTAATTTTGTTCTGAAATTGTGTTAGGGATCTAGATGTAAAAGCTACTGGTTTCTTGATACCATTTACTATGTGGGATAAAACTCCAGTGATGCCTGTTAGACTGGCGTCACAAGCAACTAGTATGGGTAAATTTGGAATTTATAGCATCAAAACCCTATCGCTAGAAATCTCACTTTTCAATTTAATGAAAGCATATTCACAGTTAGAAGACCAGTGGAATTTTTATTTTTCTTTAGAAGTTGTCTTAAAGGATAAGTCAGAGATGATGCATTTGGAAGAAATTTAGAATAATAAGTAACCATTCCTAAGAAACGTTTCAATTCTTCGATATTTTTCTGTCGCGGAGCATGAATAATGGCTTCTGTTTTCTTTGGGCATTTTGATACTTCGTTTTGCTGGATTATATAGCCTAAATATGAAATTCTGTCTTTGAAAAATGATATTTTGAACTATTTACATGCATATTGAATTTTTGAAAACGTCTCAAGCATTCGATCATATGATGATGCCATTCTGAAAAAGTTTCTCCATGTACTATAATATCGTCCAAATATGTAGATACACCTGGTAGACCCATTAATATTTGATCTAATATTCTGTGGAGACTCGGAGCAGATTTGATGCCAAAAGATAAACGATTTTTTTGAAAATTTCCTTGATGAGTAGATATAGTTTGAACTACCTTGCTTTCGTCATCAACCACTACGTGTAAATATGCTTTGAATAAGTCTAGATTACAGAAAAATATAGAGTTCCAAAAACTATTCAGTATTTCATCTATGTTTGGGATTGGATAATGTGCACCTAGTAATTTGTAATTGAGGGCTTACAGCTACTTCATAGTCAACACTACCATCAGGCTTGTATATAACAACAATAGGCGAACCCCAATCGCTACAATTTACTTTTGTAATTATCTGATCTTGTTCAAGTATTTTAAGTTCTTCGTCAAGTTTGTACTTCAAAGCAAAAGGTACTTCTCTAGCTTTTAAAAATACAGGTTTCGAATTTTCTCGGAGTTTTAATGAGCACGTAAAATTAGGTATTTTTCTCAGTTTTTGTTCAAACATTGTAGGAAATTGTTTTATAATGTTATCAATAATATTAGAAATATTGACAGTATTTATTTGAATTTCTTCAGGTTGATTACACTTATCGATATTAGATAACTTTATTTTTAAATGTCAAATATATGTTCTTCCTAACACTGGTGTAAACATATCTGGAACTATATACAAAGTTTCTGTACTTGTGAGATTTTTATAATTGACTAAAACTTTCATAAGACCTAATGATTAGAAAATTCCGTGAGTGTAAGATCGAAACTTTACGTCTGTAGGTTGTAAAACTTTTGTTAAATTCAGCAAATCGAAAGCTTGTTTAGGTAAAAGTGAAAATCCAGCGTCGGAATCGACTTCTTAATTTTGTATTTTCCCATCTATCTGCACATGGAAATGGAATGCAATTATAGTTAACCTATATAATCGATATTCAAATAAAAAATCAAGAGAATAAAATGAGACTCGAATAATTATGCTCAATAAAATGCATAAATCTAATTACAATGTATATGAATAATAAGCTTTAATAAAACATTTTCAAACTTTTCTATATCAACTAAGTCTTGGACCATATTAATTAGCATTTTTATAGTAAAAACTGTTATTAAGAAAGAAACTGGGAATTCGAAAATATAATTAAATTATGGAGGAAGAAAGAGAACTATAAAACGGCCCTCCTTAATTATAACAAACTTGTTAGAAAAAGCAAAATTAACTCCTGGAGGCAGTTCTGTGAAGAGATAGATTCTATTTCTGAAGGAGCTAGACTCCAGAAACTGCTTAAACGGGAGGAACCTATTTCGGTTGTTACCCTAAAGAACGAGGAGGGTAATTTTGCTGCTTTCGGGAAAGAGGTTATGGAAATTCTGACCAAAACTCACTTTCCAGGAGCTAGAGACATTTATAGCAACGAAGGGGAGCACTGCATTGGCTCTTTGCAAAGAGTCAATAACAATCAATGGACCATCGCTAAAAATATCGTAAACTACAACATTGTTAAATGGGCAATCTTTGCCTTTAAACCTCTAAAATGCCCAGGGACAGATGGAATTATGCCCATCATGATCCAGAAGGCAGAGAAGGTTGTCACACCAGTGCTAACTAGAATTTACAGAACTAGCTTGGCACTGGGTTACATACCAAAGATATGGCAAAAGACTAGGATTGTTTTCATTCCTAAACCTGGCAAGGATACCTATGACTAGGCCAAGTCTTACAGACCAATCAGTCTTTCTTCATTCTTTCTTAAAATTGTGGAGAAAATTATTGATCGGCATATTAGAGATTACTTTGGTAGTAATAGTCCCTTGCATGCTCTTCAATTTGCCTATCAACCCGGCAAATCTACTGAAACTGCTCTACACCAGCTAGTTTCCAAGATTGAAACCACTCTGGATCAAAAAGAAATTTCCTTGGCAACTTTTCTCTACATCCAAGGTGCCTTTCATAACACTTCCCATCTATCCACCCTCAATGCACTTAGAAAGGCAGGGATTAATCAGACCCTGTGTACTTGGATTGAGGCCCTGATTTCGGATAGATGTATACAAATGAGCATCTTCGGTGAATCATTTGTAAAAAAGACTATTAGAGGTTTTTCTCAAGGAGGTGATCCCTCACCATTACTTTGGAACCTAGTTAACAATAGCCTTATACAAAATCTAAATGATAAGGGCTACTATACTCAAGGATATGCTGATGACATTGTCATCCTTATCCTTGGTAAAGATTTTGACATAACTTGTCATCTCATGCAGGATGCTCTAAGTTATGTAGGTCAATGGTGCATGGATAGGGACCTGATGGTTAATCCTCAGAAAACCTACCTTGTACCTTTTACACGCAAAAGGAAATGGAATGGTTTTTCCATAACAAGACTTTTTGATGTTAAAATCAATGTAATTTCAGAGGTGAAGTATCTGGGCATTTATTTAGATCAAAAACTCACCTGGAATAAACACATTGATGATAAAATTAACCGAGCAAAGAAAAGCATTATGATTTGCAGGCGAATGCTTGGTAAAAACTGGGGTCTACATCCAAAACTGATGTTGTGGATGTACACAGCTATTGTCAGGCCCATTCTCACATATGCCTGTATGATCTGGTGGGGTAAGGTGGAACAGAGGACTCTGACTGACAGACTAGGAGGTCTACAAAGACTGGCCTGTCTCTGCATCACAGGAGCAATGTCCACCACGCCAACCAGAGCATTGGAAGCTATGTTAGATCTGACTCCCTTAGACATCTTCATCTGCAGCACTACCAGAATGACTGCACACAGAATGAAGCTACAAAACCAATGGTACGACCAACCTGTTGCCAAAGGGCACAGCGGTATTACCGGGAAAATTCAAGATCCTACTATCCTGATGCCCTCGGACATCATGGAAAAGTCATACATGTTTGAAAGGACATTTAAAATAGTTTTTCCAACTAGAGACGAATGGAACAATAACATGTTTGAAACTTAAACAGGAGATCTAATCTGGTACACTGATGGATCACTGAAAAACAGCCTCTCAAAACAGGGAGTATGTGGCGTGTCACCAAGAACCAGCCTATCTGCAAGCCTTGGGCGATACGCTACGGTCTTCCAGGCAGAAGTTTTGGCCATTATCCACTGTCTGCAACTAAATATGAAGAAGGGCTACCACGGTAAGCGGATTCTCATTTTCAGTGACAGTCAAGCCGCTTTAAAAGCGCTTAATTCTTTCGAAATCAAATCTAGAATGATTTTGAAGTGTAGAAACCTTCTTACAGAACTGGCAACTAGAAACAAGGTGATCCTTGTATGGGTGCCATGGTACAAAGGTATCGAAGGTAATGAAAGGGCTGATGAGCTTGCTAAACAAGGTTCGTCTTTTGTTCCCATTGGTCAAGAACCTTTTTGTGGGATCAATTTGAAGATCGCAAAAACCAGTGTTCTTAGATGGGAGAGACGGAGTATGTATGGAGCTTGGCTCAACACTCCTGGTCAAACCCACACTAAAAGTATGATCTGTGGATCATCAGCGAGGATTGCCTCTGAAATTCTAAGGTGCTCTAGGCAGAAGATGCGTTTAATCGTAGGCTTCATAACTGGGTACTACTATTTCAGAAAACACCTCCACAAAATGGGACTGTTTCAGCAAGACCCTATCTGCAGGAAATGTCATACGCAAGAGGAAACGGCCAAGCATATCATTTACGAATGCGAGGCTTTTGCCCTCCCTAGATTAACTTCTTTAGGCATCATCCATTCTAGAGAGTTACACCTAGATTCCATTAAAGGTTTGTCGGATTTTATTAATAAAGTGGGTGACCCGAGTAACTGGAACTAGGAAACATTGGATTTGGAGTTAATGGTACAAAATGCTGATAAAAGCAGAGGTGCCCAATGACATACAAATCCAACCTAAAGAAGAAGAAGATGGAGGAAGGAACATCGGAAAAGAATATAAGGCACGGAGTAAAGAATATTATAATATACTTATGTTCCTTCCTCCATGGCGGATACCTAGCTCTATGGTGGATACAGTGTTCCTAAATGAAAGTACTGCCTGTTTTGGATGTTAGAATGGGCGTGGTCTCGTCTGCGAGCTACTTCACAGGCGTGGATGATTTTTCGTGGTTAGAGCAACTCTTCGTATATTCTTTTCTCCATGGTTTAAATAGAAAGTTAATATCAGATCCTAGCGGACTAAACATACATTGTTTAAAGAAATGTCTTTTGTTAATAAAGCAGTTAACATTTTTACAATAATTTGTTTAATAAATATGAATTTTAATATCAATTTATATAATTGTAGAAAACGTAGTAAAACAAAAACAAAATAAAATCATGTGTTCCAGCTGCAGCATACACACCGTTAACTGATATTTTTTCAAAATTACTGGGCAGTTGGCGGTATTGAATGTCTTCAAACTTGTAGAACGGAATGCAGAGCAGACAGAAAACATTATGTGATAATACAAACAAAGTCTTAAAAATTTCCAGAATATCTGATGTCATCATTGTTTCAACCTATCTCTGCTTTCCTAATCTGGCTTGTATAAAATTGTAAATGAAAATCGCTAAAATTATTTCGACGCAATTTTACTCTTGTTATTTATTCTAAAATATAATTGAATCAAAGATTTTTAGGGCAATATGATTGTCATTCTTCGATATCCTCATCTCGTTAGAAGATTAAATATTTCATTAAAATTTCTTAGTGCCAATTATCATTCATCTACAGGTGTTTATGGTTTTAAACCTAAATATCATTCACAAACAGGTATATCAATAGACATTTTTGTTACAACTATAATACTTGTTATAGTAATTATACATTTTATTTTTATAATTGCTGCAAAAAATTACTTTTTAAAGGCTGTTATAAAGTCATTCTTACGAAGTTTAGGTATCACATTTGAAGTTGATTTTATTGCTTATATTAAATATTATGTTTTACCCAAAACAATATTTGAAGTCACAAAATTTTCATCTTTATTTATAGCGAAGAAAATTTCAGTTATATTATAAGTGAATTAATTGATTAGGGTGAATAAAATATCAGTAATTAAAATTTATATAATTTCAATGTTTCGTTTTTAAAACTAATAAAATTTATCAATCTATTTTCCCAATTATTCAAAAAAACAAAAAAAAAACTACTTATTTACTCTATTTTCTTATTTTTTATTATGGAGACTTAAAGTTTAGATGATAAGAGCGGGAAAAAATTTTCTTTAGAAAAATATTACTTTAAATTATATATATTTTTAAGATTGAATTATTTGTAGGTACATGTTTCTTCAATCATACATTTAATGAAAATTTTCATCAATAATTAAATTTAAGTGCTTAAATTTAGACACTAATTTTTCAAATGCAGTGTAGATGTAAAATTTGATTATATATATTTCCAGGACCCAACAATCAATTCTACTAATTCAATCAATATTTTAATTTACAGTGGTATTTCTTATTCTTTTAATTTCTACAGAAAAAATCCTATAGCAATTTCAAATGCAATGACTTTGTAGAGAGGAATCTGATTTTTTCTCAAAATATTGCCATGTTGTTTTTTATTATAACTTCTTTTTTGGTAACAATAAAGATTGCCTTCCAAGAAAATTGTAAATTGGAAATAATGCGTAAACACATTTTTCAATAATTTAATTACTCGAGTTTATAACAAAAGTTATTTAAAAACATGGGGTCTACAAACTATAACAATACTTATATATTTATTTGAAATAAATTTACTTACTATCATGTTTTATAATACAATGTTAAAATGGAATTATTCTATTGAGTATATTTTTTTTATTTGGAAGAGTAAAACGAAGTGTGGGTTAAACTGAAATATAATAATAATGTGAACACATGTTTTTCATTAAAAGAACTTAGAAAGCTTTTATATAATAAAGTATTCATAATTCAAGAAATTTTTTTTTATATTTTTTTTTATCAAATTTTAAACATGTCTATAAATAAATTTATAATTTTTATTCTCTGTGCTTACATTGTATTAGATTTTTTTGGTCCTTAACCAGTGCTAGGTATTTCAAAAGAATTGATCAGAAAGAATGTCTTTGATCTTTTCATAAAACAACAGTTTATGAACTGGCACAATGCCAATGATCAAAGACAAGCAAGGCTATTAAATAGCACATGCCATAGCAAAAGGCAAAAAGAATTATTAAAGCTCAATCGAGGCAGTCTAAGAAAAGCAGTGGGACTACTTACAGGACACTGGCATCTTAAAAGACCTCTCACCATAATGGGAGTTTTAGATGATCCCACTTGTAGTGGTTGTCATTATATGGAAGAAACTTCAATACACATCTTATGTGAATGGGAAACCTTTTCTGCTCATAGATTTGAACACCTGGGTCAGCACTTGATTAAACCTAGGATGTTGCAGGAAATTCCTGTAAAATGTCTGCTGAACTTTGCTTCAGCCACTGGTCTCTTCAAATAGGGCTTTCTGAGGGGTATAGTACAATAGACCTATGATCGCGGTGATAGGTTCTTTTGGACCACTCTAATTTTAAATCTAAATCTAAAATCTACATTGCATTATATCTACCATATAATAATTTCTGCAAACTTCTTTTAACACTTTAAATTCTTCAAAATAAATGCAATTCCTTTAAATTTAGAATTCATTTGTATTTTCCTTCTGAACTTAAGAATTCTATCATTTATATTTCATACTGTAATCTGGTTCACTAAAACAATTATGACTTGAACATGAATTAAATGCATAAATATATGTTAATATAAAAAATGTTTAGTACCCCTTAATTTTCATGGCGACCAGGATGAAAATGATGCTAGGATTATTACCAAGTTTCAATCACTTGCACATAATTTGTGACTTCCATATTTCAGTGATTGCTTTCAGTTTGAAATAAAAAGAATTGTCTTTTCCATATGAATTTCACCTCTTGAATTCCACAAATGGCGACAAGCTGTACCTCTTTGCTTTTTGTTTTGCCGCTTAACTGAGCCCTGTACTTTTCCATTTCCCCGGCGCAAATCTCGCCAAGCAAAAATTAAGTCGCCAATTGGCAACAACACATACTATACACATAAAATTTTTTTAAATAATGTTGTTTTACGTAAAAATTTTTAAATTTATTTAATTTTTATTCTTGTTTTTACGCTATGCGTGGAATGATCGGTGCCAGAGTAGTCTTAATTTATTTACTTATTATATTAGGTAACAATTTATCAGGTGATGGCTATTTCAAAATCTTATTAATTTTTTTTAAATATTTTTTTATGTTAATTTGTTACGATTATTATTTTTTAAGATATATTTTTAAAATCCGATTTTTTCTAGAGAGATTTTATGAAATTATTAAATTTGTATATATAGCAACATAGCATAAAATTATGAAATGGAAAAAAAAGAGAGTCAAAATAAAGTCGTTGACAGTAACAGGCTGTCACATGTTTTGAAAACGTAGCAGTAAAAGGTTACTAGCAGAGATATTCCCTCTACCGCCGATTGTATCATTTTTGGCGACTTTATCGCCTGCGCCGGAAATATGGAAAAGTATCCTGAGCCCCACCATCTTTCAATATTTTGAGCATGAACACTCATTGTTAGATTAACAAAATTAAAAGAAGGATTCACAGTTAAATGGCTGAAATAAGCCTTTTCAAGCTCATCTGTTTTGTAGGCTCACCAACAATCTGAATAAATTGTTGATCCTTTCACATCGTAGTAGACTATGAATTAATCTTTATTTAATTAACGACCTCCTACTGTATATTAGTTTTATATTAATAAATTGTAAATTTTTTAATGCTTACAGATTTCAGCTTTTAATATATTTTTTTTATTAAACAGAAAATCATGCCCAATCAAATTATATGAATGAAGTTTATCAAATTTCAGAAGCATATAGAAATCATGGTTATAAAGTAGCATTTCTAAATCCTCTTTCAGTGCCAAGTAATAAGTATGTATTTGATATGCCAGATTATTCTTTTAGTTTGAATATTGATGAAACTTAGTATGTTTTTTTATATTAAAAATTGCTTGAAATTTATTAGATATAACTTTCAAAGGATTTTCCATAATATATATATATATATATATATATATATATATATATATATATATATATATATATATATATATATATATATATATATATATATATATATATATATATATATATTATATATATATATATATATATATATATATATATATATATATATATATATTATATATATATATATATATATATATATATATATATATATATATATATATATATATATATATATATATATATATATATATATATATATATATATATATATATATATATATATATATATATATATATATATATTGAAAATTCTAATAATTGTATTATTCATGAAACATTTCTTAAAGTATTGTATTCATTTTTGCATTTTTTTCTTTCATGATCAATTATCCTTTTTGTGAAATTTATGTGCAACTTAATAAAAATATTCCTGAAATTCCTGAGAAAAATTAGTTTTTAAGCATTTTTTTAAGTCTTAAAAATTAGGTAAATAAATACTTTTTAAGGAAATTGTAATTTTCTGATTGTATTTGTTAAGAGGAGATGTTAAATATGAGTGCTTTAAATCATTGTTAATTTAAATGATATAATGGATTTTCTTTCTATCATACTAATTTGTCCATAATAGCACATGTCTTTCTAAAATAATGAAGTATTATAAATACCAAAATGAAATTCATAGTTAATTAAATATACATAAAATTTTAAAATATTGCTTTTATGACTTTTTTATTTATATTCAGTTTTACAAGGAAGGTAATCTGATAAAATCCTAAGATCTTGTGTGGGTTTAGCACAAATTTTCGCACTACATACTGCACAGTTATACTGTCAGCCTTATTTATGTCACTTTGCTCAATATCCAAGCTTTTAAAACCCTGCTCAAGCTTAAATTTTGAATACTGCTATGTCATGCTATTTTAAATTTCAATCAAATTTTTTATATTATAATTACTTACTGAAATATTCAAATGCTAATAACTATAAACTAATTTCACAAAGATTACATAATAAAAAACAAATATAAACTGAGTATCACACAGTCTACAACAAGTGACAAACAGGCAATAACACTTAATCAGTAATGTAAATAACAAACTTTTTTCTATGAAATGTCACATTTAATTAACCAAAAATTGGCACCACCTTAAAAAACTTCAGGGTAGTACAATCTAGCTCCGGATTAAAACTGGCAATGAAGCTAAATTTATTATGCAAATAAAATACATTTTTATGGAAACTCTAATTTTAATTTACTGGGCCATGGTGCCTACCTTAAAAAAGATTCAGCATAGAGCAATCTATGGCTGGATCAACACCTCCCTGGAATACAATACCTGAACACAGGAGTATGAGTCATCAAAAGAAGACCTGTTGAAATCTTTGCCATTGCTGTTGCATTGGCAAAAGTTAAACAAAATTTGAATGTATGAAACCATCAAATGTCTAGTTTTTTTTTTTTTTTTTTTTTTGTAAATTAAGTAAAATATTACATTAAATTAAACAAACCAAAAGTTATTTTTATCTTTAGAAAACACGATTAGATCTGTTATTTTCTATTTTTGCAGCTTAATCATATCAGCAATAAATATCTAAATTTTGTTTCAATTAAATATTAATTTCTTAATCTCATTATTTCTACACCACAATTTTTTATAAGCAGGCTGATAAAAGTATTGCGCTCAAGAAGTAAATTAAATAATTAATCTTTAAAAGAAAATTTATAAAGCAAATAGCATACTTAAAAATGATTTAATTTTCAAACAAAGTAAAATGATACTTTTATTTTTCATATATTTTTTCTCTTTATTAAAAACTAAGATATTAAAGATTAAAACCTATGCATTTAAAAACTGAAAGGAATATACACAGTCCAGTCACATTAATGTGACCATCTGACAAAAGCCAAAATAACCACCTTTCGCAGAGCGGACTGCTGCGAGACGTGCAGGAAGAGAGTCACTTAGGTCCCTGAAGGTGTTCTCTGGGATGTTGAGCCATGCCGACTCTAATGCCGTGGCCAGCTGTGCTAGATTACGCGGTTGAGGATCCATGGCGCGAACAACTCGATCGAGATGGTCCCACAGATGTTCGATTGGGCTTAATTCAGGTGAGTTTGCTGGCCAGGGGAGGACGGTAAACTCATCCTGGTGCTCTTTGAACCACGCGCGTACACTGGCAGCTGTATGGCACCTCGCTTTGTCCTGCTGGAAGATGCCATCATCCTGAGGAAAAACAATGCGCATGTAGGGGTGAATATGGTCCGCAAGGACAGATGCGTACTTTTATTGATCCATCGTGCCTTCCACAATGATCAGTGAACCCAGAGAATGCCAGGAAAACATTCCTCAGACCATAATGCTCCCGCCTCCAGCTTGGACCGTTCCGGCAAAGGTTGCAGGGTGGTTCCTTTCAGAGGTTTCACGCCTTATACGCCAACGTCCGTCTGTCCGATGGAGCATAAAACACGGTTCATCTGAAAACGCAACCTGTCGCCACTCAGTGGACGTCCAGCTGCTGTACTGGCGTGCAAATTCTAGCCTTCGCCGTCGATGAACAGCAGTCAGCATAGGTGCACGAACAAGGCGTCTGCTTCGGAGGCCCAGACGCAGCAATTTTCGCTGAATAGTAGTTTGGGAGACACTTTTGGTAGCCCCTTGGTTCATTTTGGTGGTCAGTTGCTCAACGGTAGCCCGTCTATCTGCCCGAACGCATCTCCGCAACCGTCGTTCACCTCTGTCATCTATGGCCTGTGGTGCACCACATTTGCTACGTCGCTGATTTTGGACAGTCCCATTTTGCCATGCACGGTACACTTTTACCACGGCGGCACGCGAACAGTTCACAAATTCAGCCATTTCGGAAATGCTTCCACCCTTGGCCCGAAAGCCAATGATCATGCCCTTTTGGACGTCGGATAAATCGCTTCGTTTCTACATTACGCCAACGATTGAAATGTTTTCTGAAGCCCTCAAACACCCTTTATATACGCTCAACTGCACTGTGCTGCCACCTGCCTTCTGAGATTGGTTATTTAATTCTGACGTGGAAAGTACGTGGTGGTCACATTAATGTGACTGGACTGTGTATTTATTCAAATTTATTAATCACTACTTATATTTTTATTTTCTGAAAAATTAAAATGTTTATAGTAATTTATAAATTGTGTGAAAAATGTTAATTTGTCTCATAAACCAATTAATATTTAATTTTTATCTTTGTAAATTCTTTTATTGTTTAAAGGAAGAATACTTCAGTTTATAGACTAAGTAGAATTGTTAGCATTTTGAATTTACAAATTGAAGTTGTTTCCTACTTTCATTTTGTAAATTCAAAAATTTTAATTACATCATTTTAGGGAACGAATATGGTAAATTTACAAGTATATTATTTCTTATGCAAACATATTTTCTTTTAAGAATTTTTTAATCTTAAATTTGTATGAGTTTTTAATTGGAGAATTAGCATAGAACTATAAATAAAATTATAATTATGTAAATTCAATATTAAATTTTTTATTAAAAATATGTGTTATGGTAATAATAGTTCATTTCTCAATAATTTGATTTTAAAGTCTATTAATATTCACATGTATTTATATATTTATACAGTTGACATATATACTATGTGATTATTTATTTATGTATTTTTAAACTGATTTTTTTACATTTCCCCTTACACGTTTATACAAACAGTTTTTTTCCCCTTTATAAAATTTTATAAAAATAATGTTATTCCATTCATTCTGGTAAACTTTAAAATATTGGTGAAACCCTTAATTTTAACATTGAATTGTTTCTAATATAATGCAAGTAAGCTAATGCATTTTAAATCAGAATTAATTAAATGTATGAAACTTACCCTTGATGACTTTGTTGTTTAAAAATCCTTTCTTTGCATAATAAAAGTCCATTTTTTAAAAATATCTTCATGCCTTGGAAATTTAAACACACTGACACAAGTATTACATCTGTCACAATTTCCATGGCAATACGGAACACAGCACCTAGATGGCATTATTCAGCAGTTTTTTGGGAAAATATACATCTAGGAAGAAAAAATTCTACAAATTAATATAAAAATCAAATAAGCTAAATAAGAAAATATTTAAAAATCATAAAAACACCACCATGTTATTTGCATGTTTTATGTTGAAAATGTAAAAATTCCCTAATTCCAAACTAGTGAAACAGGTCTTCCCTTCGTAACATCACTGCTACTTTCTGTTCAGGTGCTTAAGCCTTGTATTCTAGGGGGTGTTGCCTGGATTGAGCTGGGGAATAAAGTTAAATCTATAACATTAATAAAATGGATTTTTATGAAAACTCAAATTTTAATTTACTGGTTTAATTTTAACTAATTTTAATTCCATCTTAAAGAAACTTCAGTGTTGTGCAATCTAACCCCAGATTGAACTGAGCAATAAAACTAAATCTATAACATAAATATAAATTTTTACAAAAACTGGAGTTTCTAATTAATGAACGCTACCATTCTGAATAAATTTTAAAATATATATATGAAGTACTTATAAAAATTACTTATCTTGTAACATAAAATATTACATACAGCAGCAATATTAATCAAAAACAAAAAATAACTCACTCAATCATTTCTTGCGAAATCATCAGTACTGATGGGACAATTGACAGATTTTATGGCTTTCAAAAATTTTACCATGATGTTCTTGGAATGATTATTTTGCTATTTATATTCCATGAAAAAATAATAATTCAAATAATAAAAACGATATGAAAAAAAATTATTTTATAAACTTTCATAATAAATTTTACTTAAAATAAAAATTCACTGCAAACTAATATTCAAAAACTTAACTTTAAAAAAAAAATTACTTCACATCAACATTAAATCATCCACTTCAAAAGCTTAAACTGTAATCAAGTAAAACAAATTACTAATCAAACACATCAAGGCTTACTAGCATATGTTTTGTGTGCTGATAAGAACGCAAGCTATGTTAAAATGTAAGCTATGTTATATAAATGCAAGGAAACATTCCGATGCGGTAAACTGGTTTGGCACAATTTATCGATGCACTGGCACTTAGGAATAGGCCGATAATCTATTCTAAATTATTTTCAAATTTATGATACTAAGTGATCTGAAAATTTTGGCTCTGTTTGATATTCACATTATGTCTTCTAAGAAATTTATTACATCTTATAAGAAACTGATGCATTTAAATGCTTTGCATAAATTAGTATGCTAGTCAATTTAAAAATAAATTAATATTTATATTAATTTATTTTAACAGAAAATAATTCTTTTGTAGATATATCTCTATGCTTGATCCTAAAAAATATGGTTTTGATTTGGAGAAACTACATAATTTCCCATTAAATGGGGAAATAAGTACTTCAGAATCTGAAATGTCTTCCGTGAATCTGATAAAGTTACTGAAAAAAGTATACTGTGATAAAATAGGTGTTGAAATACAACATTTAGAAGTAAGGATGGACTGTTTTTTTATTGATAAAAATTTTTTATTTCTATTGCATGATAATTTATGTGTACATGCTTAATACTAATATATTTTTAACAGTCTCTTTCAGTTTCAATTGAAATATATTAGAATATTATATTGAAGTAAATAATGGAGAAAATGTCTGGTCAGTTAACACATTTTCTTGTGAATCTGCTTTTTCTTTCCTTTTAAATATCAATATGTTGTAAAAAGGGCAATTAAATTTTACTTATTTTGCTTTCTTCTTAATTATTGGTCTCTCTTTTACAATTGCCATGCATTTTGCTCAAAAAGGTTTCATGTCAGCACTTTTAAGTTAATTCTTCTGTCAAAGTTTTAATTGCTCTTTTGAGTTTCATTCTCTAAGAATGATATAATTCTATGCTCCTCTAAATGTTCATTTGGTTTAAATTTGAGGTAAGGTTTAGCAAATTTAATTTCAGAATCAACACCATCTTTATCATGTCATTTTCCTTCCATCTTTGTTGAACTCAAGTTTCTATAACATTGATCATATGCATTTTCACTTTTTCATTTATTTTAATTAATGCTCAATTATTTCAGACACAATTTATTTGGTATGCAATAGGTAAATTTACTTGATGTTTAATCAAAAGCTGTTCTTAGCTAAACCTTTTCACTTGTGTATATATTTTTTTTGCATTTTTTCAGATAAATTCAAGAGTTTCTCAAATATCTCTCAACATTGCCATTTGAATTCCATTAACTATATCACTGCTGGTATAGAAAGCCATTTTTTCATTAAATGTACCTTTAACAATTTCACTGCATGTATTGATTCCAACTTCTTTTATATTTTATTGCATTGAGACTGCAAATGACATTAGACTCTATCATAACATTGGATTGGTTTTTGTTCTTCAAATTCCCTTTCACATGATAAATTAAAATTTATATTCTCTACTTTTTTAAGAATATGACTTTTATTATTTTTAGCTGCTTCATGTAACATGTTGTTTCTATTCCTTTTATTTAAATTATGAAAACCAGGATAATTTCCTGGAGGAAATGTGTATCATTTGTGCTAAAAAAAAAAAAAAAAAAAATCATGGTACCAAAACTTTTGGTATTGTGCAGAAGTCTATAAAATATGTTCTTTTTCTGCTAAATAAAATTTTTTTTTATTTATTGTTTGGGTAGTGGATCCTTTTTTGACTCTTTATCAAACTGATAAATCTATGTTGCTGTTTATTGCAAATTTTCAGGCATTGTAGAAAAGTTTAATGCAAAAGTTTTAGAAAAATCTTTGTTGTCTATTTCTTTATTTGTTAATTAATGAAACAAAGACAGTAAAAAAGATGTTAGTCAATTAAATATTAAATCTGTTACAAAAAAAATTAGAGAATTTTATATAAGTAAAACTTTTACAGAAAATGAAATTTTTTAAAATTGAAAATCATTATTAGTATTATTGACATTAAAGCTAATAAAAAATATCTTTAAAAATATACTGCGGTATAAAACTTTTTATGTTTAGATTTTCAAACTCTGATATGCAATGATTAAATAAAATGCAGAAACTTCTGTTGTACTTATCTAATGTGTCTAAAATGTGTCTCAGAATGTGATTCTATTTTAAAAGAAGTTCACAATTTTGTAGAAGAGTTTAAATCACATTACAACTGGCTGTAAGTTTTTAAGATTGTATTGATAAGAAATTTGATTCTATTAAAGATAGATTAGCTACTTTTTATTTTACTTACTTTCAAATAGACAAAATTATTGTCACATGTAAGAAGTGGTTAAATTGTTTTTACTACTTTCTCTTAGTCAATCTATTCAGCATGGTTTTTCTGCGAACAAAAATATAATGGTAGAAATAAATAATCAATCAATTGTGGCTTAGTGCATCATTGATGATCATATTCGAAACATAGGAGGTGTCAACAATAATGTAAATAGCAAAGGGATACTTAGTTTTGCTGCTGATGCCAGGCAAAAGTATAAATTATATTCATGTAAATTAAAACAGCAAAAAAAAAAAAAAAAAAAAAAGCTGCCAATAATAGGAAGCGAAAAGAATTTCTTGAAATTGAACTGGAAATCAAAAAGAAATATTTAGAAGCTGACATAAATGAGCTTGAAAAATCTACAATAGAATATGCTGAGGAAGTTTAAAGAACTGCTAAATTAGTATTAATTGCAGAATCGAATATGTGTTGCATTAATGCTTCAGAGAAGCAGCAGTTAGTTCTCAATATTAATAATAAAGTAAAAGTTTTAGAGGTGGATAGTTAGTATTTTCTAACAGAAATATTTTGTACATATAATCACGAAATGGGAAAATTTATTGAATAGTTAAAGAAAGAAAAGAGATATCACCAAGAAAAACAAAATATATCACAACGAAATTTATTTTGTAGATAACATTTTAACCAAATATAAAATGATTACATTTTTAGACTTCTGTGAAGTGTGATTCCTACCAAAATCAGTAGCCAGAGTAACCACTATTGTTGGAGATCACCACGCCTCGGCATTAACTCAAAGAGACTTTGGATGTGTTCTTGGGGTACAGCTGATCAAGCAGCTTCCACACATTTCCAAAGTTGGTCTGGAGTGGCAACTGGGGATGCAATCTGGATCATTCGTTGAACAACCATGGACCACATAATTTCTATCAATGAAAGATCCGAAGAGCAAGTCGCTCAGGGAAACAATTCAACCTGACGATTGATGAAGAACACTTGGACAATCTGTGCCACATGTAGTCTTGCATTATTCTGTTGAAATATGGCTTTGGGCAAACCCTGAAGGTAAGGAAGCACAATTGGCTCTAACACCTCAAAGATGTAGTTTTGAGTACTGTTTAAAGTACTGGCAATGCATACTAGAGGAATGAGAGAGAGAGAGAGATATCCAATACTGCCCCATACCGTGATACCCAGAGCAGTACCAGTGTGGCAGTGCATAACGCAGATGTTCAGCATCCTCTCTTCACCATGTCTCCAGACTCGAATGCAACCATCGTGATGTTGCAGACAGAAGCATGATTTGCCAGTAAAGACAATTTCATTCTATTCTGTCGCCCACATCCTTCTTTCATTGCACCATTGGTGGCAGAAACGTCTGTGGTTCTGCGTCAAGGATAAACAAAGCAATGGACATCTCTTGGACAGACCACTCTGCTGTAAACAGCATCAAATTGTATGCACAGACATTAAATGATTTATTACAGACTGAATGTGCTATGCAATGGTTCATGATGTGGCTTAGCAATCCGTCACTGTCATGTGCACAATTTGCCTGTAATCACGTGAAGTGATGCACTGAGGTAGATGCGATCCAACACGTTTGTGAGCCGTACCCTCCAGCATCCAATGATCACATATATGCATTACAGTTGTTTGATTTCGTCCAACACGACTACCAATTTCCCTAAAAGATAATCCACAATCTTGGTAGGCCATTATCCTTGCTCTGTCGAACTCGGATACTTGATCAAAAAATTTTTCCTGTTTTCTACCAGACTTAATTGATTGTTTTTTGAAAAAAACCACAAGAAAAATGGAATTGCTAAAATCGTCAAAATCTGCAAGCCTATTCTATTATTTACAAATATAATTGAAAAATGTTTCATATGTGTAATTATATTAATATTTGGTTAAGAATAAATGGTAAAATAATTTTTTTAACATTATTGCTGAGACACCTCCTAGAAATTTTTGATCTCACTCCTTGAAAACTCAACATTTTTTTGTACCTTGTCTTAGTTTTTATCATTAAAAACATAAATAATTTGAAGAAATATTAATTAAAAATTGCATTATGCTTTCTAATGTTTTGCCTTTTTATGTATCAATTATCATTTTGGCGACTTTTCAGCTTCTTTACAAAATTTGTTAACTTTAAAATTCATAAAAAAGTTTTTATGTTTTTTTAGTAAAAGAATTATTGTTTTAATAAAAAATAAGTGACTTAGCGATGTCAATTTATTTTATGAATTCTTAAAATTTATCTAGCTGATGAAGCAATTTTTCATTTATAAATCTTTTTAAAATATAAAATCAAATGTACTTAAATGTATGAATAAAAATAGTTAAATGTTTAAAAGTAGAAGATTCAGTGGAGTTTAAATTTGTATTTCTTGTATTTTGTATGAGTAATTTTTCTGCTTTGATTAAAGATACATTTTAAAGCTAGTCTTAATTAGGACTTAGTTTTGTTAATATTCAATTAATGGGTTTCTTTTTTTAAAATTATGTCTTTTTTGTAATTTTTTATAAAAGAGTTAATGTTTTTGTGTAATGATATTGTGAAATTATATTAAATTTTGGAAAAAGTAGTAAGTATAAATTAAATCTTATTTTAACGTTAGAGTGATGAAACACATTTATTATATCTTAGATTGCTTTATTTTCCATTAATTACATGATGGCTTTTATAAATATTAATAAAATATTAAAAATGAATAATATTAACTTATTTATCTTATAGGAATATGAAAAATTCTGGTTTGCGAGAGAGTTTGAAAAAATTCAATTGGAAACCCAATTTTCTTCCACTGAAAGGAAAAATTTGGCTTTGGAACTCATTAAAGCACAAGTATTTCTAAATAATTTGTTAGAAAATTCTATTACATTTTTATTGTATTCACATAATTTTATTTAATTAAGCTTTCATTTTTAATAAAATACTTGAGAAATTTTGATAATTTCCTCTGAAAAATCTATTTTAGGTATTTGAAAATTTTTTAGCTACAAAATTCTCCACAGTGAAACGATATGGAATTGAAGGTGCAGAAAGCATGTTGGCTTTCTTTACAGAGATTTTCAATGAATCATGTAACTGTATGTTTTACTTATATCATGTTTATAAGCCATGTTTTACTTATTTAAATTTTCTAATTCAGTATGTTCAAATTTATTTGCTTGCTGTTATAAGACAATTTAACATATTAACCTTTATGTGTTCTTTTTATATGTGTCACTTATATTGTAAAACAATCATAGAATTGATTTGATTAATTTTTCCTTTTCCATTTGGTTTTAATTTATTAGTTCAAAATAAATATAAATTTATACGCATGAGATTTTTTTTGGCTAAATTTATAGTTCATTAATAATAATGAGTAATTAATAATTTTTATTATATTTTTAATCAATATATTGCTTATGATTTTTATTAGGGAAAAATGAATTTCAGTATGGTTTTCAATATTTTTAGAAAATTTATTTATTTGTCAAATTTTATTGAGTTTTTCAATTTTTAGGAACAAATAAAAAAATACATTTTTGAGTAGTAAAAATAATATTTTATGAAAGTGAGTAGCTACCTAAATATGTTGCATGCTATTGCATACTGCCATAATTAATGAATGTTATTTTTTCAGTTATATGAAGGGAAAAAAGAAACATCTTCTAAATATGTACTTGATTGTACTAGAGTTAATAATTTTTTCATTTATAATTAATCAGAACTTTAATAAATTTTTCCTATTGTGTATATGCAATTATTTTTAAATATTATGCATTATGACTTTGATTATTTCCATTAAATGAAGTATTAGATAATAGAACATGGTGTTCAGATTTTGGTAATTTTGATAACATTTTAAAAAGTATTAAATAGTATAAATTTCTAAAATATTAGAGTAATTTTTAATATTTTATAAGGTATGAATAAGCTGAAAATGAATTTTTTTCCATTTATGTTTGTTTTTTAAAAATTTATTTATTTATTTTTGAAAATGATAAAATAATGCCAAGAAATGTACAATTGACGTGAATTTTATATTTGATGAACATTAATTTTGATAAATATTTTTATGCAAATTTTAAATTGTAATAATAAAAATTTTTTAATGTGCGTATACTATATTTTGAAGACTTTTAATCCAATTAAGGGTTATTTTAGCTGGTATCAAAGATGTTCATATTGGCATTGCTCACAGAGGACGCCTTGCTCTATTAGTTGGGTTGTTAAAATTTCCTCCAGCTGCTATGTTTCAAAAGGTATAAACATTAAAAATAATTCATTTTTCATGTTTTGTGTGCATTACATTGATACTGATGATTGAACTGTCTTCAAAGTTTCTACACAATTCCTTGAATCTCGTTCAATCATGTCAACATGATCAGTATGAATACATTTGCTATTTTCAATTATCATTTTTATCTTTTGAAGGGAAAAAAATTTCTAGATGGTATTGCATCACACTTAAGAAAATGTTATTTTCTGATTGCCAAAATTTTCAAATGCTTTTTGATGATGATAAACACTGTTCTAACTCACAGCTTGTTTAATATTTTCTTTCAACCATTACCTCTTGATTGTTAGATGGCGCAGCTTGTCCTTATTTAGATCTTGCCCCATTAAATCCAACGAACTTGGTCGTTAGATACTAAGTTAGGAACTCCAATTAACTCCAATTATTTCTTTTGTCATTTTAAATAAAAATAAATGAATTAAAGGAAAAGTTACACATCATTAAGTTATTCATTAATTATATGCAATTATTATTATTAGCAGTTAAAATAATAATCCTTATCAATAAGTGTATTTCAAAGAATATTTTAAATTAACATAAAAAATTTAATAAAATTGTAAAAAATCTAAGAAAGAATGAATATTTCCCTTTTATGTGCTTTCTCTATTTGATGTTGATATTATCTCTCTTGAATTGTGAAATGTACAATGCATGAAAATTTCATTAAAAACAATTTTGATGAATTAATTTATTACTAATGTTGATTGTCTAAATTTCTAGTAATAATTGTTTGATTAGTAATAATTTTATTATTTAGAATTAATTTTACTTTTAAACAAAGTAATTAATTTTCTATTGTTATTTTTACTATCCAAATTTCTTTTGTAATTTAAAGTTACAAAAGAAAAATGAATTAGAATTTAATTGATAAATATATATTATATTGGCTTTCTTTTAATGACATTACAATTTGAATTCTTGCTAAGGAGGGTTGCAGGATTTCAAATACTCCCTCTTCCACACTTACTTTTCTGGAGTTATACTCCCGGGAAAAATCAAAAATCTCGGAGGAGTGGAAAACACCCCCCACCCATAATTGGTACAAGGGATCAAAACCGGGTTTGTCCCTTGACCTCCCGTGTGACAGATGTACCCGGACTGTTCTCTCAAGACTTGCTAGCGGTCATATTAAGTGCCTCACTTTCAATGAGGGCAGGAAAACTTTCGTCACCTGCACCAAGTGCCAAAATCATCAGGCTTCTCCTGAGCATCTTTTGGATTGCATGGGTCTCTCTAGGGAGGATCTCTTTAGCAATCCTCTTTTAGTCTTCGACTTCCTTACAGTCAACGAACTCGTGGATCTAGTCTGACTCCGTCAGGCATGGAGGATAAGCAACAACAACAACAATTTGAACTGATTATATGAAGTATATGAATTAAGAATGTAAACAGCTTTTTTTCATTAAAATGTTTAATAATTTGAAATTGAAATTAAATATAAATAAACTCATTAGAAAATTTGTAATTCAATAGTGCCTGTGCTATGATTATTCATTTTTATAATTTCTGAAAGTTCAAAAATAAACTTCCAAAATTTATTAAGATACTGTTTTTTTTTTTTAAATTATATATGTGTTTTTTATTTTAATAATTTTGTAGCATCAGTAATATATGATTACTAAAATTAAACTTAGTTTGAAATAGAAATGCTGCTAATTTTTTTTTAAATTAGCTTATTTTATCTCATCTTTTGATAAAATTTTTACTTTAAATAATAACTAGAAAACATTAAATTATGGAAGTTTTGCATAAAATGATCAACTATATACTCTTACTTATTTTAATAAAAAATTATTAATTGTTTTCTATATCAGGAGTTATTTATTATGCAAACAAAAATTAGAATTGCGTACATTTACATATTAATATGTGCTTAAACCTCTTTTATATTGAAGATATTGTTTGAATTTGTACTATAAAATAGTTCAATTGATCATCCCTAAGATTAAAATGTTAAACTTGTATTTATTCAAAATATCCTTGAAGAATAATTAGAATTTTAATATAAAATCATATCACTGAAATGAATAAAGTGTTAAAAAATTGTTGGGCTAAGTTATAATCAGGTATTTAGAGGTAACACTTAATTGTGTGCATTCTGCTATTAGATTTATTTCCATTTATATTGTAAAAAATGGTCAAGCTGGTAACAGAATGGTTCTCATTCTGGCTTTCAGTTTAACAGTGTGTAGAAATTTTGCATAACTTGATTCACCATTAGCAGTTAAAATCTTTGGTTTCACAGTTTATGGGGTTGATTCCCACTACAAGTGTGGATGTTTGTAGTAGAGTTCAGAATCTACACGAAAATTTTTGTGCCTGTCTGATTGGAGTCTTGTATAAAAAATGACCATTAAGTGATAAATCAAGCAACCTTTATTGTAAATGCTTTGATTTCTGTTTATTTGCTGTAATATAATTTAAGCTGTATGTTCTAATGAAATTATATTATACCTTAATGTCTTATCATGTGTATTGAGAAAGACAACTCTAGACTTTATTAAGTATATTAATGAATATAACTTTTAATTTACATTTTTTTGTTATTTTTTTTATTAAAGTTGACATAAAGCTCCCCATGACCTGGTGGAAACTCCTTGGTTTCATATCCAGCTGATGTTGAACAATGGAAGTTGATTGTAATTGTACCATTATGCTTCTTTGTACCTAGCCTTGAGTTGGGCTCTAGCTACAAAATAGAAGCAGACAGGTGGAGTCTTTATGATTTTGAAGCAGGGATCAAGCAAAAAACATGCAATATTTAGCTTGCCACCCTCAGAGGTATCACTTCATTTATAGGACATTGCAACCACAACATATTTAATAACAACTGGGGAACAAATTTAATGTTCCCCAGCTGCCTTTTGCGAACATGATGGTCTTTGGTTAACCCGGGATTTGAACTCACTGCTTCCGATAATGCACTGTTTATGATAATTTTTTGTGGATGGCAAGATGTGGTGTTTTACTATGTTGCATTTCATTACAATGGGTATAATAGTACCCACTGTATCTAACCAACCACTACTGCGCCTGGAAGTTGATTGTTGTGTCTCCGTTTTCTGATGCAAATTTGTTAAGTGAGTGCTTAGGAATGTTCTTGGTTTCTTATATTAAAATACATTAATTATGTGCACTGTTTATGATAAGTTTTTGTGGATGGCAAGATGTGGTGTTATACTATGTTTCATTTCATTACAGTGGGTATAATAGTACCCACTGTAAGGAAATGCAACATATTTCCTTACAATGGAAATATAAAGTGTTTCAGTTGTTTTATTATTCATTACATGATTTCAAATCAAAGTTGACACTTGGGTAGTATTTTTTGCTTATTGGCTAATTGGTGATATTTATGTACACAAAATATTTCCTTAATAGAATTAATAAAAATATAGTATTTGGAAAATAATTAAGTTATTTTCAATATAAATTTGAATTTAAGATATTTTGTGAGACATTAAATTTAATAAAAAAGTGTTTTCTTGTTTCTATGTAAAAATATTCCTATTTGTGAGTTGAATTCAATTCAATTAAATAAATTTTTGGTTGCAGATGTTAGGATTTTCTGAATTTCCTTCTGATATTAAAGCAACAGGCGATGTTTTATCACATTTAAGTAAGTTTAACCATTTATTTTTCTTTGAAATTTACCTTAAATTAAAAAAATAAAGCTCTTAAATAGTTGATAGTTATTTTAAAATTTTGTGAAAATTTAATCATATAATTACATTATAGGAAATTAGTTTTTCTGTGGTGGAATTATTTAATTCTTGCTAAAATTTTAAGATGATAAATATGCTAAATGATAGCTTACAAAGTTGTTTACATTAATACTATTAACTTGTAATTAATATGTTCAAAACTATTTGTTAATGATATTTAAGTAAAAAGCAATACATTTGATTTGTTTCAGACATAGATGTATTAATAAAAGGCCTATTAGTAAAAAAAATTATATATTAACATATTTTTTTAATTTATCTTAGTCAAGAAATTTATTATTTCATATTGTTTTTCACCCTGCATTGTAACTATTCAGTTTAAAAAAATGAAGTAAAAGTAAAATTGGATTTTTTTTATTTTTCTATTTTATAAATCCTATTAATATGTTTTAAATTTTCAGTTCCTTTTATTTCATTCTCAATACCTTAATTTATGTTAAAAATGTACAAAAATGTTTCTTTATTTGTAAAGAAACTTGAGATTCAAGACTGCTTTTCAGAAATATTTTTTCAATTATTGAAGCTAGGTTTTATACTCCAGTAAAGAAACCTTGGTATCATTCGCTGTAGAGAAACTTGTCAGTAACAGTCCTGACGATACTTTATTAACTTTATGTTTTTAACAATTTAGAAATTTCAGTAAGGCTATAAAACAGATTTAAAAAAAATTGAGCTATTTTTCATGGTTTTTTGAAACTTAACTTTAGTCTTTTACTGAGTATGTTGAGATTGTATTGAATTATTTTATTTATTTTTCATTTGATTGTAAGTATAATAATTTTTATGTGTATGGTATGTATTTTAAAATTTGCATAGAGCTAATGCTAATGCTTTGTCTAAACTTAGAACTATGTACACAATATGATAATAGCTTTAATATTAATGCAGCTTTAATTGAAATTACAATATTGTAATGGTCTTATGATTAAATATATTTTAAGAAATTAAATGTTAATTGAAATTTACATCAAATAATTTGCATTGCTTTTTATTGCTCTTTTTATGTAATTTTTTAATTTTATACCTATGAATGATAAAAAAATTAATATTTAATTGATTTAATTTTTCACATGAAAATTATAAACTACAATAAAAATTCATTTATAAGGGGTTGTAAATAATGAAAATTATTTTACTTACAAAGCTATTTTTTCTCACCTATGAATTACCTACAAACATATTTATTTTAGATATAAATCAAGGAATAATTTGATTAAACTTTAATGATTTTCAGTATTTTATAACTAATGATTTTCAGTATTATATATACATTTATATATTTTTGGATATTCTTATGATTTTCAATATTATAAATTTTACTTCTTTGTTTGCTGATTCAAAGCATGTATTTTTGTTCTATTTGAGAACAATAACAAATATAATCATGGAGACAGTTTCTAAATGCTGCAAAATGACTTTGTATTGGGTGATGAGTTTTGAATCTTGTTATGGCTATAAACCTTTTGGGTTTTATCATAATAATTACATATCACTTTTTATTAGCATTTATGACATTTTACCTAAGATTCATAGATTTTTATTATTAGTGCCTTAAAACGAGTATTATTTAAAATTAAATTGTTGAAACTAATTTTAGGAGAGATTTAAAATTTGGATTTTGTGCTTTTTTCTGATTTATAATTGTATTTCAATAATGTATTTTATTGATATAAATGAATGTCTAGTATCATGCAATTGTTTCAAAAATAAATCAAAATGTTAATTTATTAAGTATATTTGAATTTAAGCATTTTTATTGCTAATGATAAAAAATCATAAATATTTTAATCTGTCATATTATTTTAAATAAAAGAATGTTCACTGAATAAAAGTTCTTAAAATTGAAAATAAAATAATGTAAAATATTATTTTTATTATTTATAATACTGTATGCCATAAAAAGTAAAATATTGAAATACAATAAAAAAGAAATAAAATTTTGAAATTTTAAAAGCTATTATGTCAGTTACCTTATTTGAAAATGTAATTAGTGAAGATAAGTATGTGTGTGGTCTTTTTTTGCTTTTAAAATAACTTTTTAATGACCCCTCAAATTTTAATTTATAGTATAATTGACATGAAAAAGATGAGATTATTTAATTGAAACAATTATTGTTTTTTTTCCTTGCTTAAGATTATTAAGATAAGAATTAAATAAGATCCAGGCAATTTTTTAGAGGGAATTCATAGCCTCAACTTGTACGATTTGGTTGTACAATGTAGGATTTTTGGATGAATTGTAAAGCTTTATGGTTGAGCAGTGAAAATGTATAAATTGTTAAGTTAGTCACAAATTATAAAGCTTTCTCTGCTGTTCTTTGAGTGTGATTATTTATGTATTATAAGATATGTACTGCCTATGTCATGAGATATATTCTGCCTATAAAGGGTTTAAGAAAAAATTGAAAGTAATTTATATTATGTAGTATATTTCTTTTTTTTTTTAAATTACAGTGTTGAATTAAAGAAAGTAGATTTTTTCAATTTTAAAATTAATTTTTTTCCACTTTTAATTATTTTGTTCTAGCTATGACATTTATTAAATAATCAATTAAAATTATTAAATAGTAATAAAAGATTTTTTAAATTAAATATATTAAATTAACTATATTCTTTTTAAAATGTGCTTTATTAATGTTATTAGAAAAGGTTTTGTGGAACCCTCATCAATTTTTAGACTTTTTAGATATTTTCAGATTTATGGAGATTGTGTGTCTAGCTCTTCGCTAAATAATCCCAAGATTAGGAACAACAATACAGATGCAATTAATCAGCATCTCTATCTTGTTTGAATACTTGAAGCTTTATTTTTCACTATATTTCATAATATAAATTGTTGAACAATTTTAAATATTATTTCATAAATGTCCATGCTTGCTATAATATATTCTTAATTTTGAATTTATTCCTAAGCAAAAATTTTATTGTAAATGGATGCCTTGCTTACATTGGTATAAAAGATCGTAAAAAGTTGTATGATTTAAAGATTTCAAATGTAAGTATGGAAATAGTTGTTTGTTTGGAGATTCATTCTAAATTGAAAAATTGCTGAATTCAGATTAATTAACCTTTGTTAAAATACTTTTCTTTATTGGTTTTGTTATAGATACATTTTGATTTTTTACTTATGATAAATTGGTATTCATGTTTCAATGAAATGTTCTGTTTTTTTTATTTTTAGGTTTTTAATTGATCTGTTCAATAAAATAGTCATAATGTCTTCTAACATTATAAATAAAGTGTGTATTTATCTATGTTTCTTTGATTGCTTGCTTGAACTGTTCTGTTTCCTCATTTAATTGTCAGTTTCCACTTTTTAGCTTTCATTTTTATATATTGAGTATAAAATAATTATAAATTGCCAGTATCATATTATAATCTGCCTTTATGATATAATATTGGTTTTGTTAGATAAAAGGAAAACACATGAAAAGGTAAAGCTATCATATAATATTTTTTCAAAGGGAAGGAAGGACTTATAAATCTTTTATTTAAAAATTTGTTCTATACATTGATTGCACTATACGTTGTAGTGAAGTGTTTTAAATACTTATACAATAATACTGTAAGGAATGTATGTATATTCCTTTAAAATATTTTTTAAAACCATAGTAAACACACATAAGAAAGCACACTTTCCATCCACACTTTTATTAAATTACTTTTTTTGAAGTTTCATAAACATCATATGTAAGCATTGTATAATGTAATAATGCTAAGTATATATATATATATATATATATATATATATATATATATATATATATATATATATATATATATATTTACTTGTTATTTTCAAGATATAAGAAGCTTGCTTCTTATTTGAAAAATCCTAATAATTTTCTGACATTTTAATTTTTCCCTCAATTAATTATCTTCAGTATTTCAAAATTGTTTTAATATTATAATAATAATTTTTTTATAGATAAATTAATTTTAATTTGGTCTCAATTGAAAGTTATTATTAAAAATATTTAGAATAAATTTTAATTCTATTAAAATTCTGTCAACTTAAATTGTATGCTGCGGGGTTAACAATTAAGTAACATGTCAAGCAATACAGCCTCTTGAATGAATTATTTGTAATGGCCAAAATTTTTATCTTTATTGATTGTCCACAATTTTCCCTTTGTCTTACTCTAATGTATATTGTGGTATCATTTCTAATATTTGTTATCCAATAAAACAGTTTTTTCAATAAACATTTTTTATTGACTGTCTTCAATATTCTTGTTTTACTTCAGCATATGTTGTGTATCATTTCTTATCTTTGTAATCCCAGTAAAAATCCATTTTCTTTTATTAATTGTCCTCAACATTCTTCATTCATTGTCTTACTTCAGTATATTTTTAGTATTTGTTATTTATGATATTGTATGTTTTAAGCTGTTTGCTACGCACAAAAATATTGGGATTAAAAAGATTACCATTGCTATTTTTAATCATTGTGAAAAACTTGTCATTTTATCGGCATTTACTTAATTGAAATATTTCTTAACTTTGTTCAGTTTTGTTGAATACCGTAAAGTCTAGAATTTATGTGGATAATAAAGTTTGAAAACATAAATTTTATGATAATTAGAAAACACATAATCTTATATAAATATATTCAGTGATAATAATTTTGCTAACGGAGAAGGTATCTAGCATTATTAATTTGTCTTGGTATTATTCTATGTTTGATTACTGATTTCAGTGTTTAAATCTTTTAGTTACAGCTCATAACAAAATGTTTATTAATGTAATGATCAATACATCTAAATGATTCACTTGTTTTATAAATGTTTCTACATTTATAATACAAGTAAGTCATTTAGATATTATAATTTAGATTAAGAGTAAAAAGTCAAAGATATCTGCAGTGTATGAATTTGTATTGTGCATTAAATCTAATTTCTTCTAGTTTTTCTGATAAATTAATATGGTAATTGGAAAAATGAAAAAGATTTCGGCAGATACTTTTTGTTGTATCAGATGACAAGAAAAGTTTTACTTCTGTTAGCAAAGTAAGGGAATAAAAAAAAATGAAAAAACTTAATATAATATAGATTTTAAAAATAAAAAATAACCAGCTCTATTTTGATATTCTTTGAATCAACAGATTTCCAATGAACAGAAAAAATGATAATTAGTGGGGAAAAAATATGAGGACTAAAGATGAAAATGTTCTCATTTTAAACACAATTAATAATCATACTTGTTATTTTGTGTTTTATTTCTAAAATTGAACCCCTTTTCTATTCCTTATATTTAATTGTTTTTGATGTTATAAAATTTTTTACATTTCCTATTGTGTGACAATTTTGTTAGTAATTTGGCCATGTTAAATGATTTAACGCTCACACTATTTATGGTGCATTTTTGTTCTGTACATTTTGTTTCATCATTGTCTCTGAATGCTAATCATATTTATTCTTAAAATATTAGTATAATTTATATTCAAGTAGTGGCTGTGCTTAAAAATAGTCTTGGATGTGAATGTATTATTAAAATTTTTTATTATATATATATATATATATATATATATATATATATATATATATATATATATATATATATATATATATATATATATAACTAAATCAAAATTGTTAAAATTTTTAAGAGAATATACACACACATATTTTGGTTTCCTGATACTTAATTTTCTGATATGGAATTGCTTATGGTGTAATTTTTTTCAAATGATTGACTTTGATTTTCTGTTTCATTTTGGATAAAATCTAATTAGATTTATTTATTTCATACATTTGATGAATTAAAGAAATATTTCTCTACATGTTTATAATTGATAACGATAAAAAGATTTTTAAAAAAATGCATATTCCTAATTGTCAATATTTACTCAAATGTGAATGTATTGAGTTAGGTTTAATGAATTTTAGTTTTCTCTTGTGTTTTTTTAAATGAATTTTTGTATATTTTTAGGATGCACATAAATATATTTTTTATTTTGTCATTACGTTTTACTAAAATCACTGATATATCAAGAATTTTTATTTTAAATTATTTCTGTTTAGTTTCAACTTTTATTTTAATATTCATTTTACATTGAAAAATATATTTTAATTATAGCAAGTTCAATGGTTTATGAAAAGGATAAATTATCCATGCATGTTACATTGCTTCCCAATCCATCACATTTAGAAGTAAGATATTTATATGGATTTTATAAGGTTCTTTGGCTCCTTTAAATTTCTTTAACTTCATATGTTAAATTGCTATGTAATCATGCATTATTGCTTGTATACATCATTATTCAATTTGTATTACCACATGATGCGTTTCTTAAAGATTGTGCTAAAATTAATATATTCTGGTTATTAGTATATTTTTGGTCAGTGTTATATTAAAGATACATTTTACGATGTATATATATTGATTCGTTGATATTTAAGTTCTTATTTTGTTCAATACATTTCAGATTTCGGAAATTTTCTTATATTTATATATAAAATATTATATGTATATTGGGTTGGCAACTAAGTAATTGCAGATTTTTTTTAAAAAATCAAAGACAATTTCTTCATGGAACTGAATAATTTTATTCTGTAATGTATTGCCCATTTTGATCAATGACCTTTTGCCATCTTTCAGGCAGCATCATAATCCCATGTTCATAAAACTTCTGGTTTTTATTATCAAAAAACTGAGTCAGGTACGATTTGACATCACCATCATTATTGAAATTTTTAACATTAAAGGATTTTTTAAAGATCGAAACAAAAAGTAATCAGATGGTGCAAAATCAGAACTATATGAAGGATGTGGCAAAACATCCCAACTAAGCTCCAATAATTTTTTGCCGAGTAACTAAAGATGTCTGTGGCCTTGCATTTTCATGATGGAATACAACACCTTTTCCATTTGTCAATTTGGGCCGCTTTTCTTTAACTGCATTATTTAATTTTGTTAGTTATTCAATGTAGACATCATAATTGATCATTCGGTTGGGTGGTAAGAGTTCAAAGTCGACAATTCCTTTGTAATCCCACCAAACTGATAACCAAACTTTTTGATGAATATCAGCTTTTGATGTTGTTTAAGTTGGTTCACCTGGCCTGCTTCACAATCTTTTCTGCTTGATATTGTTGTAAACAACCCATTTTTTGTCACCAGTTATCAGTCGTTTTAAAAATGGATCATTTTCATTACGTTTCTTTAGCAAATCGCAGCGTTACTGCATTGCGTTAAATGCATTTCTTTCAGTTTGTGAGGAACCCATGTATCAAGTTTTTGAACATAGCCAAATTGTTTTGATTGATTTTCAATGCATGTATGTGATACATGAAGTTTCTTTGCAATCTCACGTGTTATACTGTGATGATCCGAATCGATTATTGCTTTGATTTGGTCGTCATCAACTTTAACTGGACGACCAGAGCGTTTTTCATCTTTGAGTGAAAAATTACCAGAACGAAATTTGGCAAACCAATTTTGACACTGCTGTTCTTTTAAGGCTTCGCCAGGATAAACAGCACATAACTTTTTATAAGCTTGCGATGCGTTTTTCTCTTTGCGGAATTAAAAAAGCAAAATATGATGTTCCTTTTGATTTTCCATTTTTCAACTAACGCCAAACGAAAATTAGGCATTTGATCAAAAAACTATTTTTACTGATTGAATGCTGAATTGCCAATTATCAAATAATAAAATGTGTTTTATATTTGTACTATGTCTGCAAACCTAAAAATTCAACTGAAGCCATCTATGAGTGAAATCCGCAATTAGTTGCCAACCCAATACATATAATATTACTATAGCTGAAGAGTACACATGTCAATGTTCCATTGTTTTTTTATAAGATCATTGTGTCCTTTAAAGGTTTACAAATACATTTTGAGCATAGGATGATTTACTTAATCATAAATAGTTACACTTTATATTTTTTATTTTTAGTTTATTTTTAACATTACTAATTTTCTAATTTATTGTAAAATAATTAACTAAATAAATTATACTTACAGATATTTCATGACCAGTATAAAACTCAATTGGTTTTTTTTAATCAGTATTTAAAAAATTACCTACTTGGTGACAAAAACTTGTTCATTTATAATAATTCAAATTTATTTTATTGAACTTAATGTAAAAACATTAATATTCTTTTCCTATTATGTATATGTATACATATATGTAAAGGATTCATAAACTTGTTACAAATTATAAATTAAATACTTTAAAATTTTGTTATAATTTGTTAATTTTTTGTGAGTTTCTTGTTCATACTTCATGTTTGAATATTTAGTGATTTAAAATTCATTGCAATATATTTTATGCATTAAAATTTATTCAATGTGTTTGTAAAACAATAGGGATTCTAAAACAATAAATCATGTATGTAACAGATTGAACGAAAATTTTATAAAAAAATATTTTAAAAATTTAATGGATGCTTCAATTATGAATTGAGTTGAATTATATATTGTTTGGAAGTTTAATTTTTTGATTCATTTGTTAGTTTTGATTTATAAATCTTTTTAACAGTGGTTTATAATTGTCTTTATCATATCAAATAAAAATTCCACTGAAATACTGTTCAGTAAATTTTTGGATGAAAGTTATTAAATATGTTTATCACTTGCTTCACCCCTAAAAAATTTCTATTTCAAATTATCAGTATTTTCATAAGAAACTTGCTTATTTTTGAACTTGACATGAACTTTGTATATTTTACTTGTGAGATATAGTAGGACTATCTGTTAAATCAAAAGAGAGCCCAATTTTCTTAGTTTATGGTAGCTTTAAAAGCATGCAAAGTAATGTTATTTCTGTAATTTAAAAACTATTTTTTTGTCCTTTTCATCTATCACTTTTTATATCTTTAAGCTTCATTGGATGTGAAATAGACATAGAATATAATTCTGTGAAATTGCTGCCTATAATTTTCTTGTAATCAGAATTCAGACATTAATTTTATTTCATAATTGCATATTCTAAAATTTTCCATGTAATATAAATATTAGTATGCATCATAGTTTATATCTGATATTCTCAATGTCATTAACATGCTCCATTTCTAGTTAATGTATATATATTCAGGGTGATAAAGTTTAGATTTGTCTTAATTGTTTTATTCACTACTTCATATTTTCACTCATTTTTATACTAACATCATTAGTTACAAATCGGAATTTTATTTTATTTGTTTGCAGTAAACTTAGCAAAAGCTACTGTATTTTTCCAGATTCATTATCATGAATAAATCTCTTCATTTTTCTTATGCCCTAAATGTTTGTTTCTATGCAATTGTCCTATTTTTAGAAACAAGAAAAATTATTTCTGCTGATTGTATTTTTGTATTTTAGGTATAATTTCTCACTATATTACCATACTTTTCAGATATAAAATGCAAGTAATTGTTATAAAACTATATTGTTGTATCAAAAAAATATTAAACTTGCTTATATGGGAAAATGAAACAATAATTTCGCAAATATGATGGGAATTAAAAAAAAGACATTTTTAAAAGTAATCTGTTTGGGTGAAATCTTTAAAATAAATGAATTTGATGGAATTTTTATTGGAGAAAATTAAGTTTTTCCATTTAAAATCTAGAAATAGGAAATGTCAAATATTATATGTGTTTTCTATTTTAATATTCAAGCCATATAAAAATTGATTTTTATATATTTTTATCTACAAATCATAAAAATGTATGGTATTCAAAATTATGAATGGATTCATTTTCTTAATTTGTAATTAATTTAATTGAATTTGTTCATCACCAAAGTTTTCTTATTCATCATTTTCTAAAGTATGATGTCATGAGCAAAAATAACATGTTAATGACATGTGTATATTGTTACATGTTCATTATAAAATATTAATGTGTACATAATCATCATATTCTATATATTATCCATGGACTATGTGTTAAAAACGTTTCAAATTTTGTTGTGCTTGTTATGATAAAAAAAATTCACCAGAAAAGCTTACACTAAAGTTTTGAAAGAAAGGCTGTTTTATAAAATAAATAACAAATGACTTAGCTGACTTATTTCAGCTTAATAAGTTTTATCCAATAACGTTCAAGAACAAATTCAGTTCCATGGAGATTACAGTTGCCATTGGCTAACATCATTATGTATTTTGTCTTGACCTGCTTTGTTCTGAATATATTCAAGTTTGTTTATCATGTGAAAAGAAAGCATCTAATTTACACAGCAAATTTTAAACTAAAAGCTAGAGAAGGCACATAAAATGAATGCTCATAAATGTATTAATGTAAGATCAAAAACAAAGCATACGTAATAAAAAAAGGAAAAATCTAACCAATGTGTAGTTTGAAAATGATATAATTTTTTCATTTAGTTATTAACAAAACAAATATATTTTATTTTTAAAATATGTCTAACCTCATTTTAAAAATTATTAAAACTAAACTATTGATTCTAGTAAAGCATTAGTTTTACTATAATCTTTCTGGAATGATCCCTCTTGATGATCAGTCTGGTGCTTTTCTTTTCTCAGTTTATTGTACTTTGTGATGAAGTGAAACCAATCAAATGTTTTTCATAATAAATGTCTTTTCCGTACAATTTATTATACTTTTAATCAAATTGTTTATTTTTAATTTTATATGACATCACATTATCAGGCTTGTATATTTTGAACTATTCATCAAAAACATTCCCATGGATTATACACTGCAACAGATATTGTAACATGCTTTTCTTATACTTGGGAAAGGGTCTAGTGAATAATACGCCATTGTATGGCTATGTACAGGAAAATATGGTGCCTGTTAATGTATAAAAATATTACTCCTTTGCTATTATGTGCTGAAAATATTACTACATTACACAATAAATAAATTAATGTTCTGGGAATATATTAAAAGTAAGATTCCATATTTTTTATGAGAATCTATATTTTTTATTTGAATGTCATTTAGTATAAGAACTGGATTAATTTGGTATATTTGTCATTTAAAAATATAAATAATTGCATGCGCAATATTAAAGCAATGAATAATATTAGTATATAAGTAATTAATGAATAATATATGTAATTAATAATATAACTAGCATAGTATTAAAGTGTATGTAAGTGCATACAAAAATTGGTTAATCTCAAAATGAACTAACTTGTACATTTTCAATTAAGTTCAAAATTTTTTTTAACATTATATCTTGGTCACTTAATTATACTGTATGACTTATAAGGTATGAAAAGCTAGAGTGTATGTTCCTTATTAAAAGTACTTATTTTGACTTTGAATTAATTTTTCTCTATTATTTGTAAAAATACTAATTTTCTACAAAAGTTTCTTTTCTTTATATGATCTCTATTTCTTAGTATATATTTTGATAGATATGCACATCTTTATATACTATATATAGATATTTATGTTTGCAAGAGAAATTAATTTATGTAAATTAAATAAATGAGCTGTTATTTATGATTCCATAACTGTGCGTGTGTTCTGTGTAGCATTAAATTAAATTGAATTTAACAAATTTGTTTTCAGAATATTAAAATTGTAAAAAAATTAATTTTTAATTTTCATCAATCTTATAAAGAAATAAAATTAATCTAAAAACTTTGTTAAAATTTTTCATTCAGTGCCTCTTTAAGTTTGAGATTAAATAAAATATTCATAAAATGTTTCGTAATATTATGGATTATTCTTTTATCTTTTAGATTTTATATTTTCTGGATTTTCTGGATTTTATATTTCTTTTAATACCATTTTAAAGAACAATCAAGCCTTATTTTTAATAAAAAATTGTCATAAAGATTCAATACTTAATATTTGAATGTCTGATTAAAGATCATTGAAATGATTTTTTGAATATCTATATTTTTTTGTATTTTGGTATTGCTTTATTTCTGAATTTCCTTATTAGACTTGACTGATTTTCATACTGTTGCCATTTAAGGTAAATAATTGCATTTCATATTTGCGCTAATTTGGATAACATGTATCTGTAAACATTATTAATTCAACTTGCATTCTTCAAATTGTTGAAATAAAAATTTCACTAATTTCTGCTGTTTAACCTCGATTTTTAAAAATTACCAATTATTGAAATTTATATAATTTATTAAAAAATACTTTAATTAAATTTTTAAAAATCTTATTTTTCTTAAATTTAAATTTTCATGTGAATTTTTGTATTCAATTTTTTGTATATTTTTTCTCTTACTGACTAATTATTAAAACTTACAATATGTGAATGCAGTCTGCTTTACATTTGACTTTTAAACTTTTGACATTTAAGATTGAGATTTTTTGTTAGGCTGTTTCACCTGTAGCAGTTGGATATGCTCGTAGCTGTCTTCAGAGTACAAAAACTGCTGATTATGCTATTAAAACTGAAGGAGAAATGATGTACCCAGTTTTGCCTATTCAAGTACATGGGGATGCTTCATTTTCTGGACAGGTAAGATTTTTTCAAAAGTTGTCACATATACTAAATAAATAAATAAAAATTGTCATTTTTATTTATTTATTTAGTATATGTGTCCTTTACTTAATATTAATTTTGATATGATTTTCCTGTATATTTGTGTGTAATTCCCATTGATTATTTTAAAAGTCTTTTAATAATATATTTAATTAGTATTAAAAAAATTGCCAAATGAGAAAATTTGTAAATTGTTTACATTGAAAAAAATTCCAAATATTTTTTAATAACTTAAATATTCTTCTTACACCATAGATTATTTCTCTAACTTTTGTCATAAATTTAAATAATTTTTTTATGAATATGATGTTTTTGTTATATATTGGTCTTTATAAAAGTAAATTCAAAATTACAAGTGTTTTGATGGGATTTAGAATTTATAATAATATAGATAAAATTACTTTAAATATTTGAGAAATTGGTTTAGAAAAAAATGCATTTACTTTAAATGTGTTTTCATATATATATTTGATTAATTCATACACAAGTGTTTTGATTCATATTTATAAAAAAATTTATTTAAAAATTGTAACTTATGTTTCATAATTGTTTCTCTAAAATTGATATGAAAAATTATTTCTATTTTTATTAGTAAATAAAAATGTACAGATATAAATCAAATATTTTGACAAAAATAATTCTTATAACAGAATTTCATAACAATAATAATTCTTATAACAATTTAGTTTTCTTAGGCATGAGACATATTAACACATTTATTTTATTTATCATTTTTCAATCATAGCTTAAAGGACTTTTCAAATCATCTAAATTATAATAATTAAACTTACATTTATATAAACGTAAAAAAAATTTAAAAAATATAAAAATTTTAAGAGTTTAAGTTTATAATTTTTAATTTTTTTTTTAATAATTTATCTTATTTGCTTGAATATTTAATTTTTTTAATGATGATTAAGTTTAATCACAATAATTAAGATTCAAAATTTCATCTTTTTGTTCTCATACACCATGTACACTTTTTTTTAATCTTTGAAAAAAATGTGTTGTTAATTAAAACATCAATGATTAAAATTCAGCTTAGTTATTCTAAAAAATTTTCATCTCTACTAACAAAAATCAATTTTTGCAATTTGCGTTAAATATTCTTTTAATCAAAATTGACTGTAAAAATCTAATAATAATTATATACTATTATATATGAATCCTCTATCATAAATTTATACTAACTTCTATGAATATTTCCATTAATTTTTGCAATATTTCATTAGCTTTAAGGAAGAAATAGTCATTCAATACAATATTTCTTTTGTCATATTATAGTATATATTGCAGCGGAAACATTAAATTATTGATTATGTTTTTGTGGACAACATATTTATTTAATGTAATTTGTTGAAGATATAGTGTATCTACTTGTACTTTGTTCATTCAATTTTTTACACATTAAAAAATTCTTAACAAATTTTCTCTCAACTTTTAAGTTTTTACTTGGGATTACCAAATCATTCAATATTTGGTATTTTATGGGAAAAACACTATTAAAGTAATTATAAAGTTAATTGATCTGTTTAACTTAAGGTTTCTTTTACAAAAAACATTATGAAAGATTTTTTTTCTATCATGCAATCAATTTGATTTGATAATTTTTATAGCAAACATATTGTTTATAGCTAATTGAATGCTGGGTTTTTTTTTATTAAAAATTAACATTTTTATTGATTTGATTCCTTTATTGATAGTTAAGTTCTTGAACATCTTTTTGAGAGATTCCATTATTTAAATCACTAACAATATAATTTTCAATATAAGTGAATTATTCTGAATAGTTTCTAATCTTCATTTTTATATTAACATTGAATTTGATATTAGTTTTTCATTAATATTGAAAAGATTTTTATATTGATATTAAAAAGAAAATGATGTAAAATGCATGAAAAGATTTTTTTTAAAGAATTTGTGTCTGGTGTAGAAAGTTTTTGTTATTGATTAAAATTAAATAGTGTTTTTTCTTTATTCAAAAGATTAGAATAGTTAATGTTTTTCATAAAAAAAATAACAGCTATTAGAATAAAACAATTTTAAAGTGTTTTTTCTGTAATACTTTTATGCTACTTATAGTTAATTATGCATGCTTTCAATTTGATATGTTTTGGTTTACTTAGAACCTCTGATTAAAAATATTTTCTCAAAAATTTTTTGCATATCTTGTAATACAATAAAACTGATAAAATAGCCTTAAAATATTTAAAAATAGAAAATCTTTATACTATATAAAAATACACTTAATTGTATACAATTTTTATAGAAATGACGTGTTTTTTCAGAGAACTTGTTATTGAAATAAATAGTAATGAGAATGTATGATCCACTTTTTTTTATCAATAATTTTTGAAGAGAAGTGGAAAAGTTTATCATTGTTAAAGGGTGATAAAACCATGTTCTTCATAGAGAAATATTCTGGCTCAATCATTGAACAACATAAAATGAATTTCTTCTTGTGTGTTTTGAAATGAGTGTTAGTGAGTTTTCATATTTTCTTTCTTATGGCAAATGAATAATATATTTATGAAAAATCCTCCTGAAAAGCAACTTGCTTATTAAAAAATGAAAGTTTACAGTGGTAGAAAATTTTCTCTTAGATTTCTATTGTGCTCTGTAACAATGAGAAGAAGTGTTTTCTAATTTTAGAAACAATTAAAATAGCATCATGTTGTGCCCTTCATTTGATTAAAAAAAATCTATTATAGGGTGTTGTAATGGAAACTATTGCTATGTCTAATGTACCACATTACACCACAGGCGGATCAGTTCACCTAATTGTGAATAACCAAATAGGTTTTACAACCCCTCAAGAAAGAGGCAGGTAAGAATGGTTCATATGATTGGTTATTTTTTATGTAAAAATTTTTGTTGCATTTTTTAATAAATTTTTGTACAATAATATTTTTTCATTTTTCATAATCTATGAGAGCTTACTCAAAGTGGAGGTATGATAATATATTAATTTGTTTTTGTTTTCCCCCTCCCCTAGGAAAATGAGTAATTTATTCCCACTTAAATACATTAAAAGTTTATTAAAAGCCTTTATTAAGAATTCAAATAAGTTCTTGCTATTTATGTAGCTTAAAACTATTTTTATATATTTTATTTCATTAATATGGAAATTCTGTTATATTTGATATACTTATGCAAAATTTAAGGAATCTTGGCTTTTATTAAGCATAATTGAGTAATATTTTAGTATTCATTGTATATAAAAATTTAATCAAAATTATTTACATTTATATAATATTAAATAATTGTCGACCAGTTTTATTTCTTCAGTTAGTTGAATGTTCAAAAGGAAAGAAAATTTTCATTTGCTGTACATCTGTTTTTCCAATGAATTCTGAGATTTTACATATTTTGTTATCTTTACACTTGTATCATTCATCCCTTATTTCATAATATGATTTAATATTGTCTAATAAAATATTTGTTCTGTTTTTTATTGTATATATTCAAAATATAAACCTTTAATGATTTTGACTATAATTAATGTATATTTGTAAGAAGTAAATAATTTTATTCTTCAAGTAATAAAATATTTTAAGTTTCCTGTTATATAACTAAAGTGATCAGTAAATATTTATGTTTATTTGTTTTCTTTTTCATAATTTTGTAGATTATCCACAAAATCCACCAAATTTAAAAAATCTTGCCTTTTATTAAGCCTAATTGAGTATTATTTAAGTATTCATTTGTATAGATAAAAAATTTAATCAAAATGATTTACATTTATATAATATTGTATAATTGTCGACCTGTTTTATTTCAACACTGAAAAACATTACTGAATTCTGCTGGTAATTGATAAACAATATATATACACACATACATGTGGCAAATGTATTTAAAAAATTATAATTTCATAGATAAATGATCTTGATTTGGTAATTGGTTGATAGTTATTCATTGTGACTTTTTACTCATTTTTAAATTTGAGGATTATATTTATTCAATCAATTTATTTGTATTTTATTTATTCAGTGTTATGAAAAATGTAAAGTATAAAAACATTAAAAGCTTTTAAAATTTTTTTATAACTGATAATTTTGGGATATTGCTTCTAAAATCACTTAATTATATAAATATGTGATAAAATAATATTGTAATGGTATCAAAAAGTAAGTAAGCTTAAATAAATTTTTTCTGGTTATTAAACATTTAATCTAAATATGTTTAGTGATACTTTATACATTTAATGTAAAGTATTTTGTGCAACATTTGCATAAATCAGTGATTTTAAATAAACTCATTTCATTCAGAAATCTTGAGTTGAGAGTTGGAATTTTCTTTCTTGTTATTTGTCACACTTATTTTGTTTAATTCTTTTAGAAACTAACATTTGCATTTTAAAATCATTTTTTAATTTGTAAATATAATAATTTTTTATTTCTCGAATAAAATGATTATTCTTTTTAATCTTTTTAAAAATAATTTGATTTAAAAAATTTTGTCTTATATTGTTTATTTACATTTTAAAATTAATTTTTATAAAAATAAATGTTTAATATTGGTTTTTAATTCCATTGTAATTAAGAATGAAAAGAATTAAAATGCTTCAACTAAGAAAATAAGCTGTAGTTAAATATTGTTATTTTATAATATATTATAAAGGAAGTTAAATATTATTCTTTCATAAATTTAATTATTTGTATTGTACTTTAAAGGCAATATAAAGGCACTTGCTTAAAAAATCCACAATTTTTATATTATTGCATTTTTCTTATATCTTTTAATGTTATTCAAAAAAATATGCTGCAAAATATTATTACATTTATATTTAATATAAGTTAAAATTTTTCCTTTCAAATTACAATATTCATTTTAAAAAGAAAATATACAATTAAGAGACAATTTTGCTACAAAAATATTGTTTTATAATAATATATCATATTTTAATTAATGCTATATATTTCAAAAATTGTGCTTTTGTGCAAATTTTTTAATTTATTTCTTTACTATTTGAAAATGATTGTTCTAATAAAGAATTTATGTTAGGGAATTATTATTTGGTTTGTATTAAATAAAGAATATAAATAAAAAAATTTAAAATTTTCAAAAATTGTTCTAATTTAAATAGCATTGACAAATTTAAGAATAAAAATCATTGAGATCTGATCAATTGATATAATTTTTTGAAAATAATTCTTATATTCTCTGCTTAACTGGTAAATTAAGAAGTTAAATTATGTGATAACACTTTATTCAAAATAATAATAAGAAGAATAAATAAAAAGTTTTTTTGTGTTCATTTTTGGCACAGTATGTCTTTCTTTTGACTTTGCCCCATAAAACTCAATCAACCAACCATTTATGTTTGTTTTTTCATTTTTTGTATTAATTATATATTACAAACTTGTTGTATTTATTACTCAACTTAATGTGCATTATTTTCTAATTTTTTAGTATATTTAATAATGGTAGTATATATCATATATATTTAATAATGTGTGCAGAAATTGTCTTTTTTGTAATTTTGCTTTGAAAGGGTTTTTTTTGTTTTTTAAGTCAAATTTCCTGAATGTTTTCATTTTTTTAAGTTCAGTATGTATATCCAGTTTTTTGAAAAATGTTTTACAATATGTTTGTTTGTCATTTACTATTTTTTAAAGTAGGCAATTTCCTTAGAATTGTTTACCTTGTGATCTTTCTGAAATTGTACCGCAATTACTGAAAATTAGTTTACTGAAAAGTTAAATATTGAAATAAACATGTGTGTTTTGTTTAACTCTAAATTAATTACTGTATTTTCCTGCATATAATATGCAGATTATGTGTTAAAAAAGTTCCAAATTTTGTTGTGAGTATTATACGACGTCATGGATAATCTGATAAGAAAATATTTTTCATCAGAAAAGCTTAAGATAAAGTTTCAAAAGAAATATTTATGTTTCATAGAATAAAAAACAGATAGTGCTATGACATGGTTGATTTATTTGAATTATAATCAGCACTGTCCAGTTATGTTCAAAAACGAATTCAGTTTCCCTGTACGTTAGTAAAGTTGCAATTCACTAACGTCATTTCGCATTCTATCTTGACTGTTTCACTATGAAAACATTCAAATTTGTATATCGTCATAGTGAAGTTACAGAGCAAATTTTAAATTGAAAACTATAGGGAAGGCAAATTAAAAAAATGTCGAAAAACGTGAAATGTAAAGTGAAAAACAAAGCATTCGCATTACAAAAATAAAAACGTATTCATGCGCAATTAGAAAATAATCCATTTCTTTCATTTAACTATGAATGAAACAAACATAATTTATTTTTGGAATTTGTCTAACCTTGCTTTAAAAGTTATTAAAATATAAAAATCAACTAGTTTTACTAGAATCGTCTTATATTGACCAATGTCGTGTTTTCATCTCAGTTAATCACACCTTGCATTGAAGTAGATGCTTTGTCATTATAAGAGATCTTTGTCATTAGAAATATCTTTTTCCGTAGAATTTATTATATTTTCAATCGTAATGTGTATTTTTTATTTTGTTTGGCACCAAATTATCAGCAGTATAAGTTTTCGACTTATCGGCTAAACAATTGCCGCAGAGTATACGCCGTTGTAGATAATTAAACGCTATTTTTCTTTTGCTCAAAAAAAGGGACTTGCTGATAATACATCTTTGCAGATTATATACAGGAAAATACGGTATATTTAATAATATTATATTTAATATTTTATGAAATAGAATATTTATTTTGATTTAAATTAAATTGTTATTCATATTTTGAAATTTTTTTAAATTATTTTTGAAATGAAATTTATTTACTTATATTTTTATTTGCTTATTTTTCATTATTTTCGTCTTTCCAGTTCTTCAAAAAATTCTAGTGATGTCATCAAAATGATATCTGCACCAATAATTCATGTTAATGGTGATTCACCAGAAGTAAGCTAATAATATTTCTAATTCTTAAATTTATCACATGCAAATTGTAATGAATGCTTTAATTGTTCTAAAAATTTTAATGATAAGAATTGAATTTGTAAGTTTTTCATTTATTTTAGAGAATTTCTTAATCTATTTAATTGAGAAGTGTACAAATAATATTTTAAAGTACTTTATATTTTCTTAGTTAGTTTTAAATTATTTTTCCAGTTTATATTTGATTTATAATTTCATTGAGAAGAGTTTAGTCAATGATATCACACAAGTCTTGGTATATATAAAGAATAGTGAGATTTTTTAAAAATTTACTAACAGAATTTTGTTAGGTGCTGTATTGTTTAAGTAGTTGTTCATTTATATATGCTAATAATGATGCTATAACAGAAATGTGTACAATAATTACTGATGGTGTACCAGATGTTTTTTGGGATTCACAAATATTTAGAATCTAGTCTCATTAGCAGAAGAACAAAACTATTACTCTATAAAATATATTTTGACAGAATTATGAATAAAATATATTTATATTTAATAAACACATTATATATGTTTTTGAAACATGGAAGATGACTGAGAGGGACAAAGAATCCCTAGTTGAAAGAAGTACTCCATAGCATCTTGGGAGATTTGAGATGCAATGACATCTGGAGAATAAGAAATTTGGAAATCTATATGATGTACTAGAAGCCAAACATAATAAAATAAATTTCTATTTAGAGATTGAAGTGGACAGGATACATAATCAGGAGGAATGATGATCAAGATACCTGGAGGATCTTCAGAGTCAAACCATCACCGAAAAAAAGAGTCTTAAGTTTTATTGGACATACTTATGTCAAAACAGATTTTAAACTTTTTAAAATTAAAAATTGGGGGAATATACATAAAGAGGGCAACCTTGAACTTGATTCTGCTGAAGGCTATTACCTGTCCGGGACCAGCATTCCAATGAAGAACTATTCTTTGAATTAAATTGTAACTCCAAGTCTCATTGATTTTTTTTTTAGTTTTCTGAATGAAAAATTTTTAGAAATAGTTAAATAATTAATTAAATATGTTAAGAGGTTTTATTCCATTACTTATTTGATACTAAATTAAACTTGAATACTTTCAAATTTAATAGCAATTTTTTCCTGATTTTTATTGTATATAGGTTTTTAATTGATTTATATATTTTTATTTGTATGTGCTACTATTAATAAATTCTTTGTATGCAATAAAAATACCTACTTATATTTTAGTTGTGACTTTCAAGGATATAGAAAATCAGATATGAAAAATAAGTGTTAGAAATTAAATGTAAAATAAAATTACAGCTGCTTTTAAGTTTAGGAATAAACTTACATATCGAAACATTAACAAAAATCTATTAACAAAAATGAAATATAAATTTATCCATTATTGAACTATGATCAAGTGTTAATTACTGATTATCCAATATGTTGTTAAAAACTAAATCAAAATATAAATATAATTCAACTTTAAATTGAATTGTTATAAAGTTTTTTTTTTGTAATTTTAATAAGGGAAATTTATGTGAAAGAAGATTAAAACAAATGATTAAAAAATATTTTAAAAGTTTTGTCATTCATGAAATTATTTTTGTTTCTAAATTATTTGTAACTTAAGCTTTTTGGCTACTTTGTACTTTACTTTTTTGTAATTTTCAATTTTTCCGACAAAAAAAATAAGTTCATAATTATTTTAACATAATCTAATAATGTTTTAAAATTAGTTTTATCATTATGCTAAAAGGATTTTCTTAAATTCACAATAATAGTTTAACAATTCAGCAAATCACTTTTTTTTTCATTTGATTTTTTGTAAAGGTTATTTTAATCTATTATTTTGAAATTTCAAAGTATTTATTAAATTATTCTACAAGCATTTTATTTTACAATTATTTATTCCATTCATATGGATTTAATGGAAAAAGTTCATTTTGTAAGTAATTTTTGTAATTTAAGATTTTATTTGAATCAACTATAAATGCTTAAAAGGATTCATTGTGACAGATTGATAAAGATAGCATCATTTGAATTATTTTTATGTTTACTTTGAAGAATTTGCAGATTAAAATTATGATATTTTTACTAATAATGATATAGAGTTATTGTTTTACAATGTTATTTTTAATGAATATAATTTTAAATTTAATTATTTACTTTTATCTAAATATCAGCTTTCTTTTATCATAGGATGTAATTAAAAGTACAAGACTTGCTTTGAACTATCGTCAACGATTTAAGAAAGATGTGCTGATTAACATGCTGTGTTTCAGGCGATGGGGTCATAATGAAGTGGATGATCCTTCCTTTACAAATCCTTTGATGTATAAAATTATCAATGCTCGTAAAAGTGTACCTGATTTGTATGCTGAAAATCTAATAGAAAGTATCTATTATGATATTTTAAAATTTTTATTAATTGACTTTCTTTAGTTTAAAAATCCAAAATTTTTCAATTTTTATTTTGTTGGAATAATTTATACCTGCTCTGAAAGATATAAGCTGGAAAACAATTTTTTCTGGTTGATTTTTTCCATAGTTTTTTGCCATTTTATTTATTATATTGTAGTGGAGAGAAATGAGTGGAAAATTCTAAATTAAATAAGTTAAAATATATTATAGTTTAGATTAATTTGAAAAAAGAATGCTTAAACAATTATATTTTTAGTAAATTAATTTATTAATATCTTTATCACTCAGCCTTTCATCCCTTCAGTGGGTTAGTAAACCGAGTACCAAGCATGCTTGGGAACTAAATGCTGGAGGTTTTCGCGTTAGTCTGACCACCTAATCGGGACATGTGCTTCGCACCCCAGGACCTCTCGGACACGAAAAGAGAGATTGCTCTGTAGACCTTGGTCCACAGGGGCTGTCGTGCTACAGAGTTTACAGTTTAATTATCAATAGTTTCATATTGTGTTACAACTCTATTAAATTTTATATGAATTTATTTTTATTTTTTTTTTTTAACAATTTTTGTACTTTTATTTAGTTTAGATAACTTGCTTTCAATTATATCATTTTTTACTGTGGATGTCTATTATATACATAAATTAAATTCTGAAGAGTTAAAATAGTTGCTATAACTGTGTTCATTGAAATAATGAAGGTATGCAACTAATCAATATGACACAATGTAGTTGACAGTATCAATACATAACTGGCTTTTTACAAAGCTGTTATTTAATTCTTGCTGTTAAATTTATAAACTTAATAAAGATTTAAGCTCTTTCTTATCATTATAATTAACACTTAAAGATATAGTATTTTCAAAACTATTGAAATTTAGATGTTTGTATGCAGCTATTTCATTTGTATGATGTAAATATTAAGTGTCCAAATTAATGTTGAATCACTGACAGTGGAGCATAGAGAAAAAACTTTAACAGACTGAAAAAATGAAAGTAAACATGTCTATCAATGGTTTTTTGAGAATCTAAGCTTTATAGACTTGCAACACATCTTCAGTTTTAGGTAGATTTAAATACTGAGACACAGATGCTTATATGCAAGCTTTCAACAGACTTCATTTAGACTTTCAATGTCTATCAAACTGATTTAGTTTAATGATAAATAAATGAAACAAATTAATGATTAATGAATAAATTTGAAAAGTTTTATTAAAATTTTTAAGCCAAAATCATTAATATAATTTGTTTATTCAATTTGCACAGATTAATTTACTTATAATTGTATGAATTTTTATTATTTTATTTTAAAGATGACAGAACTGTGCAGGTTTTGTGCAATTTCCAATTTTCATGCCAAGTGCAGCACAGCTATCTCAGCAAACTAAATTACGTCACTATGCACAATTTACGCTTACTAAATATCGATTGCGTTTTAACTTCAACTTTGGAATCACTTGCCATTTCGAATTCCAAATATCAAAATTTCGAATATTTCATTATAATTATGTACTATAGAAGTATTATAAAATTCTAATAACTGGAAACAAATTAAAATTTTTTTATTAAAACTCGAATTTTAATAAACTGCATAGTGGCATCCACCTTAAAAAATGCTTCAGTGTAGCGCTACCTACTTAGGAGATAACCAGGTAGTAAAGCTGAATTTCTAACATTAATAAATTGCCTTTCTTATTAAAGCTTGAATTTTAATATACCTGCCAGTGGCGTCCACCTTAAAAATAATTTCAGTGTAATACTACGTACTACAGAGACAATTGGGCAATAAAGCTAAGTTTGTAATGTTGACAAATTGCATTTTTTTTTCAAACTTCATCTTTAATTAACTGGGCATGTGACGCCCACCTTAAAAAATTTTCAGTAAGGCGCAATCTAACACTAACATGAAACATGCAATAAAGCTTACTTAAAGGTATATTTACTTTTGAAAGCATGCATTTTTATAGAAATAAAAGTTTTTAAACACTCTTAATGAAAACATCTCAGCCAATTGAGAATGAACGGTTTTAAGGGCTTGGAAGAAATCTTCTACTGTATTTTCTGTATGGTTTATCCACCATACATATTTTGCGATATATGAATCAAACTGACCAGACACATGATTAGTTCCCTGTACAGATATTTTATTCGCCGACCAAACAAAAATTCGAAATAATATATATTTAAAATAATTCGAAGTTCAACAAAGGGAACATTAACATATTAAATTCTTAAATTGTAAAAAAAAAAAAAAATTCATTAAATGCTTCAAGGGTTGCACACAAAACAAATTTTGTGCATGTCATACCTTGCTTTATAAAACGAAAACCACATCATGCAAATGCATTCCGAGCCATTAACACAGTTTGGTGCACTATATATAGTAATGTTGCTAAAATAATAGCTTTATGGAATAATACTTTTTGTTTATTAAAGAAAATTAAAAAACATACTTTTCAAAATAAGAAAAAATAAATAAATAATAATATCTTTGTTAGTCTAGACAGCTATCTAGACGATATAAAAAGTTGAACAGCTATCTAGACGATAGTCTAAATAGCTGTTCAACTTTTTATTTTATTAAAAAAAATGTTTTTTAGGTGTCTAAATATTTTTCTAAAATGTATTGAATATCAATTAATTAATCATATAAAAATAATCATTTGTACATTTTTGAGAAGTTAAAATATGAGGAATATTGTGCATACTGCATATTTCTAAATATAAGATGAGTTTGTTTTTCCTGTAAAAAAAATATTTAAAATTCTAAACTTAAGTACATGAATAAAGATAAAAACGAAAATCTTAAGATATGAAAATATGTCACTATGATACAGTAAATACCAAATAAAAAATACAGAATATTTACTATTAAAGTGATAGTTTTGATCTTTTTAATCGAAATTGAAGGTGGACATAATTTTTTATTATTTTCCAGTCTTGTACCCTTGAATAAGCAATAAATAAGTATATTTCATCGTGAATTAAATGATAAAGTTGTAGCGATTTATTACTTGTATTTTGCTAGTAAAAATCTTTTACAATGTTAAAAAAAGTATGTATAAATTTTTACTAATTTACTAACTCAAATTTTTTTTTCAAAAAATTTCGGCAATGATTTTTATATGTTCACAAATGTGCAATATATTTTCTGTACCAAAATTTAGATACTAGATATACCAAGTGCGTCATTTTAAGAGTGATATTGAAAGCTTGTAAATTATTCAGATAATGTAAAAAATTATTCACTTTGATCTGTGTTACTACTGATAAATTGTCACATTCATTATTTATTATAAAATTTTGACTTTTAAATATATTTTAATTTCATCTCTGAAGTTGTTAATATTTGTAATAACATTTTAAGAATTTATATTATTAATGAATTTATTTTAATTAAATATATCTTGTTAATTATAAAACTGATAACTGTTATAATTGCTTAATAATTATTAGAACAAAGATAATTAATGTTTAAATCATTTTATTTATAAAGTTTTAACAAGACAAAATGTGTCATAAAATGTTATTTTTAAGAATGTATTTTCATTTATTACTACTGTTTTTAAAACTTATTTTTCTTTATTAAGATATTTTAATATCTGTTTTTGCACTTCTATAATTAGACAGATAATGTTTTGAGTAAAACTGAAGTAGAAGAAACTCAGAGTAGGTATTGGAATTTACTCAATGAAAATTTGAAGCAAGTTCAATCATATAAAACTGAGGTATTGATATATGTTTTTTGTTTTGTTTTATTTTTCAAGAATTAATCAATGTACAAATTAATTGCTTTAATATCATTATTTAAACTAAAAAAGCTCTTATTAATTATATTTGTTAAAATACTAATTAAAAATCTTTGACCAATAAATATTTAAAACATTATAACTCAAATAAAATTGTCATGTTTTTATTATATTACAAGTGTACTGAATAAAATTTAAAATTTTTATCCTATTTTTAATTACGTGCATTTCTAATTAATTGTATGTTTTTACTTCAGTACTTCTAACATAGATGATTATTATAATTATGGTCATGATGAAATAGCAAAAATTATTACATATAAAATATTATATCTATAAAAAAATTATTAATATAAAAAATTCATTTTCTATTTGCATTCTGTTTTTAAGCAGTTATGAAGTAGCTTTTCAAGTCTTTTTTCTCATCAATATACTCTCATCTGTAAATATTTTTATTATTGATGAAACTTAATGGGCATTTTATTTTGTGTACATTAGAGTAATTTCTTAACATTGTTGCCAATAAATGCATGATTCAACTTTAGAAATTTCTGATCTCTTTCATATTTATTTTAGAATACTTCATGTTTTTGAAGGAACAAAACTGCCGGTTGAATTGAAATTCATATTATAAATACACACTATTCTATATGAATTTTCTAAATTATTGAGTTTAGTGCTAGTGTTGATATTATTTTTATGGTTGTTGTGTATACCATATTTTTTAAATAAAGTGTCATAATTTTATAATTTTATGCTAATGAAAATGTTTTAAAAATTATTTCATGTTTATAATTTTATCTATGTTTTTATAGAATTATGGTATCAGCAAGTATTTTAAGAAAAATGAAGTATTGAGGCAGTCTATAACAACTTATGATACTGGAGTTCCTATAAATTTATTGAAATTCATTGGTTTAAAATCTGTAGAGCTTCCAGCTAATTTTGTAAGTTCAATATTTTCAGTTTTATTTAAAATAACATAAGAAAAGACATAAAACTATGATAAAAAGATTTAAAGTAGAGAAGTCATTAGATCAAAATTTAGACTGTTTAGATGATATAAGTATGAAAAAATAAATTTTATAAAAAATAATACTTGGCAAAATTGGTTATTATTTCTATATGGTAAATAAGCTATTTATTATTTTTATTTTACATGTTATTAAAATATTTTAGAATTAGTAACTTTTATTTGGAAGTTATGAATGTTTGGAAATACTTATATCAGGAATGAATTGTATTGATTATAACTTTTAAGAAACTATTTTGCATAAAATTTATTACATCAAACATCAAGAATTATTTGGCATTACTTTGCAATAGTTTAAATATAGCCTGATTTTCTTTGATTTATACTATTATTTATGTAGAATATAAGGATAATACATATATACATATAAATATTTATAGAAAGACATTTATTTTAATTTCTCTAATATTATACACTTAAATATTATACACTTAAAAAATTAATTTCTGTATTAAAAAGTCTAAATGAGCTTAGTAAATAAGTAGTCAGTTTATCTAAGTAAATAAACTTATTACAGGTTTCCAACTGTTCAAACTTTTGTTGCTTTTGTCATTTAATTTTGCTCATAAATAAGAATACTTAAACTCAGGAAGCACATGTAAACAAGTCAAATTAAAAATTTAAAACAACACTTAAAGATTATTAAAATTGGTTTATTTTCCTATCTATATTTAAAATTTTTTTGATCACAATAGAAAAAAATTCATCATAAAATAAATATGAAGAGAAGTTTTAAGCATACCTTGCAAGAGGAGCAAGCAAAAGAAACATATCTCTCTATCTTTTAACACTAAATCTTTTCCAAAATTAAATCTTATCAATATTTCAGAAATTTATATTAGTATATTCTCTCATTTTAGCTAATTATAATTTTAGTTAATTTTAACTAGTTTTTAAATAGAAGTTTTTGGAATTTTATATTGTGTCATTTTAATTTTACTTTTAACTATCTTTTAAAATATGCTGAGAATTTAATTCCTAAATTGATAGTTTTTTTACATATTATTATGAGAATTAAAGCATTTTGCACATATGTGTAAAATAACATCTTTTTTAATGTGTAGTAAATACCAAAGAGCAACACAGCTTTCTTAACATTATTCTTAATTATGGAAGATTTTACTGGATTGACTTTTTGAAAATTGTCTGCGTTATTGAATCATTTTTATTTAAGTATCCATTATTTTAATTAATTTTTTCACTTCTTAGAAATTCATATTCCTTTCTTTTCATTATTAGTGATGAATCCAATGATTTTATTCTTTATTTTTAATGTTAATTTATGCAATGACTTAGGGGTGAAGTATTTGCTTAATGGGTTCATCACTGGAAGTAAGCACTTCAATTTATATGATGATGCTTTTCTGTTATAAATCAACAGGGAATTTTATTTAAGTTAAGCAATAAACATCTGTATCAAGCATATTGTGAAATTTTAGTTCAAAATGCATTATTTTGAAATTTTTTTAATATTTATTGCAATATCATTCATTTTTTCAATTTTGTTAAAAATATTTGCTTTCTCCCAAATTTTATTCGATATAAATATTTTTGTTTAGAAACTTATTCATTATTAAATATTCTTATAAAGGAATTGAATAATATTTGATATTAATATTTAATTTCAAAATGATTTTGCTTTAAAATTTTAAGATACTTTTTAAAACTGTTTTTCTGTTTTATTGGAAATATGGTATTATTTTGCATTGTGAAATTATCTGTTATGATTAGAAAAATATACTTCTTGATTTCTTTAAAACATTTTTCTACCGAAATTTACATTATTTTTTTTAAATTTTTATTTATGTCCAACATGATTTTATGATTTATAAATTTTATTATTTGTGTGATATCAATGTCCTTTCAAACATGCATTAATTCAAATGATTTTATTCTTTTGAAATTAAAATAAGTAATATTTAAGAAAATGTAGCAAAAATTATGTATTGCGAAATTATTCAAGTTGCATTTCAAATATTTTTAGCAGTATTGTTTTATTTTCTGTTTAATTTGTAATTGGTTTGGCTAATTGATTTGATACTTTTATTGTATTTTTATTAAACATTTTCAAATATTTTGTGTTTTTTAAAACATTTCTATGAATTTTTTTCACAAAATATGCTTTACAAGATAATAGATATCCAACAATATTTAACTATTATTTTATTAGTTAAATTTCAGGTCCTTTAATCAAATTTGTACTAAATATTTATTTGTATTCTAAAAATATTGGGTGACACTGATTGGTAGATTATTACAAAGAACAATTATCAAATTTTTTTAAGAATAGAAAAGCTATTGTCTTCAATTTCATGTGCTGTAAGTGACATAGTTAGTATTAAAGAGAAGTTTTGCATTACTTCATCAACTAATGCATAAACAATAAGGACAATGATAAAAATTATATTTTAAATATTATTTCTCTCATATTTAATTTATAAATTATATTTTATATAATCATATAATTTAAATTTTATTCTCACCCAGACTCTGTCTTTTTTATCAAACTGTAATATGACACTGGAATAAATGACAGGTAACATTTGTTGTTTTTTAATACTATGATATGAGATTTAGCTTACTTTACAATATTTGCAAAAAGTGCCCTTATAATAATCACTCTCTTTGATTAAATATTATAAACATCCAGTCACATCAAACCAGGACCATGAGCCTGGACACTTTCAAACAGTGGAGCACAGCTTCAGGGCTGGTGAACAGCTAGTCTATTTAAATCGATGCTAGCTAAAATGTGGGCATGAGCAGCTTGAGTCGCATTGCATTTGACCTAAGCCTTTGTTGCCGCTAGGTTGACCTCTTGAAGCTGCATTTGAAGCCCTTTTATCATGCATTACATAATTAGTATTTGTATTTGTTATTTAATATTTTTATAATATATTTCTTAAATTATTTACTTGGATTTAAATGATTTATTTTAAATTATATTATTTTCATATCTTAGGAAATTCATCCCACTTTGGCAAAAAATTTCATTCAAGAACGTCTGAAAAACATTAATGCAGGAGACAAAATTGACTGGGCTACTGCTGAAGCTTTAGCTATTGGATCAATTTTATACCAAGGTGTTTAATATCTGCATATTTTTTCCTATTTTTTATTTTGAATTTTTTTTAGTTTTATGTTATTGTGTCACAATTATTAAATTTGATATTAACAATTTATTATTGGAAATGTAGTGCAATGACTTAAATAAATCCACAGGTATATATTTCTTATATTTTTACTATAGATTTACCTAATTACTTTTTTTAGCAAAATTGAGTATTATTCATCTCAGTTAAAATTTGGTTTCAACTATTTTATTTGATTATTCAATCATATGATTACAATTTAATGCGATCATCATAAAAATAATTTTACATATTTTTTCCTGCAACAAATTTGTATCTGATTGTTTCATTCAGTTGATGAGTTAAAAAGTTATTAGCTTGTTCAAGACTTAGCATGCCATATCTCATTTGCTTGCAAACATGAGTTTAGAAAATTTGAAAAGTAAATACCCTTACGATAGAAAATTTGGAAATTTTAATGTTGATTTCTATAATCTAGTAGTAAGACTGGAATTTTTAGAGGGGAAGCCTGAGGTTCAATCAACCAAGAAATTGTTGAGCTAGAGGTGGGTTTTGTATCTTCATGCTTTTTGCAAGTATATCTGTAAAAGTGGGTGATTAGTAATCTCTTGTGACATGCATTGTCCATTATCTAAGAAAAATTCTTTCAGAAGACTAAAGTTTGTATTGAGTGTTAAGAAGCTTTACAATATTCTTCAGTTATTGTATTGTCATGAAGTGACAAATGATATGTTTATCTCATTTTGATCTAGTAATGAAACTTCTTTCCTTAGAATATGGGCAATATTCAGTATTTTTGTTATACTGACATATTAAAATTGATGGTTATGGTTTCATATCAAGTCATTATTGAAGGGTAAATCAATAGTGTTTCTTCTTGGGCATCTATCAACTTTAGCTCATTGAGATTTTCTGGCTTTTTCTATGTTAAAGTAAAGAAATATTGGCTACTAATGCTTATGAATATTCCTAATTTTAACTTTCTATTTGGTAAAGTTTACCACAAATTTCTGTACTTACGTAACTTTAACCAATCCTGTCTAGCTAATAAAAAATCGTTTCAAGATATACATACATATTCGTACATACATACATATGTGTGTGTACACTTAAATTTGTGCTTTTGTGTGTGTAACAAATATAATACTAAATATAACTATGCTGGGACCAGAGCAGCTACCAGGGGCATCGGCAGGTGGTAGATTGCTGAACGTCCTGTAGGAATGTCAGGATAGCCTTAAATATAGAATCAAAGGCCGTGAACCAGCTCCCATAAACCCTGGTGTTATGCTATCCGTGCCTAGGGCTATTTGGCACCCCGGTAATGGTGTCTTAACGGAGCCTCTAGTTGCCTGGCAAACTTCTAGAGCTTTTTTGCCTTTCCCATTAACTCAGGGAATGCTGGGTGGAATGTTATATTACCAGAGCTTATTAATTGTTATCTTGTGGCTGAAAAGACACAAGAAATAACAAACCTTTCTGCATTTGCAGGTGAAGCCTCTGAAGTAGACCTTGCTGTAAAAGACAAGGGAACTCAGAGGCAATCTAGTGAAGGGGCAGCATTGAATCCTTCACAGGTGGTAGAAGTGAGATCCAAACCATATTCTTCTCGAGAAAGTCAGGAAGCTATCGCTAGCATGAGTGACTCTCTGACCAGAATCACCTGTGGATCATCAGCGAGGATTGCCTCTGAAATTCTAAGATGCTCTAGGCAGAAGATACGTTTAATCGTAGGCTTCATAACTAGGTACTATTATTTCAGAAAACACCTCTATAAAATGGGATTGTTTCAGCAAGACCCTATCTGCAGGAAATGTCATGCAAGAGGAAACGGCCAAGCATATCATTTACGAATGCGAGGCCCTTGCCCTCCCTAGATTAACTTCTTTAGGCATCATCCCTACTAGAGAGTTACACCTAGACTCCATAATAGGGTTATATCGGATTTTATTAATAAAGTGGGTGACCCGAGCAACTTTTAATTAGGAAACATTGGGTTTGAAGTTAACAGTACAAAATACTGATAAAAGCAGAGGTGCCCAATGCATACAAACCCAACTCTAAGAAGAAGAAATATTTCTATAGTTATATATATATATATATATATATATATATATATATATATATATATATATATATATATATATATATATATATATATATATATATAATAGTTTGAAATAGTTACTATGTTAATTAGGAAATTTTATTAGTGGAATCAATATCCAGATAATTACAAATGTGTATCTTGTTCTAACCTTGTTTTAACATTGTTTTTCTCACCAACCAGTGTTCCAAATAATAATATGAAAAATGCTGGTTTAAGGATTTGGAATTATAACATGAAAGAATTTTCATGATTCCTATCTGGTCATGGTCAAATACAGGAGAAAAACTGAAAAGAATTTAGGATTAAATTATGAGTTATACACATAACTTAATCATAAATAAGGATCAGGAAAACAATTAAATTAAATGTAGATAATATGTAGAGTAGGAAAATAAAGACAGAGGAACATAAAACTATTTTACTTTTCATTTTTTTTTATATATACAACACTATATTTATTAAGTGTTATTTCTACATTTATTAAGTAAAACTTGAATTTACAATTGTAATTTTTTAAAAATTAACTATCAATTTGTAAGAAAACAGTTTGACTGTACAATTTAATTACAATCAAACGCTTTCATTAAATTTTATAAACTCACTATAATGATATCATAGATTAACAAAGTAATGAGTTCTGGTTTTGAATGATTACTCAACTGGGCCTTGCTGAACAATGAGAGATAGATGTTTTGCTTTTGTTTTCTGCATTGCATTTATATTGGGATGAGTTGCTGGAGTTTCCTGAGCTTCTCTTATTGTGACACTTAAGTAAAACTTATGTAAAATCTTTACTATTACGTAATAAATATAAATTACGTAATTATGTAAAATCTTCTTTGCTAGCTGCATGCTAAATATGTTCAGATGGTTTACAACATACTTGTATTACTTGACTTCCTTAAAATTTGATTGTGTTACAAACATTACTGCAATCTTTACAATCACAGGATTCTTTTAAACTTTAAAAATCTGATAATTTGTAGAATCACTAATATTGAGGCTGTGCTAGAGATTCTAAATTTCTAAATAAATCCTTTATTCACCATAGTTCAATGAAAACCTATGCATGAAAAATATTAGTATCAGGGAAGTTTTCAATAAAATATTAGAAGATTTTACATATAGAGTCAAATATTATGTGAAAAGTATATATTATCAGCATGTAAACAGTAACTATTTGTGCATGTAAAAATATTTTGCTTTTCTGTTTTATTCATGAATGCTTTATGAGTATTTGAATGATAGTGAGTATTGGCAAATAATACTCCAATTTTATCTTCTTGAATCCTCATTATTAATTATTTCTTTGCTAGTTCTTCTGATTTTTCTGGAAGACTCTAAATTTTAGATTGTTTTCATATTATTTAAAAAATTTGAGAAACTTAGCTGGAATTTTAAATATATGTTCATTCTTAGCATGTTCACTTTTAACATTCGATTATAAATCATTTTGAAAATCTAAATTGTGCCTAAATATCTTTAAACATTCAAAACTTAGAATGATAAAAGGCTCCTATTTTTTTTAACTGATGGTCTGTTATAAAAATAGATGTTTGTGTTTTCTGCAAGCATAATGAGAAATATGAAGTAAATAATAATAAAAAATTCTAAAAGAAAGAAAATGTTTAAAATGGAGTTAAAATAAATTAAATGAGTCCACATTTTTTTTAATAAAAAATTCTTTAAATACTCTGAAAATATCACTTTTATAATAATATAATTATCATAGTAAGAGGTATTTTCACTTCTTAAAATGAAAATATGAGTTTTGCTTTCATGTTCCGTTCTATTCGCAATGAGAGATGTTTAATAAGAGGTAAAATGTTTTGTTTCTGTACATTTTTCTTGTTAGTTTGAATATTTCAGCTACTCAGTTTAAGATGATTAAATTATAAAATTTTTATTCATCGTTCTAATAATTATGAAGAATTTAGTTTACATTATTGTAAAAATTTAAGTTGTTCTGATTTGTTCCTTTTCCAGTAAAAAATGATATTTTTCTCTTCACTGAAAATCATTTTTTGTAATATGTTGGGGCTTTCTTGAATGTATGCTTTGAAAATATATCATATAAACTTTCATTATATTATGCAATTTCATTTCTATTAATTACTCCAAATATTTTCATTAAGAGGTCTCAATTGTTATTTAAATTTTAAAGTAAAATTTTGTCAAACAAAATAGAATTTTTTATTATTTTTAGTTTTTAAGTACTGAAGTTTTATATTGATGTTTAAATTACCGTATTTTTTGTATGTAATCCATGGGTTATGTGTTAAAAAAGTTCTGCATTTTGTTGTGCCTATTATATGCTGCCATGGATAATCTAATAAAATAATATTTTTTACAAGAAAAGCTTACAATAAAGTTTTGAAAAAAAATGTAGCTTATGTTCCATAAAATAAATAACAAATGGTGCTACGCCTCGGTTGATTTATTTTAACTATAATCAGCATTATCCAATTACGTTCAAGAACGAATTCAGTTTCTCTAAATGATATTAAAGTTCTAATTCATTAACCTCATTTGGCATTCTATTTTGACCTGAACTTTTTCGCTCTGTAAACATTCAAATTCGCATATCGTCATAGTGAAGAGAAAATTATTAAGTTACTGAGCAAATTTTAAACTGAAAGCTATAGGAAATACAAAAGAAAAAATGTCGACAAGCGTGTAATATAAGGTGAACAAAGCATGCGCTGTACAATAAAAAAAGCATTCCATGTGAAGTTAGAAAATAATCCATTTCTTTCATTTAACTATTAACCATACAAATATAGTTTATTTTTAAAATATATCTAACCTTGTTTTAAAAGTTATTAAAATCTAAAATTTGATAAGATTTACTAAAATATTCTCAGATAATGATAAATGTTGCGCTTTCATCTCAGGTAATCACACTTTTAGTTAAGGTGGATTCAAACACATCTTTATCACTATAAATATTTTTCTGTTGAATTTATTATATTTTTAATCATTATATGCGTTTTTTATTTTATTTGGTACCAAATTATGAGCAGTATAAGTTTTCGACTATTCTTCGAAAAAATTGCAGCTGACTATACGCTGCTGCGGATTATGCGATGCCTTTTTTCCTTTGCTCAAAAAACTAAGTTTGCGGATAATACGACACTGCGGATTATATACAGGAAAATACGGTAATTAGAATAAATGTAGTTTTTTTTCTTTAAAACATGTTTTAATATATTGTTTAAGCTGTTAATTTAAAGTTAAATCATTAATCTATAAATAATAACTCTCTCCATATAGGTCATAATGTCCGCATTAGTGGACAAGATGTTGGGAGAGGTACATTCAGTCATAGACATGCTATGTTGGTTGATCAGTCAAATGGTGAAATATGCATTCCTTTAAACCATATACTTGAAAATCAAGCTGGTCATCTTGAAGTATACTTTTTTGATACTGAATTTTTAATTATCTAGTTATATGACTATCTAGTTTATATGACTATTATAACTAGATGGTCACATATAAACTAGGTATTTATGTATCTAGTTTATATTACTATCCATTTATATAATTATCTAGTTTATATGACTATCATTTTTTTCTTATTCATGATATAGTTTTGAATTCTTATGACTTACTTGTTTTAAAAATTGTTATTTTAATTCTTTTTTTTAGTTAAAATTGAATTTTCTTACATTTTTATTTGCTTAGCTTTGTGTTTCATATAATAGTATTTAAATCAGTTTACTTGTTTATATTTATCTGATTGTATTAAACTTTTCTGGATGTTTCTGTTGCTAAAAAATTTTCTCGATGAATTCTTTTTAAAATCACTAATGTAAGAAATAAATCAAAAATCAAATTTTAATTAAATTGCAAGTTAATTAAGATTTTATCAGCCTTTGTGTTCCATAAGTGAGCTCAGAATGTTAACCAACCAATAATTGCCAATGTGCATGAATTCAGATTAATAATTTTCATTCACAAAAATGTTCATAAAATGCTCTGCAGTTATTGTTAAAAAATGATCCTTGAGCAATAAATCAAACCAAATCTTTAATTTTTTTTGTTGATTTAGTTTTGATTTCATCACATATTTTAAATGTTATTTTTCGGGAAAACTTTGCTGCATATGCGTTTATATATTAATTGATACTTTTATAAGTGACTAAACTGTAAATAAAATTCCAATTGATCTGTTTACAAAATTAATATTTTAAATTGGTACATTATTTTTATAGTTAACTACTTTTAAGTAAATTTTCTTTTCTTTATAAAACCTTTTTTTAAAATATTAAATATTTTTTAAATTTTGAATAAATTGGAAACATTAAATATTAGTTTTAGCTAAATTTAAAAATTATTTAATTTCTTATATGTGTCTCATCCATTGTATCTATTGTTTTCTTGCGTTTAATCAATTAAAATGAAATAGAAAAGTCCATTTATATTCATCAATTTATGATGCAAAAACTGTCATGGTACTTTTTACATTTATTTCAGGTTGCAAATAGTATCTTATCAGAAGAAGCAGTATTAAGTTTTGAGTATGGATTTAGTGTGGAAAACACAAACAATTTAGTTATTTGGGAAGCACAATTTGGAGATTTCTTTAATTCTGCTCAAGTTGTGTTTGACACATGCATATCTTCTGGTGAAAGTAATTATATGCCATTTTATTTAATTGTGAAATATTATTAAGAGATTATAAGACTTATAATCTCTCATTTTTATTTGGAAATGTACATTTTTTAAGCACAAATCATCAACTATACAAACAAAATTTTTATTCTATTTTTCTGATCTTGAATCAAGAAAGGCTGAAAGAAATGGAAAGTAACTTATATCTTGTTATTGATCTCTTATTAGCTTAAAGCATAGGCCATGTTTTAATCTTGAAATTTTGATAGAGATTCTTCATCAATTTGAATCATAATTAACACTAATTTTATTGTTTTGTAAAATTGCTTTTACTGCAGTGAACACCATTCTGGATCTCTCTTCAAGAATGGAAAAATATGGTATTTTTGTCATTTAAATTTTATATTTATGTTTAACTTCTGGTAATAAGAATAAAATATTTATATTGGATTCTTCCTTTTTTTTTCTTCTCTTCCTTCCTTACCATGTAATTTTTTTTAAAAAAGAAGTGATGTATATCATCACCAGTGAAATTTTAATTTGATTTTTTAAAAAGTATTGTTTTTTTATTTTTTTACTGCAGTTTTTATTAAAATTCTTTTTTTAAAACATTACTGATTGAAAATGCATTGTAACATGTATAAAAGAAATTTTGTAATTTCACTATTTAATATCTTCATAACTAATGGGAATTTTGAAATGTTTTCACATCATTCAGTCTGTTTTCATTGATCATCCGAGACTCTATTTTGTGGAGATAAAAAGCCTTTAGAACAAAGCCAAGTAAATAGTGAATAATGTTAAAAATAGTAAATATCATTGTCTTTCTAAATAATTTTTTAAAAATTAATAAGTGTTTTTGTTCCTCTCTAAAAATTACAATTTGCTAGTAAAATAAATTAAAACAAATGATTGAATTAAATAAAAATTTATACATAGTTTACATTTTGTACAATATTTCCAATTTATTGTTAGTTACCACAATTTGTGTTTAGAGAATAATTTTCATTTATTATTTGAATAATTTATTTTGATACTCTCAATAAATGTGGTATATTTAAAATAATTTCAAGTGAATGAATGAGTGAGTTTTACAATGACATTACAAAATTAAATTTATGAAGTAATTTCAATTATAATTAATGTTATTAAGTAGTTTTGTGATTGTTACTGCAGTGAAGAAAATTAAAATCCATAAATTATCGTAATTATTTAAAAAAGAAGCTATTTATATAAGTTAATTAATTAATTTATTTTTTAGCAAAATGGCTTTTACCTAGTAGAATAGTTATTCTTCTGCCACATGGTTATGATGGAGCTGGACCTGAGCATTCTTCCTGCAGACTTGAACGTTTCTTACAGGTTTATATTTACTCTTTGCTACTCATTTTCTTATAAGATGCAGCCTAAACTATTTTACATTTATCATGTTAAATTTTATTCTTTTATTTTTTTTAATTCTAAGAAATTAAACTTTTTAATTCTAAGAAATTATTAGAAAACTGACCTTTTAGTAAACTTCTGTATAAATGTAAATTAAGTTGTCTTGTTTATGCTACTTATATTTTAAATAGCAATGAAGAGAATAAGTTCAAATGTTCTTTGAAAAGGAATTTTAAAATAAAATAAAAAATAATATGTGAAATATATAAACATGAAACTATACCAAAAGGAATGTATGAGCAAGTCATTTTAATATGAAAAAAATAATTTAACTAATTAATTTAATTGGTATGATTGTGACTAAAAATCAATGTTAATGTTATTTATTGTAAATATATATTGTGCAGCTTTTATTGATAAAGATGTAAATTAATGGAAAGGAAGCTATTCTGAAAACCAATGACCTTATGTCTTAAATATTCTCTTGTAGGCTATATTAAATTAATAAAATTTTCATATATTACACATACTTGATTGGGAGTTAGTGAAAATGTCTTGTACATTCTATTGTATTTTTCTTTTTAAATAAATTGATTTACTTATTTTAAAATAATGCAAAAAAGAATAGTTTTGTGGGTTCACCATGCCTTTGAGTAGGACAGTTTTGTTCAGAGGTAAAAATTCTGAGTATGATCCCAGCCACTGTTGAATATCAAGCATTTTTATCTTGCCTGCACATTTTTCAGGATGGGTGTTTCGGAGTTTTCTGGTTTCAAATATTCATTTATTTCTGAGAGTTATTTTTATAATTTGCTTTGATTAAAGAAATTTATGCAGTGTTGCCTTATAATCTAAATATAATGAAATTTTCTTTTATTTATTCAAAATTTTCAAATGTTTTCGTTAATTTATCTTTTGTAAATATATTTGTTATTACATTTATAATTTATTCAATTCTAAAAAATAATTGATTTTTTTAAATTTAAAAATATAATTATTTTAAATTAATTTTTACGTTTGGTGAAACTACAAATTAACATTTGTTAAACATCTCTCATTAATATTAATAATATTCATTGTTCTAAATATAATTAATATTTTATTTCATACAGGGTTTAATTTTTTAAGAACATTTTCATTAGAAAAATGCTTAAAAAATTCATTATTCAGAAAACTATACACTATTTAAATTTTTTAATTGTTTACTATTTACTGGTAATTTCAGAGAATTTTTATGTTTTTCTCTTATTTGTATTAATATTAACATACTGAAAATTAATCTTCATAAATTTAAATAATATATTGAGTTCATATCTTTGTCAATAAGTCAATAATAGTTTGTCAATAATAATTATGTATTTTTACTATTTTGTTTAGTATTTCAGTAGTTTTGATTTTGCCAATAAAAATTTAATTTTTATCAACTACTACATTTATTTTCTTTTGTTTCATTACCAAGAAGTTTATTTACTTAGAAAATGAGAAAACAAAAGTATACAAGATTTTTGCCTTTTCTCTGGAAATAGGAAACTTTGGGTTAATTAATTTTCATTTTAGCTTTTATGATCTATATCGCTTTTTGTTTTAAAATTAAAAAACTGTTAAAGGCATTTTATGACTATAAAAAAATAAAAATTTCAGATTCATTTCCTTTTACAATCATTCTCAATTCTATACAATTTATTAAAAATAATAGCATGTATTGTTAAAAAAGAGTATAACTGATTCAATATTATCAAAAAGGTCAGTTCACAAATTGAATATTTTTATTTTGAGTGAAATTATTTTAATGATTTAAAACTAAGAATATCTAAACTATCACATTTTTAAAATGGTTGCATTAATTCAGTAACTGTCGTATAGTTTTAAAAAGAGCTTCATGTTTCTAATTTATGAAGCACTAAACAAGAATAATGAAATTGTAAATTATAAATATATTGTTTATTCATTTGATTTCAATTGATTTTGCTTATTGCTCAATTGATTTTGCTTTTTATTAGTCTTTTAGACTAATTGTAATGTAAAATTTAAATGTAAATTTTAAATTTTACATTACAATTAGTCTAAAAGGCAATGTAAAATTTAGAAAATTTTTGCATTGTGAATTCAAGGAATATCTAAGAAAAATATAGTTTTATAAATATTTAATTAAGACCTTTTGTATTGTGAAAAATTAAAAAAGAAATATTTATGCATTTTAAATGTATATTATTAATCTTTACTTTTATAAATTTAAATTTCATATAATCTTTATCATATCCATATAATTTAACAAATACAAAAATTAAAATCATACATGTATTTTTATTTGAATGCTGTTGAAATAGATAATAGAATAATATTGAAATATATAAATAGAATGAAATGTAGTATACAGAGAAATTCCAGCTCTCCCCATGGATTAAAATGAACTTAAATTTGTTTTTTAAATAATAAATATTTTTAAATTGATGCATCTTTTTTAGAAGTACTTGCATGCCTGCATGCAAGTACTTCTATTTTTTAAATTACTAATTTGACATTAATAAAAATATTTAATGTATAAAAACAAAATTAAGTAACTTCAATGCTATATTTATATTGCTTCTAAATGCATGTAGGAGAATGTGTTTCTAATCTTGTTGATATTTTGTTGTTGTTGTTGTTGCTGATCTCTGTTGTCTAGCAGCGCTAGACCAAGTCTATGACATTGCACACTCTCAGGAAATCAGTGACCAATAATGGTCGCTTCAGAAGATCTTCTTTATCGAGTCCCAAGCACTCAAGGATATGATCCGGAGTGGCTTGGCTTTTGTTGATATTTTAGTTTAATTTATAAAGTAGAAAATTTATAAATTAAACTAAAATATCTGATTTTAGATAGATTAAGTAGCTGATTTTTGTAGAAAATTTATAATCAAGTTGCTTACATAGTTTCTTGTTTCTAAGACTAAAATTTATTGGAATTTTCTATTTATTATTGATTTTAAAATCAATAACTTAATTTGCTTACTATTAAATTATAAAAATTTTTTCAATTTATATTTTTTTGTAAGTTTTATAAAATTGTGAGTAAGTTATCCAACAATGAATATTTAAAAAGAAAAAAAATAATTTAAAAATTAACATTATAATTGTCTTAAAATAGTATTAAAAATATGAATGTATCCTTGAATTAATGAATGAATTTCTATATTTTAAAAATAAATATTCCATGTTTTATGCTAAAAATTTCACTGAAATGGTCTGAAATCTCTTATAAACCTCATGAAAAATCATGGCTTTTCCACCAAGACAATGCACCAGCTCATTCCGCGTTATCAGTCAAGAGATTCCTGGCCAAATACAGCATCCCACTGTTAGAGCATCCACCTTACTCTCCAGACTTGGCACCATGTGACTTCTATCTGTTCCCTAAGGTGAAATCTGCATTAAAAGGAACAAGATCTGAGTCCATAGAAGCTGTTAAAGAGAAAGCGGCAAGAGTACTAAAGGAGTTGACAAAAGATGACTTCCAGCACTGTTTCCAGCAATTTGAAAATTCACATTAAAGGGATAGAGAAGGGGTGTACATTGAAGGCGATTATAAATAATTATGTATAAAATAAGAATAAAACTTTTTACACTGACAGTCTCGTTATTTAATAGCCACACCTCGTATATATATATATATATATATATATATATATATATATATATATATATATATATATATATATATATATATATAGTTTTATCACATAAAATAGAAAATATTTTTCTTTTCTTCCAAAAATTCTTAATACATAAAACTACTTACATTTTTTTTTGTAAAACTACATAGGTACAGAATTAATCTGTTTTTTTCTTTTAATCTTTTCACTTTAAACATGTACTGTCAGAAGAATTCAGTTATTTTATAAAATGCATTTGTGAATGCATACAAAGTGTCTTATGCATTATTATTTATTTCTAATGATCATTTAAAAATTTTTATATTCATTGCTTCCTTAATAACGTTGAAAATATAACATCTTAAGATTATATTTTAATTTTAAAAATAAATTCAGAGAATTCTGTACAATATTAATTTTAATTAAATAATATTTAAATTATAGAAATTTTGTAATTAATGCTCATATCACATATATTTCTAGATGTGTAATAGTTCTGAAGACAAAATTGACAGTGATGATGTAAATTGGCATGTTGCAAATCCTACTACTCCTGCTCAATACTTTCATCTCCTAAGGCACCAAGTTTGTATCAAATTTATGTGAATATTTGTTGAAAATCTTCATTCTTTAGTATTTTCTTAAATTTCACAATTTAATTTACTTTTTTGCTTATATTAGATATTTAGTGAAATTTTTTACGTATTTAAATATTAAATTAATTTAATGTTAAATCATTTACACTCTAAAGAAAATTCTTTATTGAAACTTCATATAAAATATTAAATAAAAGCTGAAATATTTTTATTATAAATAAAATTCATTTGACTTTAACAAACAAAAAAATGTTCATTCCATACTGCATTTTTTATCCTGTAGTAAAAAAGAATATTATATTTATACCCTTATTACATAAATCAAAAATTTGTATAATTGAAAATTGTGTAGTGTCTATAAATTACTCATGATGACTAAAACAGCAGTACAAGGTACATTTACTTTTATTTATCATTTTTGCTCAAGCTAACCATTTTAAATTTCGGTATTTTTTTGGAAATTCATTTTTCTTGTGTTATAAGAATTTCTTTTGCCTAAATACTACTTTATTCTACTTTCAGTGTTTCATACATAGCTGGCAGCTAAATTAATACCCTGATTTTTAGTTCGTAATCTGAATTCTTACCTCAAGCAGTGCTGTTTTTAATGGTTCAGGAATCATTTTAAATTGTAGATCCTGGTCAAATTATATATTATGAATAAAAATGGTCATAGAATGATAACCAAAGAAAACTATATATGTATACAAATATTGATTTTGGTCATTGATACACAGCGATAGTGTGATGAAAAATATAGGTTAAAATAAAAAATGAATATAAAAGAGTATATCAAAAATCCTAGAATTAATCTTTAGAATTATTTTTAATTTTATAGATTCACACCGATTTGCAGAAGCCATTAATAATGGTTGGACCAAAGATTCTTATACGACATCCAAGTGCAATTTCTTCACTGCAAGACTTATCGCCTGGTTCCACTTTCAAATCTGTTTTGGAAGATGATACTGCTTCACATCAAAACATAAAAAATGTTATATTTTGTTCGGGAAAACATTTCTATTTATTGAAAAAGGAGAAAGAAAATAGAAATTTAAAAGATTATGCCATCATTAGAATAGAGGTAATAAATGTTAATTTCAGCAAATGAACTCTTTCATAACTGTTTTCATTTTTATTTTCCTACACAATCTTTCAAATTTGAAATGCATGAAATTTTGATAATGAATTTTATTTCTGAGACTTTTTCTATTCAAATGAAAGATATGTGCCTTTTAAATTCTCAACTTTCAAATTGGATGTATTTGTTATGAATAGAAAATAAATGTTTTTATTTTTTGTAAAATTTTGCCTAGGTTTTTTTCAGTTTATGCTTATTACTTTAGGCAGTTTAAAATAAGGTAGAAAATCTCAAAATGTAGCATCTAAAGTTATATAATATTACTACACGTTGTATAATTAAAATATAATGCAAATTGACTAAAATATTAATGAATTAAAAAAAATTAATACTTTTATTAATAAATTTAAATGTATTTTAACTTTGTATCATTTATATTCTAAAATTATGAATATAAAATATTTTAAGTTAAATAGATATTTAATGCTTTGATAAGCTTCTTCATTTAATTTTTAATATACTTTCAAATATTTTCTCAAAATTTAAGATAGATGCGAATCTTTTTTTTTTGTAGTAAATTTTAACAAAGAGAGGTCAAAATGGCTGTTGCAGCTTTTTATGTAATTGTTACTTAAGTATCAAAACTATTATTCATAACTCTTGATTATATGTTATAATCTTAAAACTTATCATTTACTAATAGGAATGTTACAATAAATTGAGAGAATTGTTGTTTATGATCCACAAATTGTAGATATTCTTGGAGAGTTTATTCATTCATTTTTTATTTTTTTATCAAATATTATAAAAACAACAATAAATCTAATGTTTAAAAATATTATTAGCTGAATATTATAATATTTATTGTTTATATGGAATTTATTTCATGAGTTCAACATACATAATTTTATATTATCTGGATTCATTTAGTATTGAATTAATTGTAATTTAAATGTATTCATCATTTGATTTCAAACTATTATGAAGTCTAATTAAAACTACCAAATCTTTATAAAGCCTGTGTTATTTTTCTCAAAAAAGAACCCTTCTATAAAGACTTTTTTCAATGAACTTTTTGTTATACATTTTTCTATTTCATCAAATGGAAATAAAATCTGATACCAAATCTATCTGAAAGCATACAGATTTCCCTTCCTTGGAAAGTTGGGCATCACTACATTAAGCCATATTTTTTCAACTGGGCATGAGTATATTTTCCATTAAGATTGTTATTCCCCAGATTTTATCATAACACTAAATCAATTGAATTCTTATTTCTTATATTTGAAAGTCTCTCATTTTATAATCATTTGAATGTTATGTATTTGTAATAATTATGTACACATATTTATATAGGATTTGTAGATGACATGGAAAATATTTTTACTTATTTTAGTTGAATCTGAAGAATATGTATAAAATAAAGTTTCAATGAAAATTGTTTTTAAATAAAAATTGCTTAATTTAATATGTATGTATTGAAATATTTTTCCTCAGCATACCATCAGTAAAATATTAGCTTTTTTTTACTTATATATATATATATATATATATATATATATATATATATATATATATATATATATATATATATATATATATATATCTGAAAACTATAATAGTTAATAAAGATTTTAATTTGATATTTCATAAAATTATTCCTTAATTTAAGTATGTTTGCATTTAAAAAGAATGTAATGAAATTTAATATTATCATATACACGTATATGTATACATGATATATTGTACATAATACATAGATGATATGTACTCTAAGATATAAATAATTAAATGCTAAATTCACTATTTTACTTCGATCTTTTGAACTGACATGAATTATTTTTTTCCTTTCAATTTTTTGAAGTATAAAATTAATTGCTTTTTCATTTTTATTTTATTTTTAGCTGTTTTTATTAAAATAATTTAAAATTTATACATGTGATATGTTTTTATGGTCAAAATTAAACATTAATGAAACTGTTTTCCTTAAGTTTCTTATTTTTTATATTTTGTTATTTTTATAGAAATTATGTCCATTCCCAGCTGAAGAAATTAATAAAGTGATTAAGAAGTTTCCAAATGTTAGAAGTAAGGTTTAAAAATTATTTTAAATGTTATTTTTGCATGCTAAGTAAATAATAGTACTTTTTTATACATAAAAGTATTTTTAAATTTATTCAGGATCACATTTATACTACGCATATCTATCATGGAAAATCATCTATTGGTTTTTTTAATTGTTTAAATTTTATTTTTTTAACATTCTTTTAATATAATATACACATATCAAATACAATATTTAAATATCATGTAATAATTGTTTATGAAAGAACTGAGAAATTAGGTATAGCTTTAAAGATGTAAAACAGTATATTGCATGTATAATAATAAAAGTTATTGATTTTTTCACTTATGTGTATAATATAAGTGAAGCAATCAGTAACTATTCTTTATTAAGATTGATCACTTTTTTCCCTGTCAGTAATTTTTACTATATCTTGAATATATATATCATGGGTTAAATAATGTAACATTTTAATTTAAAGTTTTTCATAGTATAATTGTGTATGAGTATTTGCTTAATGATTGAAATAATATTTTTTGATTTCGCACTAAACTATTACTATTATTCAAAATTCTTAAAAATGTAAGATTTTTTGAAGAACTGTAAGAATTATATAAACAAAATAAGAGTAATTAATTTTTTGTACAGGAATGATAAAAGGTTTTTAAGATTGAAGAGTGATATGTTTTATATTTCCAGAGTTAATGATGTATTTTAGTTATTTTATTAAAAATATATTTTGATTTCAAAATATAGTTCTTTATTACTTTTGAAATATATTTATTTAAAGTTGAAAGTTTTTATTATAGAAATGAAAAGAATGTATCTTGTCCATTTATATACAGCCAAAAATTTAGTTAACACTGAATAATTCTTAATTAAATATTATTGGGAGCTAAGAAATTAAAATAGAGTTCTTAAATTTTCTGTGTGTATTTAGTTTTTGTACTACTGTATTTATACTGTACTGGCATTTTCTTTATAAAAGGTTTATTTTGGTTGTTTTGGAATATATATGTTATCTTATTTTAATGCAATATTAAGAAATGAAAGTAACATACAAAACTGAAAGCTTTTTAATTTAAAAGTAGTTATCTTCTCAGCAGATTTTCAAGAATCACAAACAAGATAATGTTAAAAATAAAATATGGCTAATAGGATAAGCTATATTTATATGATCAAATAATAGGTATGTCTGAAATAGATAATTAGTCATTTTAGAAAAATTCACTTAATTTTTCATTTTAGTTTTATTTATATTCTTTTTACTAATGATTCAAATTGCTGCAGAAAAGGGAAATTAATGAATATAATCAAAAAAATATATTGGATACACATACATTTTTATTTTACAATGTACAAAATTTATTAGTTACTCTTTACAAGAATTTAAAATGGGTATTTTATGAGAAATAAATAATGTATACATGTAACTATCACAGCAAAAATAGTTGATGGATTAATATAATTTGATATGGCTTTTTCTAGATTTTATATGGAGCCAAGAAGAGCCTCAAAATATGGGTGCTTGGTCATTTTTGCAAATACGTTTTCATAATATATTGGGACGTAAGGTTAGTAATAAAGGCAATATTTTTGATCTTTTAGTATCCTATTTTTTAAATACTAATTTATTACAGAAAAAATTATTTTAGTTAAAGATAATTTTATCATTTAAACTTTTATATACATATGTTTTGTATATAGTAGTTTTTTATTATATTTTCACAATTAAATATTTAATTTTTCTTTGCAAGCAGGAAATTTTTTTGCTTAGGTTTATAATTACTAATGAAGTTCTTAAAAGGGAATTTTGTTATTTTAAAATAAGTTACATAATAAACATTTCATTTAAAAAAGACAGGATAATAACACAAGTTTTTTATAAAAGCAGTTTTAGTGTATTCAAATAATAAAATTTAGTGCAAGTCATTTATGTTAATATTTAAGAAAAACAAAATATATATTTATTTTGTTGCATATTTTAAATAATTTATGCTTCGTTTAACATATTCTAAAACTTTAGATTAACGAAATACAATTTATTAAAATATATTTTTATTTTAGTTACGATATGTAGGACGTGGACCATTGGAAACTCCAGCGGTTGGAATTGGAAAGTTACATCAAGAAGAAATAAATTATATTTTAAATGAAACCTTCAAATAAACTTTTGTTATGAATAGATTGTAATTATATTTTGCAACCAAGTTAAAAAATAAATATATTTTTTATATTGTTTTGGATTAGTTATATAATTTATTTATTTATTTCTGTTTCTTCTATAAAAAGATTTAAGTGTAGCTTATCCAGCATTTATCATATCATATAGCATTTATGCTTACGTCTCTAAATCCCAGGACTTTCTGCATGTTTTTAATATATTTTACTACATCATCAGTCCAGCATCAAGAAATCGATAGTAAGACAACAGGTGTTTCTTATTATCTATTTTTGCAGAAACCTAATCACACATAAAAGCACCCTTAAAATGTAAACAACAAACCCAAAGCTGCCCACTTTGTCTATTGGTCAGCGCACCTGACTGCAAATAGAGAGGTCCTGGGTTCAAATCCCAGTTCGGGCATGGATGTATTTTTTGCTCTCTTTGTCTTTTCTTTGTGTGAATGGTAGCCTACTCTATAAGCAGGTACCCATGGCATGTGTGTACTGAAGAAGTCATACTCCTTACCAAATTATGGTTCAGTTGGAGAAGTGAAGCAGTGTGCCCCTTATTGCCAACCTAGCTTGCACAAGGCAACCACAAATCTGGATCCAAGAATGGTGTGACATATCAGATAAATTCCAGTTGTTTACAGTAATGTGGAGAAAACACATTCCCAAATTGCATTCAACCTCATCTAACTGATTTTTCACCTGAAGTGAGGGTATAGATACAATAGATGCAAACACATCATGGTGGCTTTTTGTTCACATTGGTGGTATTACAACCTTTAAATTTTCTTTGTATTAAAGCCTGTGGCCTTTTAGGGGCTCTTGAGCCCGAAAAAAGGGAGGGGGTAAGCATATCCAAGAAATTATTTGAAAAATTGATTTACTGACTAAAAGAAAAGCAGATACACATGCAAAACAAAACGCGTTTTGATATATTTAATATTAACTTATTGATTCTCAGTATTGTCAAAGTAAATTCCAGTGGCTTTTTGCCTCCAGATTCACTGAGAATCTGCATTGCTAAAGTAAAAATTCAGTGTTCTTGTTAATTTGTAAGGTATACAATTAAGGTGGTAGTGTAGATTTAGTGCCAAAATACATTATTGTATATTGAGGGGCGCGATCAAAATTGGGCTGTGAATACTGAAAAATTGAGAAATGTTGATGTAGGCTGTTCAAATTAGTGACCAAACATACAATTGCTGTTATTATTGTTAAAGTTGTTCTGTGTATTGATTTCTTGATATTTATTCTTTTAAACTTCTTGAATATTAAGTCACTTGTTATTTCCAATATAATATATTTGACATGTATTATATTGGAAATTATTTCATTAAAGTATTATTTCATTTGAATTTCTTCCAGGTATTGCAACTTTAATTGCTTATTTTGTAAACGATATTATAACTGGAAAAAAAATCATAGATGAATTGTTACCTAAATGCTAGACATTAGCTCAAAATTATAAGGCTCACTGCCTCCCATAACAGAACATCTTTTATATGGAAGTTCCTGGTTTTGATAACAGCAAACGTAGAACAATAGTATAATTTTACTTTTTGCATGATTTTTTAGGAATAGATGCATGAGAATTTTTCAAGTAAATTTCTTTACAATACTTAAATATAGCTTGTCAAAATGAAAAATCCTCCTAAAAGGCATCAGATGCTTAATTCACAAATGCTATATAATGCCTTGCAGTTATAAGAGTAATTATCAGTAACTTTACATGTCAAAGACTTTTAATGATGCTGAAACTTCTTTTGTAAAGTAACTAATACAACCTAGTCAATACAATCATAACATATGGCTAATAACTAATACAGTAAATAGTAACTAATACAATCATAACATACCAATACATATGGTTGGTTTCTTTATCATTCTACAATCAGTTTTTATGCACAAGGGCTAATTTGAAAAACCTAGTTTAAAGCAGATTCTGATCTACAGCAGATATCTAGATTTGAGAAGGCAAAGATATTTATGAAATGTTGAAATAAAAATCACATTGCTAACCATACATTACCGTAACATATAAATTTCCTGATTGACATCATTTTAGAGATTACTGATGTACAAAGTAAACAAGATAGTTCTTCCATTTTTAATGACCCAAAAGAACAAGACCAACAGAAGATGTAGCATATTGTTAGTACTCAAAGTAATCACCACTGGCATCCAGCACCTTCTGCCAATATTTTTTCAGTTGTGAAATCCCCTTGATGTAAAAATCGAAGATTTTGGATGCAAAGAAGTCAGTGAATACTTGGTGCAGATCTGCCTCATTGATAAAGGATTTTTCATGAAGATAATTGCCCAGGGAATGAAAGAGGCGGTTCTCTGATGGTTAAAGGTTAGGCGAGTAAGGAGGATGTCACAAATTCTCCCTAAGAAGTCACTGAATGGTATTTCTAGTCACCAGCATGACATGCGTCCTTGTGATATCCATAAGAACAGTACTCCCTTGTGATTAACCAATGCCGGCTCCTTCTGTTGCAATGAATATTGAACACATTTCAGTTGCTGCAAATACAAGTCTGCAGTAACTGTTTATGATTTAAAAGATTAAAAAAAGACTCCGCAAAAAATCGTGTGATGCAAACTAAATCTTTCTGACATAAATAGCAATAACACTCCTGATGACAGCATTATTGAGGCTTTTGAAAGAAAATATTATGAAAGGTGAAATTAATATAATCCACTTTAACCATTTAATCAAATACATACCTGCCAATATTGGAGGAAAAAAAAATTAGTAAATTCTACAGATTTTGAGAGAGAATAATCAGGAGCCATTACAAGTGACAATTTTGTTTGAAACAGAATGTTCAAAATGGTAGTACTGCAAAAAGACAATTTTACTCTTTAGAGCAGTGTTTCTCAAACTTATTTCTTCTACCGCCCCCTTTGAAAATCAATTATTTTTCATCGCCCCCCCCCATTTTTTATACACTCCCAAAACTTAAAAACCGCAATTTCATTACTTTAATTAATTTAGTTATAGTGTGCTATATTGGTCGGTTCTGGTGTTTAAACTTACATACTAACTAGAAATTTTTACCAGTAAGAGCAATTAAAACGCAACTTTATAATATTAATAATAGATTTTAATCAAATTAAAAGAAACAATATAGATAGGTAATCAATTTTGGTTTGTAAACTAATCTAATGGGATGGATGAATTTGATGATTTTTAGCAAGTTTGTTGATATCAGGTGGGATTTTACTCAAAAACAGTTGTAAGTCGCCGCGTTTGGTAACTTGCAAATGATTTCTCTTTTTAGTAAGCAGCGTTGTCACAGTGCTAAATCCTCTTTCACGCAAATATGACGATGGGAATGATATCAAAAATTGTTGAACGATCAACCACAATCCAGGGTAAAACTGCGGAATTGACTTTTGTAGCCAAAATTGTTGGTAGCCATTTTTAAATTTGATTTTTATTTCCTCGTTCTTTGTCAGTTCTATAAGTTCTTCTTCCAGCTGGGGTGATATTGCTATGTTGACATTTGAAAAAGGATCTAACACCCAGTCTGGTATTTCCAATTTCAAAATGTTCTGGAATCTTTCAATGAAATCACTGAGACGATTTTCCAAATGTTGACAGTAGACGAGCAAGTCGTCGTTGTTGCAGGATACTGATAAATTGGGAAAATTATGGAACTCGCCTGTGCCGATATTTTTCTTGTGTAAGAGCAGCTTGGCTACGAAAGCAGCGACGATATTTTTTGTTTTTATTAAGTTCATCGTCATGAAGTTGGAAATTCCTATCATTAAACAATGTACAAAGGTCTGTCAGGTATGCGATATCATTCTTTGATGTGATGTGGTTTTCACGCAATGCTGTGCCTTTGTTTTCCAAGAACTCTATGACAGATGTCAAACAGATTGTAAAAATGAGTCAGACAATTTCCTTTTGATAGCCAGCGCACTTCCGTGTGAAAGATCAATCTGTTGAAATCTTCATGATTAGCAACACAAAGCTGATTAAATAATCTGTCATTTAAAGAATTGTTTCGGATTTTATTGACTACTCTGATGACATGTTGCAATGATTGAAACAGTCGTTCACTTAAATTTCTAGCAACTAAATGCTGTCAATGTATAACGCAATGTACAGCAATCACATCAGGAATTTTGTTTTTTAAGTACGACATGAAGCCTTTTTGACACCCTGTCATAGCTGGAGCACCATCTGTAACAGCTGATATAATATTCTTCAAGGGAATTCCTTTTTCATCACAAAACTTTTACAGTGTTTTAAATATGGTTTCTCCTTTTGTGTCTGCCTCTAAATTTCTAGCAAATAAAAGTTCTTGACATATTTTTTCATCTTTAATGAACCTCACGTAAGGCAACAACAATGCTTCATTAGTTGGTAAAGTGGACTCATCCAATTAAATTGAAAATTGACTAGTCTTCAGAGGATTACACAATGACTCTTCAATGCTTTCAGCCATTTCATCAATTCGTCTTTGCACAGAATTATTGCTCAAAGGAGTATTTCGAATTATATCTGCCGCCGGTTTATGGAGCACAGTAGTTATAACTTCTTTTATCGCCGGCAAAATTAACGTTTCTCCGATGGTGTGTGGTTTACAGTTTGAGCAATTAACAGAAAGATATTGTATGAAGCTCGAAGTCCATCATCATCTTGCTTAGCAGCCATCGAAAAAAGTTTCGATACACTTGGCTGAGCATTATGCTTCTTTTCCAGATCTTGAAAATAGGCTACATTTTTGTCCTTCTAATCTGGATGCATTTTATTTAAATGATCTTGAAGTCTTGAAGGCTTCATCGCTTCGTTTGAAAATGTTTTTGGACAAAGAAGGCACAAAGGCAAAGATGAGTTTGTCGAATTTTCTATGAATCCATATTTAATATATTCTGCACTGTATTGCCGTTTCTTCTTTTTTGCTTGCGACATGGCTTTCTTTTTTTAAAAAGAATATGTAAATAAAGTGTTGAACTTAAATACTCGTTTAAAGACAGTGAGCGAAACCACTAATGAAAATATAAGAAAAATTGAGAGCTTTTATATAGGATTTAAATACAGCAAGCACCGACAGGAATAAGGCAAACACACACAAACTCGTTTATCTCTTTCGACGCTCAATCGTACTGAGCAAGTTAGGACAAGTATCGATGAACCAGCCGATTGCTACCACGTAGTCCATTTTCGTATTGCAAAACCGCCACCTGTCGACCATTCTATTCTGAAAAGGGGCGATACGCTGAGATGGACTTTTCCTCAGATCGGTTTTTCAGAAGCACGTATGTTAAATAAACATTTCTCTTTTGTCTCAACCCTAATTTGATGAACTCGAAGCAGACCTGACGCATGCGAAAAAGCGCTGAAGGTTTCCGTAAACGAAAACGGACATTACGTCTACGGAGCACAACATCATAAGTGCACTGGCTCCCGCAGTTAGTCTTTATCCCCGGAATATTTGCCACATTTGGCAATTCATGCATTTACATAGCTGTATGCTTTTCGTCATTTTACAACGTACGTGCATACGGCGTGCGGTCTATTTACGAAATCTGTGTTAAGTATTTTTGTTTTTATACCATCATACAGGGTAGAAATATTAACTAAGTATTCGTTATTGTGTTGTAGGTAGGTTTTAATTCTAGTGAAATTTAAAATATAAAGTAAATCAAATTACAAATCTACCAACGCCCCCTAATCCACGTCAACGCCCCCCATTTTTTTCTGGGCTCCTTAACGCCCGCCTCTAGGTCTCAAACGCCCACAAGGGGGCGTTATCGCCCACTTTGGGAAAGACTGCTTTAGAGTATACATTCTGAGAATGATTTATGTTAAGCATATTTTGTGTTAATATTAATAAAATATTTATCATCCTCATAAAGGAACTATAAAAAATAAAACATTAACATTCATGACCCAACATTTATTTTATAAGACAACTTTGCTACACTAGTGTAACTTATAAATATAAAACTTATAAAATTACATAGAACACATAACTAAATAAATTTACTTCAGTTATAAATACTTTTAAAAATATCAAAATTATCAAATACTTTGTCAATAAAAAACATAATACGTTTCAAATTCAAATAATTCAAGACAGTTAATTTTTTTCATACATTGCTGACACAGCATTTTTTTAGAATGAATTGGTGAAACTGGCAGTTCAAAACATTTGTTTTTTCATTTTCAGAATTTTCAGCTATAGTTAAACTTTCTAAATTTTCAGCAGAAAGTGAAGATCTGATTCATTCTTTATATATATATATATATATATATATATATATATATATATATATATATATATATATATATATATATATGTGTGTGTGTGTGTGTGTGTGTTTGAACACCTGTTTACATTCTGCATTAGAATGTGGAATAGTTAAAATTGTAAGCATAAACCGGGGAAATATTGGAAACCATTTTTTGTTCAAACTCATTTTTCCGATTTTTAACAAAAAGCCATTGTACATGTTTGAAAATATGGGGTTAGACTGAGCTCCAATAGTTAAAATATTAATTTATTATATATTCAAAAATGTTTCCTTTGATTAAATTAAAGATGAAATAACTCATTTATTATTAAATAATCTACATATTAAAAATAACATATTTAGAATTAGTTAAAATTTATATTGGAGATATGTGCATTCTGCATGGGAGGTCCGTCTAATTAAGACACCCCTAAGTCCTATTAAATTCCGTACATGTGCAATCTGTTGACTGTTTAATCTACTAAAACATATCAATAGACATTTTTTCAGGGAAATTTTTCGCTGTTTTTAAATTTATCACCGAAATTGTCAAAAAAGTAGATTTTTATACATTATTGGGAAATCAGAAGAAATTATGGAAAATTAGGAGTTTCCCAATAAAATCAATAGAGTTGGTAGCTATGCAAATAATCTAAGATAAAGAACAATGTTAATTCATTTAAATAATAAAGTTAATTCAGATTTAGTTTAAGCACTTTTGTTTGAAAATAATATCAATGAATTATTTAAGATTGTTATATATTCATGTGACCTTACCACTTCTTGATACACTTTGAAATTTAAATTTCCTAGATGAAAATCTTTAAAAAAAAATCAGAACTCAAAACTATACATAATTTTACTCATAAAATGCATTAAACAACCTATTGCTCAATATGAATGACTCTATGTTTTTTAGCTATACCTCTCTGCGTTTAAACTTATTGATAAATTCTCTACCAGTTCACTAAGAGCATTATTGGCTGTATTTCCAAAATAATAATAACAATATCAAGATTCGTTTTATACAATGCTAATTATGCTTGCTATTACAAATGTGTTAAAATTGTGATTCAATGAAAGTGGAATATAAATGTTCAGAAAAAATATTTATTTTTTGGAATTGTTTACGTTAAAATTAGAAAATGAAACATGAAATTGAATTGTAAAATAATTAATACTCTAAATTAAATAAATTTGGTTTGTATAAATTATATTAACTATTGGTAATCTGTATGCTATTTTTCAAAATTTTTTTTTATACATTTTAAGAAATTCTATGGTTTTCTCAATGTACATTATTCAACAACATTCATTATTTAAATTACGAATAAATTAAGAAAAAAACTTGATATGGTTTGTAGCATGTAAATGAAATTTAATAGCAGCAATTCATTTTGTGAAATAATTATTTTATTTTTTATGAAATAATTTTACATTATAATTATGAAATAAAATGATAATATATAGGAAAACATACTTCCACCTGTTATTTAAAAAAATGCACATAATATATAAATTAAAAACAAAAATGAATCGATAAGAGATTGAAAAAGTGATTTTCATTTGAAATATCAAAGCATCAGCTTCATTCAATGTCCATTTCCTCATCAATGTTCTTTTCTTCCTCATACCATTTTGAAGCATATGAAAGATTGATATTTTTAGTACAATTTTCAGTTTTATAGATACCCAAAAGATGATCAGATAATTCATTCATGACGTTTCGAAGGGAAACAATGATAAATTGTGTGTTTTTTGTAGTTTCCTGAAAAACATTCATAAAAAATTCAGTAAATTCATCATAATAATAAATGTACACAAGCACATGGTATAAGAAACATGATTTCACAGAATAACATTTTTAGTATAATTTTTAAATTTCTAATGAATACATAAAATATTTGTAATATAAAGATAAACTTTAGCAAGATTTCCAAAAAAATGATTAAATATTTAATAGAGTACATCAAAATTATTTCAAACCAAATTAAAAGTAACAAAATAAATATATTTTTTAATTTAAATATAAAAAAAAGTTAAATATAATGATATTATAACTAAGAATTCCACATGATTTTGTTAAAAATTACATGACGAACAAATCTTTTGAATGACACTTATCATATAAGTGTTTAATAAAAATAATTTAATGTAATTAAAACTTCAGGCAGCTAACAGAATTAAGTTCTGCTAAATATTTAGTTGCTCGCTTCAAATGTATGGATGAATAACTTCTCTTCATTGAAGTCATCAGATAATTTTTTTGTTTTTCTTTAGTTAATCATTTATTTAATAACACACACAGGTCAAATAACTTAGATAGAATAATACACTAAATCATTGTGTTTAGAATGCCAATTTTGTCGGATGAAATTCCATAACGTGAACCCTCCTTATGAAAGGATCCTACAATATTTTCACTTGAATCTATTGATCACAATAAAATGCATGCAACATCTATATACAGTTATATACTATTGGGAGAAGTGTGAAAACATTTTAATAATGATAATTCTTTAACATATTAATCTGTGAATATAAACAGAATTAAGTTCTGCTAAATATTTAGTTGCTCGCTTCAAATGCATGGATGAATAACTTCTCTTCATTGAAGTCATCAGATAAATTTTTTGTTTTTCTTTAGTTAATCATTTATTTAATAACACACACAGGTCAAATAACTTAGATAGAATAATACACTAAATCATTGTGTTTAGAATGCCAATTTTGTCGGATGAAATTCCATAACGTGAATCCTCCTTATGAAAGGATCCTACAATATTTTCACTTGAATCTATTGATCACAATAAAATGCATGCAACATCTATATACAGTTATATACTATTGGGAGAAGTGTGAAAACATTTTAATAATGATAATTCTTTAACATATTAATCTGTGAATATAAACAGAATTAAGTTCTGCTAAATATTTAGTTGCTCGCTTCAAATGCATGGATGAATAACTTCTCTTCATTGAAGTCATCAGATAAATTTTTTGTTTTTCTTTAGTTAATCATTTATTTAATAACACACACAGGTCAAATAACTTAGATAGAATAATACACTAAATCATTGTGTTTAGAATGCCAATTTTGTCGGATGAAATTCCATAACGTGAATCCTCCTTATGAAAGGATCCTACAATATTTTCACTTGAATCTATTGATCACAATAAAATGCATGCAACATCTATATACAGTTATATACTATTGGGAGAAGTGTGAAAACATTTTAATAATGATAATTCTTTAACATATTAATCTGTGAATATAAACCCAATGGCCAATTTAAATCAATTAACATTGTTATCTTGAAGATATACTGTCACATTTTACACACAAAGGCAGATTCAAGCAAGAGCTAAAATTTAAAATGGATTCTAAAACACTACAAGGAAACAATCCAGAAATGGAATCCACAAAGTTTTAAACTGAGAGCTATTTAGGAAAATAATATAAAAATTGGTTGCAATAATAATGTAAATAGAAACTAGAGTATTTTTTGTGGTATTAGACTAAATACATAGCAATACCTGATGTAAAATGTGATTGCAACTTTTAATTTCAGTTAATAAAATGATTACTTAATATTTTATACCAAATGTGCTTCAAGATTTTTCTTTAACAACCTGTTATGTGTATCTGTGAAATATATCATACTTTAGTATTAATTATTTAATGTGATTTTAAAAAGCCATACATTTTTAAATAGGTTTAATTTTCTTTACATTAAAGTTTTTCTTTTTTCTAATTAATGTAATGTTTAAAATTTAATAAATATATTTATGATTTAAGATACTAGTAGTCAACAAATTATTCATGGTGATGTGATAAATATACTATTATTACGTATTTTTAATTAAAAAAAATGTAATAAATAAATGAATATTTTCTGGAGCTGAAATAGTGATTCTAAGTTACAAATCATACATTAAACAGATACTAATAGGTTATATGAAATATAAATAATTGCACATTTAAAACTAAATGTGGTATGCTACAATTAATATTTTGCATCGCTTTGCATAGTTGCATGAAATTTTATTTAACATAATTAAATAGTGATCTTTAGCAATTATTTATGAAATAATTCAAGTAAATTAAATACATATTTACAATTAATAAACCCATCTACAGATGGATGAGATATATCTTTAAACTATATTTTAAATTTCAAAACAAAATATTTCACTAGCAAAGTTGCATTTTCATAATAAACAAATACCATTTTATTTCATTTTTGTGAATTGCATTCATAAATCTGTGTTTAGTAATATATATAGTGATATTTAAAGTAGAAGTTAAGGGTATAATTTGCAACCACACAAAAAATATTAAACAAGATAATATTTAACCTAAGAAAATATCAAACACATATAATATTTTCAATTTAAATTCAAACTACATGATTAAATTTAGCTGAATTAATCATTTACATTTTATATCAATCTATAAAACATTACAGAAACATTATATTGTTTGATTTTGAAAAATTAAATGACATGTAAGCCATTAATTTTTGTAAACTGAACAGCAGGAAAAGATCAGTATCATATACATTAACAGGGTTCATAAAGATTTCCCAGGAGTCAAATCAAAATCTTCCAGAACATATTAACATTCATGTTATTTTAACCCCTTAACATATTTGCCCATGTCTGACAAGGGTGAAAACTACTGGCAAATTTGTATATGCCCACCTGAGACCTGTTCCGATAAAAATAGATAGACTAGATTATAAGTAAACTTACCTAACATAGATGACACCATTAAGCAGCCTTTTTCTAATATAAACCAGGCTGTGCATTTTGATAATTAGTTATAAGTTTGTTAGAAATTCTTTAAAGCAGTTCATACCAAATTGTATTTTTAGTCATTCTTGCAAGTAATACAATTTAATTTTAATAATTTGAAATGTAAAATAAGCATGTAATTAAATCATTTACACTTTGTGTAATATATATATATATATATATATATATATATATATATATATATATATATATATATATATATATATATAAATATATATAAAATATATATATATATATAAATATATATATATATAAAATATATATATATATAAAATATATATATTATATAATATATATATAGATATAATATATATATATATATATAAAATAAGATCTTCTAAACGCTTCAAATCTATATTATTATTCTTCTAAATGATTACAGCTTACTCTAATAAATACACTTGTTTTCTTCTTTTACATGGGATTTGACAGTGGATTTGGCCTTATGTGAAATACAGAAGTCTTTGTTGCAAACTAAACAGACAATGAGCATGTGTTTCTTTCGAACAGCAGAAAACCATTCTTTGTATGGTTTTTTCTCAGTCCACAGGTTATTAAAAAGATAGTTTGCCCCAAGAATTTTAAATAATTTATTGCAGCCTTTATTTCACAGATAAACAATAAAATTTATCCTGATTCATTGAAATCATACACAATTTTCACAAAGAAAAGCATATTTTAAAAATGTTATACATAAATATGTCATATATAATATTCAGTTAATTTTATATAATATAAACAAACAGAAAAAGAATCATTTCAATGTCAAGAATCAATGTCAGCCTGATTGCACTATATGATGATCTTATTGTGATTACTTTTACTCCACTTCACGCACAGAAATCTAAATATTATCAGATCTATACTGAACAGGATAATCATGAAACTATTGTGACTGAAATAGATCTTTATTTTAGTCAACAGTCATGAATACAATTAATATAATATTGATCCTCTAAACATCTAGTGGTAAAATTAAAAGCTAATACTCTCTTCTCTCTCAATTTGGTTTTCAAACAATTTCGTTAAAATTTGTAAAATTAAAAAGAATTATAATATTTCCCCCCAAAAAAAAAAAATAAATGCATCAAGTAAGTAAAAATCCCTGACTCGAGTTAAAATTCCAGATGTTGTACAAACCCAGCATTAATTTATATAATATGAAGCAGACATTTGGAAAAAAAAATTCGTTTTTTAATTGTAAGTTGTTTTACATTTCATTTCTAAAATTATTTATTTTTTTTGTAATAATTTGAATAAAATCTAAATTCTTATGTAAGAGTGGAAAAACTGAAGTATTAATTTCGAAATTGAGAAAAACATTTTATTTCTTCAACAAGTAATGTGCAAAAAGTAACCCAAGCCTTTCTTCACATTTTTTAAAAAATTATTTCATAATATTAATAAAACATAAAAATGGATTGATTCTTCCATTATTAGTTAAAAAATTAATATTTCATTTTCCTTGCATTCAGGAATCTATATGTTAAATTTAAAAAAATTAAACATACTTTTAAATATTTCCCAACAATAGCTACATTTCGTACATCCAATGCAGCATCAATTTCATCCATAACATAAAATGGAGTAGGTCGATAATAATGCAAAGCAAATACAAGAGAAAGAGAGCTGAGAGTTTTCTCGCCTCCAGATAAATTCTTCATGTATTTCCAAGATTTCTTAGGAGGGCGCACACTAAATAATGAGAATAAAAATTTTAATAGGAAATGATGATACAAATATTTCATGCATAAGAAATGAAAGATACATATTTTACATTTAGCATTTACATTTTTATTCTTTGATTATAACTCTTAAATAGAAAACATTGAGAAGAATAGTCTTGCTCAGAATATTTACAGAAGTTAAAAATTTTAATAAGATTACACAAATTACATTACATAAAACTTAAATGGAAAGTTATACCCCACAATTGTAAAGCAAAAACAAGATAGCTTTGAATATAAAAAAATATTTTTTTATATAAATTAATTTTTACAATAGCAGGAATGGAAAGATCTTTTATATAGAAAAATTTACTTTTTTCAATGTAACAATAATACAATTCATCATGAATTGAATAGTGATGAATAACTGGTTTGCTGGATTCCAATAAAACACAAATGTGAAATCAGAATTGAGTAATTTGATCAAGATACAAATTTAATATAATAAAATTTTTAAGCTTGGTACACTACAAGTCAATACAATTACAATTATGTTTTATTATTTTATAAAGATGAGAAAAGTTGCCTAATAATTTGCTATTTTTATATAAATTATAATACTTGTTGAATTAGAATATCAATGGCAGTAATTCTATTGTAGAATGATTTCTTACCCGAATTCAATGCCTTTTGAGAAAGGATCCGTAGTATCCGCCAACTCTATTTCAGCATCACCACCCAATGTCAACATTTGGTAAATTTCCTTCAGTTTCTTTGCAATAATGGTAAAACCTTTCACAAATTCAGAGACACGCCTGTTACTAAGATAATCAGAGCGATTACTTTGTAAAGTTTTCTCCTCTGTTATTTTATTCACTTCACTCTGTTTCTCTTCAAATAATCTTAACTGCAAATCAGAACATTATGTTAAAAGATTAATTAAACATTGTATTCATATAAATTTATTATAAGAATTATATTTTATATATTAGCTAATTTTTAATACAGAAAAAAATTATTATATGAGACTCAAACAATACACACATAGATATAACATAATTAAAAGTGACTAAAAAAAATAATTTATTGTAAATAAAATAATCTGTCATAAAATAGGTTTATTTGATTTAACAAAATCAAAATCTGTAATCAATATGAAAAAAAGAGATTATTGATTATACCAATATGTATTGAAAATAAAATACGCAGTTCATTTGCTATGTTTTACACATAAATAAATAAATGCATTTAAAATACAAACTAGTAGCAAATAAAACAGAAAGATTAAAATAAAAATAAAAAATTGAAATTTTTTACAATCTTCCTAAAATGTTCTAATGTATAACATGATAAAACTTGCATGTTTACATTTTCCAAGAATTAAAATAAGTTTTTAATAGAAAATATATTATTTGAAATTTCATAAAAAAAGTATAGCATTAGCTAAAAATACCTATGATAAAAGAAGTACAGCATTAGTTAAAAATATATCTGATAATAATTAAATGTATATTCAGAAATTTTTATTAACATTTGATTCCTAAAATTTTTGACAAGCCTGCCTACATCCCATTTTATAACACCATGTTTAACATGACATTTTCTAATAAAATTTAAAATATAAGGCTCAAATCTACACAGATTTCAAGACAAAAAAGGCCTTTATTTGGTTCCCGCTTTTATGATTGTATTAAATGAATAATGAGATTTTCAATCGGTATTCATAGTCACACACATATTACATGGTAAAAGAACATTTATGAAAGCAAATCAAAAACTGAAGACTGGTATTGAACAAATTCAGAAACTACACTTCTAAGAATAAAGATTAACTAAATATCAAAAATTTTAATATCAAAATAAAATAGTTTTATATCTTTCACTTTTTTTGGGGTTGTTAGCATGACTTTGCTCTATTATTATATTTGCAAATATTACTTCTTTGTCACCACTTTTTCTAAATGAAAATAAAGTTTTATAACACAAATTAAATTAATTAATTAAAATTGTTAATTAGTTTAATAATTTGTGATTTAAATAGAACCACTATAATGTTTTGAAACACAAAACAGAATTAAATATTTTGATTTTATCTATAACATGGTTTATACAGATTTCCAAGAATCAAATTCCAGGATTTTTAAGGAGTTTTCCAGAAGTCAAATTAAAAATTTCCAACAGATATCGACATCTGTTGATAACAACAGATATCGACACGACGACAGATATTGACATATCGACATTAAATAATATATTATTTTATCTTAAAAATTGTTCTTAACCAAATATGCATATAATTATAAATATGCAACACTTTTAAATTGTATTAGTAAATAATAGAAATAAATTGTAAAAATTTATAAAAATATTTTATGTAAATTATAATTATACTTAATGATTACTTCAAAAGCCTTAAATGAATTTAAAGTTAAAACAGAATTTTTTTTTATTTAAATAATGATATTCTTTATATTACTGGATTATACATTGTATAAAATAATGGGCAATTTTAAAATTTTTAAACTTTATCAATAGATTTCAATTTATTAATTTATTGAGTATTTCAAGATGTGTAGAATAACCTTTTATCAAATATAAATATACTTACTCAAAACAAATACAACTATTAAATAAAGTTTCCAGGTTGACTTTTTACCTAATTATTATTGAAGAAAAGCAATTCTAAATTTTTTTTCTGTTTACTTTCAAACTCTTTTAAAGCTATACAATTTCACATCCGTATTCTAAGCTTTATTGTTTCTTTAATCAGTCTCAATAGATTTTCCCATATCTCAGTTATTTATAAAAATAAATATAAGAAATATATATTTATATGACTTTAACAGAGTCCACTATTTACTGAAAAGACGTTTTTCACCAGATATATTAAATTATGTATTTCAGCCTTTATTTCATTGACAAACAAATTCATTCCGATTCAATGTAATTGTATGCAATTTTCGACAAGGAATATATAGAAAGCATACTTTAACTTAGAAACAAATAGAAAAAGGATAAATTAAAATTGCCTGTCTCATTGAATTAAAATCGAAATTTCACAAATATAACTCTAAATACTGATTAAACAGGATTATCACGGAATTATCGTGGCTGAACTAGATCTTTATTTTAGTCAACAGTTATGAATACAATAATCTAATATCTATCATGCCACCATCTAGTAGAAACATTAACACTTTATATTCAATTAGATTTTTGGATAATTTTATTGAAAATTTTAAAATATTAAAACAAAAAACCCCGAAAGTTTATAATAAAAAATAAATGCAATAAGCTAAGTAAAAATTCCAGTAGTAAATAATGGTTTTCAAGGAGTCAAAATTCCAGAAGTTATACAAACCCTGTTATAATAAATTCTTTATGCTATAGCACAAAAAATTTGATTTTGCACAATAATTGTTACACTAATAAATAATGTTTTAAAATATGAATTTCACTTAAGAAGTAATCAATATTCAACAGTGTTAAAATCATTAGTAGGAGAAAGTTGCTTAAGCTCTCAGAAGCCAAATTACCATACAAAGCAATATATTATTAATAATCAATTTAGAATAAATATAATTCAAAAGAAACAAAATATCATTATAAATTAAACAATGAAATCAAAATATGAATTTTCATAGTTTTAATGATATAAATCAACTTTTACTTTCCTTTAAAAATATTGAAGTCATTAATCTATGATTTTAGTCATTTTTATTATAATTAAGTATATTTATAACTTATCACCAGTTTTAAATAAAATTACATATTTATTTACATAATAAAAACTTTTTAATTCATTCATTCAGGATATATAAACTTATTCTTACCTTTATATTATACTCTCCGATAGAAGATAAATTTGGTTTAAGTGGTTCAAGTTGAACTTTTATAATATCTATTTCAGAAGTAAGAGCTGCAACTGATAATTTTGAAATTTCCTCTTTTGATAAAGAAGGAAGTTCTGTTGGATCATCTTCAACTTCATTTAATTCCAGTTTACTTAACTATATAAAAAAAATTGCAAATATTTTAATATTTAATAAAGTACATTAAAAAGTATTTTAAATAGAGCTTCAATATTCATTTGTTAAGTATTTTCCAGTTGAAGGTGACTGTCAAAATATATATATAATCTCTCTCTCTCTCTCTCTCTCTCTCTCTCTCTCTCTCTCTCTCTCTCTCTCTCTCTCTCTCTCTCTCTCTCTCTCTCTCTCTCTCTCTCTCTCTCTCTCTCTCTCTCTCTCTCTCTCTCTCTCTCTCTCTCTCTCTCTCTCTCTCTCTCTCTCTCTCTCTCTCTCTCTCTCTCTCTCTCTCTCTCTCTCTCTCTCTCTCTCTCTCTCTCTCTCTCTCTCTCTCTCTCTCTCTCTCTCTCTCTCTCTCTCTCTCTCTCTCTCTCTCACTCACTCACCACTCACACACACACACACACACACACACACACACACACACACACACACACACACACACACACACACACACACACACACACACACACACACACACACACACACACACACACACACACACACACACACACACACACACACACACACACACACACACACACACACACACACACACACACACACACACACACACACACACACACACACACACACACACACACACACACACACACACACACACACACACACACACACACACACACACACACACACACACACACACACACACACACACATATATATATATGATGTATGTGTTCATTAAATAAGACAATTTTTGAATTATTTTCAAAGTTTGAAGAAATTATTCCAAGAATAATAAAATATGTGAGGATAAAAAATCTACATTTCAAGAGTTATAATGGTCAATATATTCCCATTATCAACAAAATATTTAATCTGTTCCTATTATATAAAATATAATAAAAGTACAAAGAAGCTACTATGACTTCAAGTCATATTGCTTTAATAATATATCTATTTCTGCATATCCCAATAAAGAAAATGGGAAAAATAGAGAAGATACCAAAATATTTTGTTTCACTATAGTACAATTAATAGTGGAATATACCTCATATGATACATTGTGTCAACATTGCATTAACAACTAGGCACAGAAGCAGAAATAAATGTGACATATGGAAACAAAATATTTAAGTATAAAAAATAAAGCAAAACTATATATATATTTATAAATTTATATGAATTAGTTCAAGGACAATTATACACAATATTCACAGATAAAAGATATTTTAGGAAATAACAATTACCACTGAAAATGTCTAAAATAAATTAATTAAATGAATTCAAAAAGATATTAAGTTAAGATTTATAATATTTAAAATATCAAAATGAGGAAATTTTAAACCTTGGGAAAGGAATCTTGACTTTTGATACAATCTCAATTTAGCTCTCAAAATTTTACAAATGTTTTGTTCTATAGTTCACAGAGTCAATTAAAATGGTTTTAAGATTATGCTCTAACACAAATGAAAAATTAAGCTTAAAAAATTATTTTTAACCTTTGCATTAATAGTCCTTATGAAAGCACGTTTTTCACTTTCATCAGCTTCATATGATTTCAGCTGATTTTTAAGCTCAATCTCACTAAGCTTTAATTTGTGTTCCTGCTCAAGAACTGCATCCATTTCTTTCTTTAATTCAGCTCTTTTCTCTTTAAAAGACGAGATTTTAGCCTATAAAAATTAAAAAAGGCAGTGTTGTAATCATGTGTAGAAAAGATAATTTTAAACTTACTTTATAAAACCAGTTCATGACACTAAAAATCAACACAACTAAATGGAATAAACTTGAACATTTGATGATTATTTTATATATTTTGAAAACATAAACAGATAGTTTAATGAAAAACTATCAGCTTTTCAATATAAAACTTGCTTAATAAAAATAGATTTAATTAGAAAAAAAATATCTTTACATAAGATACAAAAATTGACTGATTATGCTTTTATTTCATACATATGACATATTAGACAAATGAATTTGACATTAATATATTTTAATTTCAATAAAGAAATATTTGCAATAATTATTAAACTCAATTAAATAAGATATTAAAACCAATAATCTCAACCAAAGATGATTGGTTACAAGGCAAGACAACTTACAAGGTGAATCCAATGAGCAAAGATATTCTCAATTCCATAATCATATTAATGAGCTTGTTTTGGTTTATCTCTTAATGATCATTTGAGCCAATTAGCTGATACTAATAATTTAATAAATCCCTCACTGTGAGGATAATTAGATAATGACCTGTAGTTTAAAAAGTGTTCTGAACTATTACAAACACCAAAGATCAAGATAGGATTTAAACCCATGAACTGTTGAGCAAATAGCCTGGGCACTAACATTTAGGTGCCAGCTTGACCATAGTACAGAAGAATTTAAAGTAAAAATATCTCCATTATAATAGAACTCAATCTACTAGCATTTTATTATTGTAATATTTATTCTATGTACACTTTTGAAGTCTTTTTATTTGCATAGAAAGACTCCCCTGTTAAATAAATAAAAACAAAAATAAACATTTTTATTTTCCTAAAATTTTAATATATATTAATATAAGCATTTTGTGATATAAAGGAATCTGATTTATTACATAAAAATTATAAGAAATTAAGTTCAGTTTTTCATTAAAAAATCTTGATAGTGTAGACCATTTAGTAAAGTTTGATTTGTTTGTCGCTCAACGGTCATTTTTTGCACACAAGGGCTAATTAGACTGGGAACTTTGGTTTAAAGTGGATTCCAAACCACTACAAACATTCATGCTTAAGGTGGGATTCGAACCCACAAATTGTTGAACCAAAGGCAAGAACGCTAACCATTTGGCTGCCAGCTCGGTACCATTGAAGAAGGAAATATCCGTATATGACAAAAATAATCATTTTAAAATGCTGCAGTTTAAATAAAAATGTATCTATTTTTTTGCATTAGTCATTGGAATATGAAGTTTAGATTTAACAAGTTAAGAAATTTACAAACTAAACAAGAAAGTACAGATACTGTACCATTTACAATTCTCATTCTAAATTTCTATGAAAATTAAAGTTTGTATTTAAATGCCATAACAAACAATTAAACTTTAAGAACTCTGTTTTCTTGCTGCTAATCTTGTGGATCATTTAGCACAGCTGGACAAACCCCAAAAATCCAAAATGTCTATTAAAAAAAAAAAAAAAAGAGAGAGAGAGAGAGAGATGAGGATTCAGCAGGACATCGTCCTAGCTAAAATTTAAAAACATCAAATTATGAGAAGGGGAAGTCATGTCAGCTGTGCACCAATGGTACTCTGGGTATATTTTTGACCGTGCTTGAAAAATGAGGATTATTGTGTGATCACAATGTGGGACTTTTTTAAATTTGGAAAAAAAAAAAAAAAAGAGAGAGAGAGAGAGAGATGAGGATTCAGCAGGACATCGTCCTAGCTAAAATTTAAAAACATCAAATTATGAGAAGGGGAAGTCATGTCAGCTGTGCACCAATGGTACTCTGGGTATATTTTTGACCCTGCTTGAAAAATGAGGATTATTGTGTGATCACAATGTGGGCCTTTTTTTAAATTTGGAAAAAAAAAAAAAAAAAAAAAAAAAAAAAAAAAAGAGAGAGAGAGAGATGAGGATTCAGCAGGACATCGTCCTAGCTAAAATTTAAAAACATCAAATTATGAGAAGGGGAAGTCATGTCAGCTGTGCACCAATGGTACTCTGGGTATATTTTTGATCCTGCTTGAAAAATGAGGACTATTGTGTGATCATTAATGAATTCTATTGACAGTAACAGTGACTAAAAGGACTAATAAGCACTAATGATAGTATATTACAATTTATTTTATAAAAAGACAAAAATTAAAGCAAACTAACTTAATTTTAAATGACATATTATGCAGATTATGTCATATTATGTAGTTGATATGGATTTGAAAAAGTCATTCAGTGAAAAACATATTTAGTTCTTTTCACTTCATCATAATTATTTCTTTTTTTAAATTTGGAAACAATAAAAGAATTTTACATATATATCCCCTCTTAGTTACATTTTTTACTGAAAAATTTATAATTTTTCTGACTTGAAATTTTATATTTTTAATCTTTTTTAAATATATGCACATTTTATATTTAAAAAAATACCGCAACTTTTAATAAAGTTAAAAAACACTTCCATGTTGGGATTGCAAATAAATGCAATCAATTTGCACATTCTCATTAAAATTAAAGCCATTATATTATGAGGCATACATAATTACTTATTACTACTTCACTAATATTTTCTATATAGATGATTCTTTTAGTTACACAATATGTTACAGTCCGTATATTTTAATTACATTATTTAATGCCTAAATATAAAAGATTTAATTTTCAAATTTTAATCCACCAATTATTTCACCCACTACTGGCTTATTAAAATTCGTGAATTTGCTCAATAATTTAAAAAATGTAAAAATAGATTAGCTCATTTGAGTCCATTGTCCTATTAAAAGGTAATTAAAAATCAGTTCTTTATAAACACTATACTTAACACTTTATACCTTTTTTAAATCAGTTATCTTCAACTTTTTAATTTTGTGAACATAAATAAATGAAACTTTAACATAATTAAATAGCTATTAATAAAGAATATTCTCAATGGCACTTATATTATATGCAAATGGTGATATAGACTATATAATCTGAAAACATTTGACTTTGAGTAAAAAAACTTATAGCAATTTTTATTAAAAAGAGAATAAAAAAAAAAAACACAAACAAACACACAAACACACACACACACACACACACATACATACATATATATATATATATATATATATATATTAAAGAAGGAGCTACTACATTAAATGATATTAAATGGGAAACATAGAATTGATTGATTGATGCAATGGATAGAAATAAATAAATTTTTATTAATATAATTCATTTTTAAAGTTAGAATAAAATACATAGTTAAAAATTTAAATATTAAAAGTTGACAATATATTACTATTATGAAATATTTAACTACTTTAAAATTTGCTTTGACAAACCAATCAAAATATCAACATTAAAAATATGCAGAAAATGGATAAAATGTAAAACAGATTATTATTTATTACAGGACAATACATTTTAATGTTCCTGTTCATATTTTGGTTTACTTTTACTATTGTATCAAGTTATCAACAAATAATCTATAAGAAAATATTTAAGTGAGAGTTAAAATGTTGCCAAACTAAAATAATTAAAAGAACTTCATGAAAAGTAATAATTATTCTCCATGTAAATTTTAGAGCAAGAGAAAATATTTATCATTAAATAAACTATTTAAAATTGTTTAATTGCCAATTCAGAGCAAATTTTAATATACTTAATCCAAACAAAAAGTTAACTAATGAATTCTCATTTTTAGAACAGGCATAAAATGTGGAATCAGTATCACACATAACACTAGAAAAAAAATTTCCCAAATTTATTTACATTATTTTGTTCAATTAACTGCACTAGTTCTTTTCCTTTATCAGTTAAATTTAACTGTTGCTTTCTCAAATGTTCAACAGCTTCCTTGCTTCCCTTTATGTCCTCTTCAATTGCCTTGATTTTATCTTCAACCTTCTTTAAGTTTCTAAAACAAATTTTAAATATAGATGAATAACAATAATAAAAAAACACTAAATTAGGTTTAAAAATTAGTAACAATAAATGAATAAATAGACAAAATACACTAATAAAATCAGTTATTTTCTGCTTTAAATTGATCAGCTTATATTATTTCCTATCATGGACAGGTTTGATAAAAATTATGTTTATTTTGCTTTTTAAATTATATGTAACTTTTTCCTTTTAAAGTCAAAATGAACTTTTCATTTCAAAATTAACAAGAAAATGATAACATATTACTATCCTGATTCTATGAATCATGCCAATATTTCAAATAAATAAAAATTACTTTTATATGAAAATATTTTGATGAAAATAATTAATTATAAATAAAGTAAAATATTGCAATTTAAAGAAAAGTTTAGAAAGTTTTCTGGAGAAAAAACTTTCTTGCACATTTCTTTTCATACAATTTTTAATAATCTAAAAATGATATGTGCTTTAAATAAATATTTCAGAAAAGTTGCATAATTATGTGAATTATTAAATAGAGATATGTAACAGATATTTTAAATGTGTTTATAACAATGTGTAAAAACTACAGTAAATCAGAAATACTCTGAATAAATTTATTTTTAACTTCATATTTTTACAGTGTAAAGTTAATATTCAACCAAATTATAAATTTATCACTGGAGAATCTTTAATCACAAAACATCTAGAATAATTATTACTAAACAAATGATGAATGTCAGCTAAGCCAATTGTTCTTATTAAAATAAAAACATTTCCATTTCTTAGGCAACGTCATAAGTATAACAAATGATATCAATATGTGAAATAAAATATCATAATTTGGGACTTCCATAATCATCACAATTATAAGCTAACTACTTTTTGAAAATTTTTACAAGTTAAAATGTTTATGCCTTTAAAGTGAAATTTGTTACAACTGACACAGTTATCATTATTTTTTTAATCTACATTCCACATATTCTATTCACTAAAAGTGTTAGTTCAATAAGATTTGCATTAATGAAATGGAATACTATAAAAACTTCTGGGTAATTTATCCATATAATTTAATGGAAATAATCAGATTTAGCTTATGAATTAAAATTATTATGTGAGTGAAATTTAAAATCAGACAAGCAAAATTTTAAACTGGTTTTTACTTTAAAAATGTCATCATTCAACAAAAAAATTTTTTCAATAAAAAACATACCTTTTAGATGTTTTTGTATTGACATTTGATTTTGTCAAAGCTTGTGTTACTTCTGATAACTTCTTATCCAGCAAATTTAAATTCTTTTTTACTTTGTTAAATTTACCTTTGGTAACTTGCAATATTTCTTCTTGTAATCTGAAATATTCAGCAATTTTTTGATAAACCATTAAAATTTCTAAAAATATGTATTTTATAAATATTTTTATAAGTAATATACTTTCTTTCTAATAATATTTAAAAAAAAAATAAACTTAGTAATCAGTAAAAATCAATTTGTACAAAGAGTTTTCATCCCAAATATATCTACTTTTTGGAATACATAAAAGAGTTTCAGAAGATGGAATGAATCCCAAAAATTTCAAAATGATTAAATATCAAAATTGCAATTTGATATAATTATTTTTAACAATTATTAATGCAAAATTGTTTAAATACAAATCATACAAAGAAATCAAATATAGAAAATAATAAAAATGACTTTTGTATTAAGAAAAATAGTAAACTAATTTAATGATTACAAATATTGTTCAATATTTAAATAATTATTTTTAACACTTACAAATGAGTCACATATTTCAAACATGTTTTTAAATATTAAATTAATAAATAACAAAATAATATCAACTTTGAAATGTACAAAATGAATGTAAAACAATATATTGGTTGGAATTCAATGAAACACATTTACACAAAATATTACAAATTAAGCTTGTAGTCTCATTATAAAAAGAAATAAAATATTTGCTACCTGACACGATGGATACTTATGCTCATTTGTTGGACTAACAATTTATACTATAATTTATACTAATTAGACAATTGGTATTCAAAGCAGTGTTTCAGAAGATTTAACATGAAAAAACATTTTTGTTTCAAAAATACATACTGGACATAAATTTAAAAATGTATAAGTTTTAGAATACAAAGTTAACAACTGAATTTTTTTAATATTTCAAACACAAAGCATATAAGTATAAATATGATTCTGAAGAAACATATTATTAATTTATGAGAAAATTGATTTGTTAAAAAAAAATTACAATTTTTTAAACAAATAAATTTTAAACATCACAAGCACTCTTTTCTTATCTTTCTTTCTTTTCCTTTAAAGCTATAACTTAGCATATTCAAATTAACTTATTTTATTACCAAATCCAATGTTCCCTAAAAATAGTGTTATGTATATTTGAAAGAAAGCATATTTTTTAAGCACTAAAACAAGCTTTTATAAACAAATAATACATTAATTTCTAATCTTTAATTTTAAAATAAAATCCTAACAAATAGGCACAAAAGTATTATATGAAAATTTGAGAATATTTTGTCACATAGGAAGTTCACTTATCAATGTAACCATAAAAACATCCCTCTACATATTAATATAGTAACTCTTACATTAAATTTTCATATTTTAATCTATAACTACGTAAGTTATGTTTAAAAGCTTAAAAGTAAGAATTAAATGCATTTATGTGCTTTACATATGTATATACATGTTTCAATACAAATCAATTATCTTACTTTGAAACTTGTTTTTCAACAACACTTTCTTTCTCTACAGCTTCATTATAAACTATGTAGTTGGGGAAAAAACATTTCATTAAAAATTTTAAAAATCAAATATGTTTCATGTTATAATTTAAAGACAATATTTAAAATATAACATGAAACATATTTGAAAGATATTCTATTAACTTATTATGATTCATATTAGTAAATATAGTAAAGTATGGAAGCATACTATTAAAATGCAAAATTTTGTTAAAGTATTAAGATTTACAGATCATTGAATATATGTAATTCAGCTAACAATTGTGTTAAATACTTTAAATATATTAAATAGTATTTATTTTATATAACTTATTAGATTTGAAAATTAAGAATACAACATATCAAAAAGTATAAATAAAAAGCCCATTTATCATAAAAATAATATTAGCAATGAGAAAGAAAATATTTAAATTAAAATAAATGCAAAGTAAACAAGAAGATTCTTGCTGTTTTTAATGACCAAAAAATACAGACCTACAGATGTAGTCTATTTTAGTTCTCAAAATAATCATCATGAGCATCCAGCAACTTCTGCCAACGTGTCTCCAGTTGTGCTAACTCCTTGCTATAAAACTTAAGGGTTTTGGACACAAATAAGTCCATGAGCATTTGGTGCAAATCTGCTTCATTGATGAACAAATTTCCGCAAAGAGGATAGCCCAAGGAATGGTAATTTAGAGGTGGTAATTTGACTTGGTACAAGGGCAGGTGATTAAAGAGGATGGCACAAAGTCTCTCAATTAAGGCACAGTATAGTATTCTGGCCACCTGTGTGACATGTGGCCTCGCTTTATCTGCCAAGAACAGTACATCCTTTTGATTAACCCTTTGACCACATTCGACGTATCAGAATGTCATGAATTAATTTGACCAAAGTCGCACAAGACGTTCTGATATGTCGTTGAAAATGAGACAATATTTAACATGTTCATTCTTGTTTATTTCAAAGTAACAATGATAGTGAGATATAACTGAGATGCAAAAGACATACAAGATATTTATCAAGCAGTGATAGTGAATCTTCTGAGAAATTAGGTCAATGGATTAGGGAAGAAAAAGACAATGCACCTAATGTAAAACGGTTTCGTGAAGTGCCTGAAATAAATCCTTTGTGTCTGTGAAGGCTAGGTGCTAATCCTAAACCTTTGGATGTTTTGAATGAAATCCTAAATGAAGATTTTTGGAATAGCATAGTGGAAGAGACAAATAGATATGCCAAACAAGTGATAGAAAAAGGTTTTGGAAAAAAAAAAGAAACAAAAGGTGGGAGCCAATAAATTCTAATAATTGCATAAAATATGCTGTTCTTACAAATTACTCTACCCCAAAAAATTAAATGTGCTCCAAATGCAAAAAATTATTCAAATAAATGTGCATCCAAAGGGTTAACCAGTGCTGGCTCCTTCAGTTGCATTGCCTGTTGCAATGTTCCAATTAATGAGATTACAGACTTGCAGTGATCATTTGGACCATTGGCAGCAGCTTGTAGTGAACCACTTAGCAACTAGTCTAGTAGACAGAGCACATAATCTTGACAGCATGAATAGGTGGTCTTGGGTGACAACCAATGCTTGGGAGTATTATAGAGGACCCACTTTTTGTCATCGGTCAGCACTCGATTAAATATGGATGCTCTACAGTGGTGAGAAAGCAATGATAAAGAGGTTGCCACTCGCTGTTTATGAGTTTCCAACAGCATGTGAGGAACTCACTTGCTCAACCTGTACATCTTACACAAGTGGTGAGATGAAGTTTCACCATTTCACCCAAAACGTTAAATTGTCTGACAAGTACACCACACATTTGACTACTATCATACTCAATGGTCGCTTGCAGGCCAAAGCTAGACATCCATTGCAAGCTTCATCACAGAGGGACAAATCACACAAACTGAGCTTGTGAAATCAATGCCTTGCTGCACATTCATTCACAGCAATATCCCCAAATGCTTGTCATATTTAGCGATTTGATACAGCAACTGATAAGCACACTTTGAAGTTGTAAATCAAACAGCACCAAGAAAGTTCCTTTAACATGTCCATTTCTTTTTGTTACTATACAAGTCACGATTGATGAATGTGTACTATGAACCTGCTTTTTATAACGACAGATATTTCTTCTATCGACTGACCTGTGTCTCAACCACACCATACAATTATCTGCATACCTATTCTCACTTCAATCAATAACTATGTAAAAATGGCAAGAACTTTCTTGTTTACATTACAAAAATATACCTACAAATTGGAGTATTAATGAATTTGATCTCAATTATATCATTTTTATTCACAGATTCTAATAAAGGATAAAAAACGCTATGAAAATATTAGAGACATCAATTAATTGGATATTCATTCAGTTAATTTCCCAAAGTTCAAAAGTCATTGTACTTATTTACTACATCAACACTTACTGGTCGCTTTTAATCATACATTGAAACAATAGAATTGATTAAAAATATTGTAAAGAAAAATTTTTCACAAATATATTAAAGTTTCTAACATTTTATAATCTAAGAAAAAGTACAAGAAAAGTTAAGCCAATAATAATAGATAAGGATATTCTCAGAAGTTATGAAAAATTTTAAAATTTTAAATAGAATAGTTGTAAAATATTAAATATGTTTTAGTATTATTTTTTATGAATGTAATTTTAATTCACATAAACTTTAATAAAATTTTAATTTAAAAAATATCATAAATCTAATTAAATTATCAAGACTTGATTCAAAATAAAGAAATCCTAAAATTTTTCCATGAATTATAGAAAAAGTGAATGTAATAATTAAGAACAATACTAGTCACTAAAATTATTTTTTTATGAAATCAAATACATTTTGCTGATGGTCAATATACCTTTTTTTTTCCTCAGACATTAATATATAGTTAATAAATTAAAAAATAGCAATTGTGTGAGTGATTTCTATGAAGTATATACCTTTTCTTCTTTCTTTGATTTTATTTTCAAGTTCTTTAACTTGTTTCACATCAACTACTGTTTCCTTACACTTAAGTTTCTGATCAGCAATTTGTGAAGAGAGAACGTTTATACTCTCCTTATATGCCTAAAAAATAAATAAATGTTTAAGAAAAATTTTCACACATAGAATTTGTCGATTTTTAGGAAGCAAGAGAAAATGTAATGTAGAATAAAAGTAAATAAATCAAAGAAATACTTTTTAAAATATCAAATAATAGTATCTATTTAAAATATTATATAGTTTGGAATATTTTAGATTATTGCACACTTCAGATAAGTATGATTGTTTCAAGCCATAAGATAATGTACCATTTTTTGAGAAACCATTTCAATAAATTAGTGAAGAGAGAGATGTAATACAATATTGGAATGTAAATTTTTTAAATCTAAAGTTAATGACTATAGAAAGCTTGAAATTATTATTATAATTAAGATTCCAAACATACATGTTTTTCACAGATGATTATAAAATTAGTTACAATTTAAATGTTGATATTTCCTGAAATGCATCATCACAGTAGTTTGTAAAACTTATTGATTTAAAAAACAGAAACATTTTCAAGAAACATCATTTTTTTGCACACAAAGGGTATTTAATCTGGGACATACAGTTTTAAAAAAATTACAAACCACTGCAAACATGCACAACTGAGAGGGAAATCAAATCCACAAATTATTGAACCAAATGCTAAGCACTAACCATTTGGGTAACAACTCTGCAATACAGGAGTTAAATATTATAGAGTAGTTAATTTCATTGAATTCTTCTGACAATCTCCAGTATGAATGAAAAAAAATAACAAACATAGACACTGACAACAATCTTGGGCCCTACCTTTAAAAACAAATATAAACTATTTAGAATAAAAATTAACACTTGATATTAATTTTATATAATTCAAAATTGTTTAACTATAATGTTTATGCTTTATATGCTGTTTCAAAGCTCTTTTTTTTGCCATTAAAAATTAACACTTTTGAGCATCGAGAAAGAATGAACATCCTGATATTGCTTGATGACTGAGTACGCTCTCCTCGCGGCTTGCAGATGGCAACGGGGACGTGATGAGTATAGAATGGACTAGAAAAAGCATTTTCTTCTCAAACATAAAAAACTAAAACTTAAAATAAACTAAAAGAAAAATGTTAGACCCTATACAAGATTAGCATGCACAAGGTCTTTAGGTACAATGACCTCTTTAATGAGGCAAGTATGCAATTTTTACTTTCCAGAAAACAAAATGATAATCTTTTTACTATCACAAAATATAGTAACAATAATAAAGCATGCATAAACAAATAATAAAATTAAAACATAGAAAGCAGAAGAGTCCAATGCTCTAATTTCTTAATTCCTCAAAATATGTAAAAAGAAAAAAATGTCAATCATAAGTTTGCATTTCTTATAACAAAATTATACTCTTAGAACTGATGAGAACAATCTAAATGAATCATTAAACTTGATATTATACATAATTAAAATATTTAAAAATAAAAATAAATAAAAAACTTATAGATGTATTAATATTAAGAATAAAAAAGATATATTGTCACATTATAATACAAAAATTTTATTTGATTCTAACAGTTTTAATGTCTTCATAAAAAAATTTTTTTATTGTTTCTTAGCCCAAATGGTGTAGCATTACCAGATCCACAAGTGCCCCTCAATCCTCACAAAATCAAGAAACAGCAACAGATTCTCAAGGAAATACTCCTTATTTACATTTAATTATTAAGTAAGTTTATATATATATATATACAGGTGATTATCAAAATAATGGAAAAACTTGTGAATAAAAGAGACATTTAAGAATTTGCTTCATAAGCATTAAAATATAATCTTAGCTACCAGATTTGTGTACTTTTTGAATTTTTGTCAGAAGCGTAAAATGTCCGACCTCACAGATTTTCACCCAACTAGCTGGAGCAACAGTGATTGAAACATCCCAGCTTTCAGGCGTTTCTAGAGGTACTGTGTCTAAAGTCATGACAGCATACACAAAGCTCAGAAAGACAAGCTTAGCTAAGCAAAATAGTGAACGGAAGGAGAAGCTGAGTGAAAGAGACTGATGGATTGTAAAGACATAGTTGTAAAGCGGATTGTAAATCTAAAAAGAAAACTGCAGCCAAAGTGACCGCAAAGCTCAATCAGAATCTGGATTCTCCAGTGTCAATAAGTACAGTTAGGAGATACCTACATAAATAGAACATCTACGGAAGAACAGCAATTCCCAAGCCACTTGTCACTGATGCTAATGCCAAACGTCGTGTAGAGTGGTGCCACAACCACAGAACCTGGTCGATGGATAAGTGGAAGACTGTTATATGGTCAGACAAACCATGTTTCACACTTTTCCCCATAACAGGATGGGTACATTTATGGAGAACACCTGCACAAGCATATGATTCTGATTGCCTTCTTTCAACTGTCAAGCATGGAGGTGGATTGCTCATGGTACGGGCAGCCATGTCATGGTTTTCTGCTGGTCCAATCGTAACCCCCGGAAGGAAGAATCACTGGGGAGAAGTATAGAGAAGTTTTAGCTGACCAGGTCCATCCTATGATGCAAACTTTGTTTCTTGTAGGAGATGGAATTTTCAAAGATGATAATGCCCCCATTCATGCAGTTAGAGTTGTAAAATCATGGTTTGATGAACATAAGGATGAAGTGGAACATCTAGCTTGGCCCGCACAGTCCCCAGACCTCAATATTATCGAACCATTGTGGTCTATTTTAGAGCTTTCAATACAGAATTGATATCCTCCACTGGTATCTCTCATGGAGCTTTCACAATATCTCCATGAAGAATGGTACACTATTCCTCTAAACACTATTCAGAATTTGTACAATTCGATTCCCAGGCGAATCCAAGCTATATTACAAGTCAAAAGCAGTCCTACGCCATATTAATAAAGGATTCCTTCAAAATCTAGGGTGTTCCCATTATTTTGATATAACCACATGTATGTATGTGTATATATATATATATATATATATATATATATATATATATATATATATATATATATATATATATAGTTGATCTTTAATAGGACCAAATTTTTTCATCAATACAGCCTTAAAATCAGTCAGTTGTAATGATTACAAAATTCTTTCTTCTTTTTCTGAACCATGCATAAACCAATCTTTGTAGGACTTTTAAAATGTCCATGTGTCATTGAAAGGACATTTTCCACCAGGCATATTAAATAATTTATTTCATTAATAAACAATTTCATCTCTTTTCACTTTAATTATAAGCAATTTTCACCAAAGAAAATATGGAAAGTATCATAACTCAAAATTTTTATATTCAAATATTAATATTTTGTGAATTTCATACAATATAAAAAACATAAAGGAAAAGAACCAATTCAAATTGCAAATAGTTTTTTGTAGCTTTATTTTATTTAAATTTTCTTTATTTTTTTTTCTTCAAAAAACCCAAGCAACATTAATATATTAAAAAACAAAAATCAGAGAGTATATTATTTTAAAATCTAGTTATAAAATATAAAAAAGGAAAATAACAAGCATTTGTATATTTTTTTTTAAATCTAAAATACAGATCAAATATAATGTATGAAACCTATTGCCCTCAAGAAAGCGAATAGGTTCTTATGGGGTGGATCCCCTATTATATCAAATAAAATTATAAAATCAGTTTTAAAAAAGTGTAAGCGTTGTTGGTTAAAATCTGGACATGAAATTAAAATATGATATATAGTAAATGGTTCATCACATGTTTCACACCATGGATTTAGTTCATTTAAAAACAAAAGTCTGTGCGTGAAACATGTGTGTCCGAAATGAAGGCGAGTCAACCTAACATCTGCATTGTAATTGTAAAACTGATAACGAAGATGGGAATATGGTATGTAACTTGTTGCCGACCTGCAAGTTCCACGATTCCTGCCAAGGACCATATATAAAACTTTTTATAACCTTTCTCATATCTGAGAGAGGAACCGATGGTATAATTGGATCTGATGCAGTCTTTGCTGCTGCATCTGCTCTCTCATTTCCTTCAAGACCCATGTGGCTTGGTATCCAACAAAATACAATTTCTTTTCCCTTGCCAGCAAGAGAATCCAATGCTTTAAAAATTTTGGACACAACAGGATGACAGGTAATGCTATTGTTTTTCAAGGCTTCAATAATACTCATGCTGTCAGTATAGATACAATATTGATGATAGTCGCCTGTATTCACATGCTGAAGTGCATTGTATATGGTGGTTGCTTCAGCAGTAAAGATGGAGCAGGATGAATGTAGGCTGTAATTAGAATCTGTATTATTAATAAAAACTCCACAGCCCACATGTCCTGCAGTTTTAGATCCATCTGTAAATACAGGTTTGTATAATTGGTTCTGACAGCGATGAGAATAGTACAGCTGTTGAAAAACAATAGGTGTTGTGTACGATTTTTTAAATTGAGCAAAGGTATTCAAAAAGGTATTTGTTGGTTCATACCAAGGTGGATAGAGAAATTGATTAATTGACTCTATCCGAACATCACATAGGTCTGTGAGTCAGAGATGTGATTTGGCTCTTGTGAGAAAAGGTGGGATGCTCAATGGACGAGCACCATATAGTCGTTTCAAAAAGGCATTAGGAACCATAGAACGTAATGGATGATCAGGGGTCGACATGATCTTAGCATAATAACTGAGAGACTGCTGCATAAGTCTCAGCTCTAACGGTAATTGATGGCAAACTACGTATAGACTCTGGACGGGGGATGTGCGGAATGCCCCAGAGCATATCCTCAAAGCAGAGTGATGAACTGTGTCCAATCTTCGTAAAACAGAAGATCTAGTCGACCCATAAACAACACATCTGCAGTCAATGCAGAATAAAATCGATGACTGATAAATTCGAAGTAGTGATGTGCAATCTGCACTTCAAGATGTATTTGACAACACCTTGAAGATATTAAGTGATCGCTCACACTTCTTCTGCAAATACAAAACATGTGGAAGAAAGGTTAATTTTCGGTCAAAGATAATTCCCAGAAATTTTATTTCATTGACTACTTGTATTCGGATGTTGTTGATATTGATAACTGGATCATTGTGTAGGCTAATCTTTTTACAGAAGTGGACACATCTACTCTTGCTAGGAGATAAAGTATGGCCATTCTCAGCACACCATGCAGCAAGCTTGTTAACTGCTGTTTGCAGTTGTCTCTCAATTAACCACATATTCGAACCCTGACATGATATTTGCATGTCATCAACATAGAGTGTACCATTTATTGATGGTGGTAATTGATGTAAAATGTTACTGATGAATAAATTAAAAATAGTGACACTTAAAATAAGGCCTTGGGGGACACCCTCGGCTTGAATAAAAGTATTGGAAAATACAGTTCTTGACAAACTTTAAAAACACGGAAGCTTAAAAAATTTTGAAAGAACATCGGGAGATTACCCTGAAAGCCAAAATCATATAATGAATGGAGAATTCCATATCGCCATGTATTGTCATATGCCTTCTCGATGTCAAAGAAAATGGAGAGCAGATGGTTCCTCCGCACAAAAACATTGCGGATTTGGGTCTCCAAATATGTGATATTATCAAGAGTGGATCTCCCTTTATGTAAGCCACTCTGATTAATATGTTTACATTGATTTTTTTAAGACCTATACGAGACGGGCGTTGATCATACGTTCGAAAGTCTTACAGAAGCAACCTGTCAGAGCTATTGGTCGATAATGTGAAGGATCTGAAGGATCCTTACCAGCCTTAAGGATCGGAATCACTATCGCTTCATTCCAAGCCAATGGAAATTTCTTTTCAGTCCAGATCCTATTGAACAAATATAATATGTTCGATAGGGAGTCTGGACTTAAATTTTGAAGCATTTGATAGCTGATTCCATCAGGTCCAGGACTGGTATTATTGGCCTGCTGTAATGCTCTCTTCAATACCAACATCCGAAATGTACAGTTGTAAGGCAAGGCTTCACCATGGTTAAAACGAATTGGTGTTCGCTCAGCGCGACTCTTGGTCCTTAAAAACGAAGGACTGTAAGAGTCGTTGATGGAGACGGTTGCAAAGGTTTCACCAAGGACATTAGCGATGTCCTTAGGCGAAGAGTAAACAGCAGCTCCGGATTTTAAGATAGGAATAGAAAATTCCTTATATAATCCATTGGCTGCTTTCACTTTTCTCCACAACTGTTTACTAGATGTGGATTGGTTTGCTTGTCGCTCAACGGTAATTTTTTGCACACGAGGGCTAATTAGACCGGGACTTACGGTTTAAAGTGGATTCCGAACCACTACAAACATCCATGCCCAAGGTGGGATTCGAACCCACGAACTGTTGAACCGAAGGCAAGAGCGCTAACCATTCGGCTGCCAGCTCGGCTTACTAGATGTGGAAGAAGTAATAGAAGATACATAGCAAGACCAAGACTCCTTCTTACTTTGACGACGAGCTCTGCGAGCTAATGCTTTTGCTCTCTTAAATGCGATAAAATTCTCCGTTGTGGGGTACCTCCTAAAAACCCCCCATAACTTCCTCTTTTTTTAAAATGTTTCTTGGCATTCTTTATTCCACCAAGGTTTGCTACACCTGTGTGATATAGAGGAACCCTTTAGGAATTGATGTATCGGCTGCATTCTTAATTGTTTCGGTGACTTTATATACAGCAATATCAATGTCCTCGACTGAAACTATTTCATCATCATCAACAACTGCCAATTGTGTAAATAACATCCAATCTGCCCGACTGTACATGTAAGTAGGTAAGTGTTGTCTTACACTACTACCTCCAGTCTGGGAGATGACAAGAGGAAAATGATCTGTTATGCAGATCATTTCCTACTGTTAGATTTAACAATGGCAGAAGATATGGAGAACAGATGGCTAAATCGAGGCTATGAAACGTTCTTGTGGGTACATGGAAATATGTCTTCTCGTCGGTATTAAGCAGACAGAGACAGTTATCAGAAACAAACTGTTCTATCTGCCGACCACAAGAATTGATATCATCACTTCCCCACAAAGAATTATGTCCGTTAAAATCACCGAGTAACAAAAATGGTGTAGGCAGCTGATCAAGAGTATTTAATGGATAGACAGTGCTGGGGAAATTATTTGATGTGAAAATACAAAAACCACCAGACACTGCACCATCATCACCAGTCTATTCTAAAGCATTTAAACCCTCGCACAGAAATAATGTTGGAAGTCTTCAGGAATGTCTCCTTCAGTGCAACACATGTGGGGTTATAAGTTGTTATAAGAGACTTGATGTCATCAAAATGTGAATGCAAACCATGGCAGTTCCAAGAAATAAAGGAAGTTATTTTTTAAATTGTAGAGCTCCTTTCACGGAAGGCAGGTCTTCTGTCATATCTTTGAGCGATGTATCATCTTCCGATGGAAGTAAAGAAGCCGCTTCAGTCTCAAAGCAAAAGAAAGTATTATGAGTGGAGATGGAAGGTTTTTTTTACTTTTTTTTAATTTCAAAGCTTTCTCTGCTTTTGATTTAGTGAAAGGAGCTTTTCTAATAAATACAGGAGTTTTCTTAAATTTTGGCTTTTCCGATATTTGGGGTAATCTAACTGGGGAAACAGAAAAGATTTCAGTTTGTGTGCTGCTCGATTTGGTGACTTTTCTGGCAGCAGTGGCATAACTGACTCCTGGCTATGGAATACGTAAAATGACCAATCGTCTTGCCTCAGGATAGGAACATCTATTGTTAACCTTAATTGTGGCTATCTCTTTTTCCAGCATATACTGGGAACAACTTCGAGAACAGGAGTGATGGTCACCATGACAGTTGACACATGCCTCCTTTGCTGTGCAGTTTGAATTATCGTGGCCAACCACCGCGCAACGAGCACAGGTGAGTTTGCCTCTGCACGCATTCCTTGAGTCTCCAAAGCGCTGAAAATAATATTGGAAACATCGCAAGGGATTTGGTATATAAGGCCTGATGGGTAAATTCATGTACGCAGCTTTTACATACTGCGGAAGGTCTGGTGTCGCAAAAGTCAGAACTAGGTGCTTAGTATCAATTACTTTGCCATCCCGTCTGACAGTGATGCGTCTTACGCCACAGACCTTCTGATTCTGTAAATTATCCAGAATCTCTTCTGTCGAAGAGTATAATAAATCCCTTGCCAAGATAACACCACAAGAGAAATTAAGGTTACCATGAGGCGAGACAGTCACTTCCAAATTTGCCAATGATTTCATACTGGCCAGAATAGCTGCTTGAGAGTCGGATGCAGCCTCTACAAGCAAGTCACCCGAGCGCATCTTTTGAACTTTTCTGACTTCCCCAACGATTCCCGATAATCCTTTTTCAATAAGGAAAGGAGACACAGTTGTAAAATTGCCCTCCTTCCTTTTGATTACAAAAAACTTTGGTTTTAAATTTTCTAATTGTTGCTCCCATGGGAGAAAAGTGAAATTTTTATTCTCCATTGAGTATGAATATAAGATTTCGGGACCTGACCGCACTACCCACCAAGTCCTATACGCTCACAGTACATCCCTGAAGTGGCCTCCACCCTTAACGAGTCACCCAGTAGATGTACCAATCGCTTGATCCATAAAGCCGATTGATGTGCTGAGGACCACAACACACACCCCGTTTACCTGAAGCAGAGGCCAAAGTAATGTGTTGGTCTCTGGGGGCTTCAATTACCAGGGCCCTCCTTTCCAGTGACACAGGTCTCCACGCACGGCAAACACGTGGCTGATTTAGTCCCCCAAGAGGAGCTAATAACAACAGAGCAGCGAAAGCTGCTCAAGGGGAGTCCTCAACCTCTTATGAGGCAACCACAGAGTGAGGGAGAAAAGGAAGAAAAAGCAAAAGAGTAGAGGAGAGAGGAAAAGAAAGAGGAGGACAGATCACTAGGGTACCTCGGGATTGTGACACCCATGTTTACCTAAAGAAGGTAAACTCCCTGAGGGGTTTAAGGCCATGAAGATGATCACTAGCAAACCAAGAATATATAGTCTAGTCAGCTCTAAAACCCTTGAAAGCAATAAAATTACCAGTGCCATCACTAGAATGTCATTTTGAGCAGGTGGAATGCTCAAGAAAGCAGGACATTTTTTTTACTAAACAATCTTGATTAATCTGAATCAAAATAAATACTAATTTTCCATTTCAATTATATCATATCCATAAAAGAAATCAAATAATCCAATTAATTTTATTTGCTCTACATACATATTATTGATATAAGAAATATAAATGAAAGCATAATGTGGTAGAAATAACCTTCTCTCTAGGTACAAAACAAGTTCTATATTTCAAATTTTTATTTACATTATATATATGATAAACTTCCCTTTTTAAATTTTATTTTCAAAGTAATAAATTTAAATCACTACTTCAAAAAACACAAAATCCTTCCAAAATATAGTATAAAAATATCTGAGAATCTCATAAATCCATAAAAATAATATATTTCTATCAGATACAAATAGTATCTTCTGGTATTTTTCAATGCTAGATATGTTGTTTCTTGTTATTAAAGCACAGATTCATCTTTAACAGCATTAAATTAAAGTTATGCATTTATTTCTTTTTCAACAGCTATTACATAATAATCATAAAATCTAAAATAATAACATTAGTTTAATTAGCAAAATATAATCAAAAAACTAATTTTTCAATTATCAACCTTTGACAGAAAAATCATGCCTATAAAATAATTTTATTACAACATATGGAATTTTTAGCAGCCTTATTAATGATAGTTTTAGCTTTTTGAATTCTTTAAAATAATAAATGAAATGAGTCATTGAAGTTAAAATATTTGAAGGAGAGTGTGAAAGAATGTGAAATAATTGAAGCAGTGAATGGTAGAAGTTACAATACATATCCTAAAAATATGCATCATAGTTTAAAATAGATGGATGGTTCGCATAGGCACATAGAAAAGGTTTTTTCAAATGTGTATTAAAATAATTTAAAAGAAAACACTCACATTAAAATTCATAGCTCGTTTTTTCAATGAATGTTGTAAAGATTGACTGATACTGGTTTTTTGTGATATGAGCTCCTCAAGATTTAAACGCTGTTTTCTCACTGTAATAAATTTCTGGTTCATGGAATTTACTTCTGCACTCAGTTTATTCACATCTTCTTTTGTAACAGCATTTTCTACTACTGTTTGGCCCATACGACCTTTGAAAACTTTTCCACCACCACCACTCATTGTACCTAGAACACAATATCAAATTGCTTCAACTCTTTATTTAAAAACAAATATGGGACAAATATCATTTTTAAAAATTATTATTAAAATAAACTATAATTATTCATATTGATCAGCAATTTTGCCATTTAAATTCACCAGTTTGGTTTATTGATAAATAATAACTCTAATTTTATATGAAAAATAAGACACAGAAAGCTCATTTCATATGAAAAAAAAGTATAAAACAAATGAAAGAAATCTTTAAAAAAATTCAAACACAGGGTCTTTAAAGCTGTACTGTTAAATAATTAAATCTATACAGAGATAAATAATTTTTTGTATTGGCATGTCTAATTACCATTCAAATTTTTGTTTTGTTATATGTAATAAATATTGAATATTTGCAATCATACAAAATGTGCTATATCCTTATAATAACGTAATAAAGTAAAGATATGAAGTAAATATATATACAAATAGAGAGAGGTGCAGATAAAAAATTTATTGCATACAATAACATAAAAACTTAAAGAGAATTACAAAATATTGCAGTATAAGACATTAAAGAGTATCAAATGCTAATTAATAATTACCAAAAGAATTTCCCAAAATATAGAAATTATGCTATTTCTTAATTCAATAAGGCATGGTAACATGTCTCTTCATTTACATTCATTCATTTACTGAGGCATCTTAATGTTTAAGAATATTTCTTATTTGATTCCAGTGCATTACCCCAATCCTTTGTAGAAATTTTAGGACATGCATAACCTTTGACCATATACCTATTGCTTAAAGGCATACAAAAGTAATTTTTATTAATAAAATAGGAAAAGCTAATTATACGAAGCTAAATCTTTTAGACCTATCAGCTTAACATCTTTTCTTTGAAAGGCAATTGAAAAACTGATAAACAGATACATTAAAGAAGTTCACTTAGTGGAAAAACAACTTTCTTACTCTCAATATGCATATCAACCAAGTAAATTCACCGATAATAGCGATCTATAATCTGTCCTTCATTTTGGAGAAAATAATTGAAGGTGCCTTTGTTAAGGTACTTATTGAAACTATTCTACAATTTCTAGTTAGAAAGAGAATTAATGACACTATCTGTTCTTGGGTAAAAACAAACCCTGCTTAATAATAGATTTCTTAGTGCTTCCTTTTTAGGAGATAAGGAATGATCCAAGCCAAAGATGGTTGTCTACAGGGAAGGATTCCTTCACCCACCTTGAGGTGTTGTGTTGTAGATTCCCTTCTAGATGTGTTAAGAAATCCAGGCATAAAAATAAAGGCATACTGGAGTATGCAAATGATTTAGTTACTATCATCAGAGGTAAGTTTGGCAAAACAATCTCTAGCATCATGTCCAATACCCTCAAAACAAGTTGGGACTTGGTGTAATAAAGTCCTTTTAAAGAATCCTCAAAAAACTTCTGATTGTCTTCAAAAAAAAAATTTTTTTTTTAATCTGAAAAAGAACTTTTTTGGTCACGAATTGTCTTGCTACAAAGAAATGAAATTCTTAGGAGTATTTTTTGACATGAACTTAAGTTTTAACAAGCATTTCAACTTTTGTACTGAAGGAGTAAAAAAGTTTTCTGATCATGCAGTTGGAAGAACTTAGGGCCTGAGCCACAAAATTATTCATTGGATTTACATTATGATCATTTATCCCATCATTACCTATGGCACTGTGGTCAGGTGTATAAATTAAATTGCTAAGGCAAAATTAACAAAACTTCAAAGGAAGCTCTATACATCTCTGGTCTCTTCAGATGGGGCTTTTTGAGGAGTATAGTACAATAGAACTATGGTCGTATTGCTAGGTTCTTTTGAAACCACCATACTTTAAATCTAAATCAAATCTAAATCTTGTTGTCAAATTGATAAAAAGTAATTATTATAACAGGACTCTTGAAACAAATTGCCTCATTTGTAAAGATTTACTGTTTTATTTTTTCCCCCTTGCAGGACATTTTTACAATGGAAAATTGATGGTCAAATGCACTTGAAGCTTTCATAAATGCTCACTTTTTTACATTTAAGAACATGCTGGTATATTTGGTAATGAAAAGGCAAATCAAATGGCTAAACAAGTGATCTTTTGTAATATTTTCTAATCCCACAAATTATACTAGGAACATAACTGGGGAAAAAAATTGTGGTTGACTGGCACACTGAATACCTTGCATCATCAGTCACAACAGGTTACTCTTACAATATTTACAGCATCTGAAATGTAAACAATTCAGAATAGATTTTAAGCAGACTCACATATTAACTGGCTGTGTGAATAGCAGAAGTTATTCAGTTTTAATATTTAGCCAGTGAACTTGATGATGCAGGGGAAAATGTTGAACTTGTTTTGTTGCACTGGAATTTTCATGCAAGAGCCAGAAAAGTTTTTAGAATTAAACTTCTCTCTATTTGTTATGAGTTCTTGCTTTTTTTAATCTTTTCAGCAGTACTGAAACAATAACTTATTTACAGAAATTTATTTACCATTTAAATTTAATTCTTTTGTTGTTTATTATCTTGTAATTTTTTGTGGTTGAATGTACTTACTTTTGCATGCCTCATGGCATACTTTGTAGTGTACAAGTATTTATTTAAATTTCTTCAATAAAAAAATTTTAAGTGGATTTTTTTTGTCTTTTATTTATACTCTAATGTTTAATCTGGCTTAAACAATTTTAAAATTTATTATTTATAAAAGTTTGAGAATTGCTATAACATAATGACTAATCTTAAGAGAAGAATGAATTTATCCAAAAACAATATTGTTCTAAGTATTTAATATTCTAATTTCAGTTAAAAAGTAATTATAGCAAAATATACTTTTTTCAGTAAAGATTTAAAAAATTTGGACACAGGAAGATATCTCATAAATGAAACATTTCCGCAATAAATTGGAAAAACTTACGAATATAGTTTTCTTTTTATTTAATATAAAATCACAAATGACTGAAAAAGTAATTTGGAATTCATATTTGATTACATCAATTCAGTGACATTTAATAAAAAATAGATTAAAGCTTAATATTATATATTTAAAGAAGAAATTGGAGAACTTTGTCATTTGAGATTTTTTTGCTCAATTCTTGTCAATTTGCATGAGAGCTTAAAAAGAACAATTTATGAAATCTTAACAAATAAATTAAAAAGAGCTTTATAAATATGTGTAAAATGGAATTTCTTCCCCAGAAACCTAAAAAAAATTACAATGAAGAATTGAAAGACTTAAAGGATTATATTAAAACTAATATGAAAATAAGTAAAAAATTGAAATTGAAGAGCAAGATTTAAATATTTGTAGTTCACTCAAAAGATAATACTTTAAAAATACTTTAAGAAAAATGACAAAGTGGAAGAAAATTAATATGATAAAAAAAACAACAATTATTCATAAGAAATTTTACACATTTAGAAGAGAAAAGCAACTGTTTCTTTATAATTAATGTCATTAAATATTTTGCACTTTTTTATGGAATTCTTTTAAGTGAAATTTTTGGAATTTAAGAAATAATTAGTTTTTTTAATTAAATATTAACTTAGAATTTTGATTTATCTGAGATTTGCTGACTAATACATTATCAATTTAAAAAAATGAAATGTCGTTTCCAATTGAGTCCATTTTACAATATCAAACAAGAGGCCCGCGATTCTTCACACTTCAAGACTCTCTCCTCTCCTGGTGAAGCTTAATTTCTCTATTGGACTGCAAGACTTATGATGCTCGAAAGAGCTTATATAAGGACGTAATTAAAAAAAATATCAAACAAAAACCAACAAAAAGTGATTGCTTTATATTAGAGATTATCAGCCAACAAGAATAAATACATAAAGTTATATATTTATGTGTATAATGATTGATGCTTTTCAAATCAATATATTATTTAAATAACATCAATGAAATTTGCAGAACTGAAATATAAAGAAAAAACATACATATTTGATGCTCAAACAAATCTCATTTTAAATTCAAAAAAGAAATGGAATAAAATTTGTCTGGACAAAATTTAGTTATTTTTTGTGATTTTATGAAACTTATGCATTGTAAAATGAGCAATATAAATCAGAAAGATCTAATAAGAATACCTGCTAAATCAATGAGATCGCCTTTCAATGTTACAACTCTGTATCTTACATGTCCCTGTAGACCAATTCTGGTAGCCTGTTCAAGATCTTTAGCAACCAGAGTATCTTTCAGTGCATAATAAAAAGCAGGAAGTACATCTTTATTTTTAACACGAATCAAGTCAAAAAGTCTTGGAACACCTTCAGGGCTGATGAGAAATTTAATTGAATTTATATTTTAAGTATAAAAACACAAATTTGTCTCATCATATTAAAATATTCATTATCTTTAGGTAATGTAATAAACACAAGAATATTTTTATTTACCTTCCAAAATTTTTTATATAAATCAAACATGCACGTTTCAAATAATATAATGCAAAATGCTAAAAAATTATACAAAAATATGCCAAAATAAAAAAATACAATTTCTTTAATACATGGCAATTTTAAGAATGTAGAATTTGGTATTAAACATAAATGTTAAAAAGACAATGTTGAAAAACATTTTTGTCCAGCATAAACTCGAAGAATTCAACCAGAAACCTACTTTTATGAATTATTTTATTTTGTTTTTACAAATAATTTTTACGATTCAAATCCAAATACAAAAACTGAGAAATTTTCAAATATTTTACATTATTTCATCAAATATTTTATGGTAATGTCTTAATTAAAAAATAATATATGAAAAATCTTGTAATTTCTGCATCTTTTAAATTATTTTAACTGTCAGAATACATTAACTATTAGTAAAAAATAAGCTTTGAAATTAAATTTTTTTTGTAAAATTGAAATTAAAGTATTGTACCCTATGTTAAAAGGTATAAAAGAATATTACTAAGAATTTCAGCCTTTAAAGTTTCTTTTGAAGAAACAAATGAATCAAAATTTTCAGAACATGTTTTTGGGTTCACATTCTTTAACAGGAATAGCAGAAGTGAAAAAAATCATTTAAATGAGTAAATGTTTTGGCAGATACAGTCTGCTCTAATAAATACATGTGCTTTCCCCATATTGAATTTGACAGTCAATTCACCCATATTTACGATACAAAAATCTTTCTTGCAAAATAGACAATGGGCACATGTTTTTTCTGAACCAGCAAAAGCCAATATTTGTAAGGCTTATTTTAAGCATACCGATCATTGAAAAGACACGTTCCACCAGGCACATTAAATAATTTATTTCAGTCTTTATTTCACAGATAAACAATTAAATTTATCCCGATTCACTGAAATTACACATAATTTTCTCTAAGGAAAGTATATTTTAAATCAAACATTTTATATTTATGTACTAAGGAATTTATGTATTAAAAACACCCGTCTGATTGCACTACAAAACAATCTTATTAGTGATTACTTTTAAATCATACACATAAATCTATAGCACATTTGGTCATGACTAAACCGGATCATGAAGCTGTTGCAGCTGAACTGGATATTTATTTTAGTCATAAGTTATGAATATAATAACAATCTAATATCGATTATGCTACCATCTAGTTGGTAATATTAAGAGCTAATACTAAATTTTGTTTTTTGGACAATTTCACTAAAAATTTTAAAATAAAAAATCAACAAAAATTATGATATTTTCTAAGAAAATATAAGTAAGTAAATATACTAGGAGTAATTCACAGTTTTCAAGGAGTGAAATGAAATTCCATGAGTTTCTATTTCAAGAGTTGTAGGAATTGTGGTTTTGACATTATGTAAAACAGAAATTATTATAAGAGAAGTTTATAAATTATTAAATAACAAGAAAAGCTGTGTCGCCAAATATAAAAATCTTAAATTGCAATGATGTCAAAATATAGCTTTCTTAGTTTTAATAACTTCTTTTGAAATTTAAATACACACAAAAATTATTTAGCCTCTTTAATATTGAATTTTACTTTTATGTAATCCTTTTTTGATATACAGATGGTTTCAAACCAATTATAAGTTCTTTTCCTTTACCAATACAACTTACTAACCAACTGAAACAAATAAATTCTTAGCAATAGCAATAAGAATCTAAGTGGATAAGTAATGAAAAGACAAAAAAGGGACAAAATAGATATAAATCACAATTTAATTGAGGATAAAAAAATACATAGATTTAAATATTTAAACAATCTATTGGAAAATTATTTCTATCAATAAATTTCATACACATTTATATTCCAGATAACATTTAAGCATTTTTTCTAAAAAAACAAAAATGTTTTGCCATTTTTACATTATATTAATCCTATTTGTGTTGTTATAATTTAAATTGATCATTGTAAAGAAACTTGCATTTATAATTTATACATTTCTTTAAGATTATTATTAGTACTTTTATTCCTTTATTACTTATTAAAAATTATCAATACATTAAAAAAAATACTTTGCTAAACACAAATTTTGCTGAAACAAAATTACTTTATACAAAAAATAGGAAAACATTGCTTTCAACTCAAATTTTTCACTTAGAATTTTTTACAGCAATAATCACAATGCCACGAACATGGTATTCAATTTTTCACTTTTAAGCTATAAAGTACATTTTTATTATACTTTTGGTTTTAGGATCTGGTTCATTTAAAAAAATAATTTTAGAAGCAATCAAAGATTAAACACCGTTTATTAAAAATATAAAAAGCAATAATATATAAAACTGTAGAGAACACTTAATCCAAAGCGGGTTCCTCACTGATAAAGAAAGTAACACAAACCATCGTAGCACAATACAATTTAACAACACATACAGAAAGACATCCAAATCAAAAGTAAAAAAAAAAGAGAGAACACTTAAATGCTAATGGCTGCAGCAGCACCGATACACTATGCATGCATGGGGGAGGAGGCGAAAACTCGTGCTATTGCCATTCTCTGCAACAATAATAATAATAAAAATATATGCTTATACATGCTACATATCTCACAAGCTACAAGAATCAGCAAGAACTTCAAGTGCTATTTTAACCACACATTAAATAATTCCGATAAATTCCATATATGATATTCAGGTAAAAAATATTGTTATTTATGTTTAAAGAGATGGAAAATTATTTTTGAATAAAATTACTATTTTCAGTATAGAAAATGTCATTAAAAGGTTGAGAAATATTTTTCGCATAAAAAATACTTGACTGATTATAAAAGCCTATACATTTTTCAGAGCTATGAAAAATCTCTGTTTGCAATAAAATTATTTTATGTGGGAGCTTTTTGGAATTCCATTAAATTAGAATGAACTACAAAAAAAAAAATTGTAATTTTAACTAAAATTACTTTGTTTGCATTTACAGTGGTAATGGTAACATTAAAGAAAGTTTACTATTAGTTTATATGCAATTTAGATTTCATAAAGTTTATTCTTTTTGAATGAATTAAGTGGGAAAAGAAGTTTTCATATATGACAATTTATGAAATTTCATATAGTATTACAAATTAAGTGAAAACAGCTTACGTTGATATTTTTGTATTAGCTTGTCTTTCCCAAATCTTCATCTGTAAAGTACAGAATAAATAATGAATAAGGAAAAAATTTTTTAATAAAAGTCATTTCAGTAAAAAAAACGTTTTCAGAAAAACATTAATAATTAAAAGCTAGTTTCTTAAATAAGCATTACATTGTATTACTTTTTATGAATTCAAACAACAATATCTAAGGGAATTTTGTATAACACTACTATTTTTTAAAAAAACTATAGTTGATTCAATATTTCAAAAGCCTTTTATTTATCTAAAATATAATGTTGCTATTTAATAAAGTACACAATGAGAACGGAACTCATAGCTTTCAATTAAAATAATATGTTAATCAAATAGCAGTAATTTCTATCTATCAGACACTAATTATTTCCATTACATTGCAATTTTAAAATAATTTTTTGCTTTTATAAAGTAAATCATTATAATGCATAATTTACTGTGCACTTACATTCAATTATTATTAGTCTTACCAATAATTTACTTACTTACTTTTTTCAGAAAATTTGAACAAAATAGGTTCTAGTCAGACCATTAAAATGGCGGTTTTAAAAGCTCACCAAATTCTAAGATAATAGTTTGCCATCTCTTATTTTTAAGTTTTTATAGTTAGAATCATTGTTAATTATTACAGAAGTGAAATTTTTCAAAATTTTAATTTGCTATCGTATATAACCTGTTATAGTATATTTCTAGAAATAGCTAAGATTTTTATAAACAATGGAAAACAGATTGGCTTTTGTTCAAATGAGAGAAAAAAGCTAGTAAGAATAAGTTTCTAATTTCTAAAAAAATTATTCAATCTTTTTCAGACAAAAACTATATGTTAAATTTAACAGAAGGAAGAGAAAAGATAATCATAAGCTTTTGAGGAGTTCCTCAAAAGAAAAGACACATGCGAACATTTTATTGTTCTATATTTTTATAAAATTAAAAAAATAAAGTAATAAATATCACAAATATATAAAATTATTCAAATAAAAATATAATGAAATAAATTTTTGTTTCATTTTTTTATGATATATTACAACTAACTTTTGAAAAAAATGTAATAAAATCAGTTTGACACATCATTAAATGATTTTTCTGAATGACTTTAAATAAAATGATTAGCAAATAATTTAACATCATATTCAATTTTAAATCACAAATATAATTTAATAATTAAAGCCTAGAATAATTATACAAATGCTATAATAAAATTAAGATGTTAACACTCATGAGGTGATAAAATAAAAGCATTTTTTCATTAGCTAGGTTAAGTAAGGAAAATAAATTATTATTTCATACATTTACTTTGTTACTTAAAAAGTAAAAATATGATCATTTTCACAAAATTTACTAAATTTATAAGAATTATTCTATCATAAAATTATCTATTTTCACCAATGGTAATTTTCCCAGCTAATAAATAATTTCTAAACAGCTACAATTAAGTCAGAATCTTACCTTCTCTAAGGGTATAAAAGTTGTATAACCCAAATTATTTTTCTTTAAAAATTCCACACACTCTTGTGCTGTATTGAGAGTATCTGTTACAATATTATCAAGTGGACCACAGGCAGTGGAGATGGCGACATCATATTTTTCATCAATTGCTCCCAAATCACCCTATACAAAATAATGAACAAAATTATTTTTATAGTTATAACATAAATAAAGTATTTCTAAGTTTAGGATTTTTATAATAATACAAATAAAAAATAAAATTAAGATTTAAGTAATTTAAAGAAAAACAAACAAAAAGAAAAGTATAAAATTTTACTCTTAACTGGTGAACATTTTAATGTAGACCATTTTTTGTAAATTTTAAGAATTAAACAAAATAGTTCTTCCAATTCAAAGAATGAATCAAAGATTTCAAAACTTAACATGAAATGCATACATTTTGTAACAGTCATAACAAAAAAGAATAAAAAATCAATAATTTTGAGTTTATGTTTATTCAAAAATATAAGTGTCTTTATAAATGAAAAACATTATTAAATTTTCAATTCAACTCTTCTCTTCACTCCCTTTAACAGTTTCATAAAAATCAATTTTTCTAAGAAAACTCAAGAACTGCCACAGGAATTTTTATTAGTACATAATTTCATATCAGAAATAATTTATTTCATCACATTATATGAAATAAAAATAGAATCTAAACCCAAATACATACAGTGTAAAAAGGTTACCACATTCACTCTTTCTTTACGTGATTAATTATTATTATAAATATACAAAAATGCAATAAAACTGTACATGAAAAACTCTCTCAGGAAGATTGAATGAATAAATATATTTATTGTAAGTAATATTAGTACCTAATATATTAACAAAAATCTAGATAAAAATATTTTAATCATAAAAGTTTAAACTTTGTAATAAAAAAGTAAAGTGGAAAGCAGAAATAAACAAATTATAATTCTAAGATAAGATATTATGAAAATTATTGACATGATATATAACTGATCATCATCAATTTATGATCACATTGAATTTATGTAATTACAATTGAACAATTGGAATATAAAAATCTACAATCAAATACGTAGCTACTAAATTGCCATGTATTACGCAAAGAAAACTTGTTTTTCATTCATGCTTTCATGTTTCCACATTCATTGCAAACTTTAATTTCTAATTAATAATAGTGAAACATGATTGGCAAAACATTTAGAAAGAGATCATAAAACATTCTTGACATTTAATGTGATCTTAACACATGCATATCCAATTTAATTTATTTATTAAAATGTTATTTGTGTTAGTAATTTTTTTATTGAAAGTAAAAAAATTTTTACTTTAACAGAGACTCAACTTTAAAGACAAAATTAACTAATCAATATTTTTCCTAATCCCTCAACTATCTTAAAGTTCAATAAAGTTATAGAAGTTCTACAAATAATAGAAATTAAAGAATTTGCCACCTTCTTCGACATATAACAAGTTTCATGAGGGCAATAAAAAATAAAAGATGGATAAAGTAAATAACCATTTATTGTGTACAATAAATTACTCAGCAACCTTATGATTTTTAATGACAATACATATAAATCAGCAACTTTAAAAATCTAAATTTTAAAGTTTTTACACCTTCTATGTTTATTTTCAGTTTCTAAATATATAATGATATTTATTAAATAAATTAAACTTTCTTTGCAGAAAAAATGTTCTATAAATTTCAAAATTATTATAGACTAATCTCCCATATTAAAAATTAATTTTCTGTGAAATAATAAAAGTTATGAAGAAAGATCACTCAAAAATCAAAAACAATTCATACTAAATAGAAATACTGTTTTTATTCATATAAATACTGTTTTTAATCTTTCAGTATTAATATGTAATAAAATTGTTTGCTCACAAAAATTCAAGAAACATTTTCCTTTTCTGTTAAAAAATTATTTTAATTTTAGAGATTTTGACAAATAGAGATCATTTTTACATAAAAATATAAGAAAATTAAATATCTAATTATTAATATTATTTTAAACAAATCAAAACTCGGAATAACAATTAATTTTATAATTTTTCATTCCATTCTTTTTCACATATATCAATCAAATTAAAGTCAAGTATAAAAACTGTTATTTTAAAATATATAACTGCTAATTTTATAAAATATTATATTTATTAACATTTGATATTTTTGAAACAGAAAACCCAAAAAGTTCCGTGGAAAAACATGCAGTTGATGATTTTTATTTAATTACATAATTAATAACTTTATAATTAAATAAATATTATGAACAAAATAGTCAAATACCAGTGTAATAAAAATAAATTAAAAATATATAACAATTAAAACTTACTAATCTACCATAAACTCCAGTAAGCCGCCCTTGTAATTTTTCTTTTAAAAATGCTTTAGCAATAGTTCCTTGGCAGCTTGAATTAGATTGTGCAATTCTTGCTTCTTCAAGTTTTATACGATCTCTTTTTAACTAAAATAATAATTTTACTTTAAAAGTGCTCATATACTTTCATTTCCTCGATAAATTTGCAAAATATAATACATTTTTATTCATAAAGAAATTTTTATGACAACTTCTGATAATAAAGAACAACTGTCATTATTAAACTCAAACATATTTTGATATAAAAACTTAAATATAAATTTAAAATGTGTGCTTCAAATAGTTAAAAACATAAAAAATTAATAAACTATATCGATTGATAGTTAGTTTAAAAATAATACAAATAGTACTTTTTATACAAAAAAACATTTTTAATGATATAAATAATGTTTTCTTTATTTAAAAGATATTCAAACTTTAAATTCGTTTCCTTACTGCTTTTCATGTTATCAATTTATATGAATGCATTTGATTTAATTTTTATTATATTTATATGCTTTTGGTGATAAACCCACTATAAAAAAATGATGTAAACTATGATAACAAAATCATACTTGCATTAAAACAAAAATAAATTACTTTCCAAAATTACATATAATACCAGTTATAAGTATAATATACAATAATAATTAGTTTTTTTACAGAATCTCAACAAATTTAAAAAACAATTTCTGGACTACAAGATCTTTATGATTTATATACATCTATAAATAACTTGAAAACATTAATATTTTAAATGTAAGAGTTTCCCCAAAATTTTATTATTTTCTAAAATATTTTCAACATAAATAAGGTAAAATATTTTAGAAAAAAATTATAAAAAAGTATTCTTTATGCGAAATAACATTTCAACTATAAGATTCAATAGAGATTTTAAAAAATCAAATTCTAAGAGTTTTAAAAGATTCCAACGTGTCAAATCAAAAATTTCCACGATTTAATGATATTTTTGTTAAATAATTTTTTGTTTTCTTTTGAAACTTATTCTTAAAAAATATACATGTAACACTTTTCAATTATATTTGTAAATAGTAGAAATAAATTATTGCAAAAATTAATGAGAATTTTTTTTATTTAAGTTAAAATTTTATTTAATAGTTACATAAAAAACCTTCAATGAATTTACAGCTAAAACAGAAATATAATTTTATTTAATAATCAATATTCTTTACAATATTGAATTATACAATGTATAAAATAATGGGTAATTTTAGAGTTTCTACCAATTATAAATTATTGGGTAATTCATGATATATATAACAGTCTCATTTCAAATAAATACACTTATTAAAAACAAAAATAAATAAAACTATTAGATAAAGTATCTAGGATGTAACTATTTTTTTCAATTATTTAAAAAAAATTACTCTGTTTACTTTCAAACTCTTTTAAAAATATAAAATTTCATATCCATATTCTAGAATTTTCTATTTCTTTTTCTATTCAATATATTTTCACATTTCTTGGTTATTTATACGTCCACAATATTGCTATTAGAAAAATGACATTCCATCTCTAAAGCTTTTGCTTTTAACTCATTATTAATACTGAGTATTAACTGTTACTTCTCTAAAGCACCACAGCAACATATGTTAGATGTTATAGATGTTAGCAAGATATGCAATGAATGTTATTTTACCAGTTTTTTCAGCTTCCTCATCAATTGCTGTTGCAGATATTTCAAGTCAGTAGAAATGTTATCTTCTAACCATTTCATTTTGATTTTCAGTTCATCAATTTTTTCAAAAAATGCTTTTTGCTTTCATTCTGTTATTTCAGCTGCTTTTCATTTTTTTCTTTCTTTTCTCATTCTTTTTAATTTATCTAAATATAATTTATACATTTACCTGGCACCAGCAGCAAATCTAAGTAGGTCTTTGCTAATTATAGGCACAGTTGAGTATTTAAATTTTCTACCATCAAATTTTTGTGCACAGAAAGACCATGTTCAACAGATGCTTGACTATGAGAGAGTATTAAAAGCACACTAATTACAAAGTAAAAATAAATAGCTATTCGATCTTTAATGGGATCAAATCCTTCATCAATACAATCTTGAAATCTTACAGTCAGTTGTAATAATTTAAACTCTTATAAAAATTGCAAAATTCTTTTTATTTTTTTTCTGAACCATGTAAAAACCAATCTTTATACAGCTTTTTCAGAGTCCGCTGGTCTCATTGAAAAGACACTTTCCACTAGGCATATTAATTTTTTATTTCAGCCTTTATTTTATTGATAAACAAATTCATCCCTTTTCACTGAAATCATATGCAATTTTCAGGATGGAAAATATATTTTAACTTAAAATTTTTATAATTAAACATTAACATTCAGTGAATTTTATACAATATAAAAGAGAAACAGTAAAATAATCAATTTAAATTGCTACATGGTGCAATTGGGTGGGCGATCTTATTCATGACTACTCTTCACTTCCCTTCACAAATATAAATCTAAATCCAGTCCTGACTGGATAATCATGAAATTGTGACTGAACTGTATCTTTATTTTAGTAACAGTTATCAATGCATCAAGGTAAGTAAAAATTCCAGGAATAATTCAGTATTTTCAAGGAGTCAAGTCAAAATTTCAGGAAAAAAGAATTTCAAATTCCAGGAGTTGTACAAAACCTGTATATATGATAATACATGTAAAGGTTATTGATGGTAAATATGCCAAATAAACTGTATAGAATTATGTGCAGAATGTCACTATAGTTACTGGTTCTCAAGATCATAATTAATGTATTTTAGCTTTTTAATTTTAAATTTGAAATGTGTGGATCCGTTTTAAAATTTTTATATTCTTTTATTTTTATTATTTTTTTTTATCCTACGTCTAGACAGCGGCCTTATCAGCCATGAGTCCTCTGGCAGCCCAATAAAAATTAAGCCTTAATGGACTGCAGTGACGAAAGTGTGTCTCGTTCGGTTACCAAAAGGCGTTCTAGGGGGCACCACGTAGAGGCGAGACAAAATTTTTATATACATAGCATACTTTATGACAGAATTTTAGTTTATCTTTTTATAAAATTGTTTACAAAGTGGGGGGACAAAAAAATTTTTTTCCTGACATTCCATAACATTTTAAAAATTTGATGAGAATTTTTTTTTAATTTTACACAAGAAAAGTGTATTTAGTAAGAACAGAGAAAAAAATGTAAATGATTTTTCTCAATACAAAAACTTAACAGTTATTAACAGTTGCATGGATATCCATTAAAATAAATACATATCAACAAAGTCAAATATTAATAATGAATAAGAGTTTAATAGTTAAATTTCTAAATTTGCAATGCTAAACTAAAACTTTCTTTCACAGTAACATTTAAAAAATAAACTAATAAAAACTATATATATTCTTCAAAAAATATTTACATTTTAAAAATTTAAAACTAATAAAAATTATTTTCGACAAAATTTAAATACACTGCAATAGCTTTTTCAATAATTTATTCAAACTTCAAGACTTTTTAGCAATGTTTTAAATAAATTAACCCATTTTTGGCATCAAATGAGATTTTTCAGATTTACAAATTTAAAAGAATAAATATTAGAAGAAAGCAATACATATTACTTTTTGCAATGTTATTGTACAAAAGAATTCATTTAGACACATTAAAAGAAAGCAAAAATTTCAAATAAGGTATGTATTTTATGTTTGTAAATCATACTTTTCGATGTTTAATTCTACATTTTTCAAATAACTGCAATTTGTTTTTTAAAACAGCAGAATCTCAATTTCAAATTTTATAAAAAAAATAATTGGTCATTTTGACTTAATATGTTTAAAAATTCATATATAAAAAAAGAAATTTGTAATAAAATATAATAAATAATTTAGGTGCAATTAAATTTTAATATTTATATGTTTCATTGATATAGGTTTCAATACTTTACAAAAGAAAAAAGAATTAAGCTTATAATATAGTGTTTCTTATCACTTCATATTCTTATTATTTAATAACTTTTACATATACTATCAAGAAATATTATAGAAATTATTATTATACTTTCTTATTGACAGGTTTTGTAATATTTAAAATATTAAAAAATGGTTATGCAATAATTAAATATGTTTAAAGATAGCTTGAAAATATTAAAATTGATTTAATGAAAATAAAACAAAAGTATTAAAAGTTCGAATGAAAGTTAAAAATTAAAGTAATTTTAAAGATATGTATATTTGGTAATGTAAAAAAATCTTAGGCTATGGTAATTATTTATTAAGTTAGTAATGTGAATACAATCTGATAAACATTCTTATTAAATACCTCGTAATTTTGAACCAAGTCAAAGGAAGTAGGCAAAACCTACCTTGTAATTGTTGTTTCTCTACCATAGCAGTATAAGTTAAGAAATGGAATTTTTTATAAATTTATCAGTTTTTGCAATTAAAAAATTAAATAAAAAAACACTTATTAGTAGAATGTATTTAATCCAATTCAATTAATTGTTAGTTCTTCCCCTGCTGAAACATTTATTTAACTTTAGCTGAAGGTGCAAGTTGATATTGTTTGATAACTGAAATGTTTACAACAATTTTAGCTGTTATTATGCGATAAAACAAAATGTGCTTGTATCATATTACAATTGATATAAGTAAACAGTTAATTTCTTTTGTAATGTGTATTTATCATGAGTTAAAAACTTTGAGTTTTCACATTACAATAATTAAATTATTAAAATACAAAAACTCACAAATTTTAGATATAATTGATGATTTTCAAGAGTTATTGCTATGAATGCTCAAATCAATTTCAGATAATGTTATAACATATTACATAAAAGAAATTGATACTAAATAATATACTGAATATCAGGAAAGAAAATTTTGAAACAAGTATTGAAAATATGAAAGTATGAATATGATTTTAATCATTGACAGATATATTGTAACTGGTATTTTCAATTAACTCTTATAATATACAGTTAATAAACATAAATGAATATTTATATTCATTAACTGAATTTATCATTGTTAATTTTTATAATAAACATAAACGGAATTATAAAATTTTAAAATATGTTACTTGTTGCATTAATTCTGCTTCTTCAATTCTCAACTGTTCCAATTGTTTTTGGTAATCAGCTACTTCATTTTCAATCACTTTAAGATTTTCTGACTCTGATTTCATAAGTCTGCAGCAAAAATTAATTAAACATTTAAAAATGAACTTGTAGAAAAATAATTTTAAAAATATATTATTCTATCCCAAAGAAAATAAAGCAATGAATTCACAAAAAATCATTTCTAACTGAATAAAAATTGAATAAATAAATGTCATTTAATTTAAATTTACACCCTTTTTATAACAGCATTTTGTGAACTTCACATGAAATTAAATACAACTTATAATCTATAAATTTCAAACATTGAGTTTCTTTTGCAGTATATTAAAAAGTAATATTTAAAGAATTTCAAGTAAAATCAATAAAATTAAATACAAGCAGAAAAGCTATAACAATTTGATAAAGTAATGCTTTACAACAATTCACAAGAATTAGAATTATAATTATATCCAAAATGTATCAAAATAACACATTTAAATAATAATAAAAAACATATTCAAATAAACATTTATTTAAACAAGTTTCAGGTTTTTTAAGAAATAGATACTCATTAATTTTATAAATAACCAGAGTTTTAGGCACATTAACAATTAACATGATAAGCTCAAAACCATTATTTGAATATATTAAATTTTTATATCAAGTTAAAAAATTGAAGTACAGTAATCATTACCAAAATATAATGTATTCTCAAATATCCTTTAATTAAGTTTAAATGAAAATCATTTGCATTTTAATAAAAGCTCTATTTTTGAACACTTAATTCAAAAACTTTCATTTAAAAAAGATTGAAATTTTTAAGAAAAAATTACTTGGTACCCCACATTTAGCAAGAATACTACCCTTTCTATAACTTGCATAATATAATTAATGCTTGAATGTCATTCTACTGGGTTGGCAACTAAGTAATTGCAGATTTCACTCATAGATGGCTTTAGTTGAATTTTTAGGTTTGTTATTTAATAGTTGGCAATTCAGCTGTCAATCAGTAAAAAAAGTTGTTTGATCGGTTGCGTAGTTTTCGTTTGGCGTTTGATGAAAAATGAAAAATCGAAAGGAACATTTTCGTCATATTTTGCTTTTTTATTTCTGCAAAGGGAAAAATGCAACGCAAGCTCATAAAAATTATGTGCTGTTTATGGTGACGAAGCCTTAAAATAATGGCAGTGTCAAAATTGGTTTGCCAAATTTCGTTCTGGTGATTTTTCACTCAAAGATGAAAAACGCTCTGGTTGTCCAGTTGAAGTTGGTAACGACCTAATCAAAGCAATAATCGATTCGGATCGTCACAGTACAACACGTGAGATTGCAGAGAAGCTTCATGTATCACATACATGCATTGAAAATCACTTAAAACAACTTGGCTATATTCAGAAACTTGATACATGGGTTCCTCACGAAATGAAAGAAATGCATTTAATGCAACGCATTAATAGCTGCGATTTACTAGAGAAATGTAATGAAAAAGATCCATTTTTAAAACGACTGATTACTGGCAATGAAAATTGGATTGTTTACAACAATATCAAGTGGAAAAGATCGTGGAGCAGGCAAGGTGAACCAACTCAAACAACATCAAAAGCTGATATTCATCAAAAGAAGATTTTGTTATCAGTTTGGTGGGATTCCAAAGGAGTTGTCTACTTTGAATTCTTACCACCCAACCGAACGATGAATTCTGATGTCTACATTGAACAACTAAAGAAATTAAACAATACAGTTGAAGAAAAGTGGCCCGAATGGACAAATGGAAAAGGTGCTGCATTCCATCATCATCATGCAAGGCCCCACACATCTTTGGTCACACGGCAAAAATTATTGGAGCTTGGTTGGGATTTTTTGCCACATCCTTCATATAGTTCTGACCTTGCACCATCTGATTACTTTTTGTTTCGATCTTTACAAAACCCATTGAATGGTAAAAATTTTAATAATGATGATGATGTCAAATCGTACCTGATTCAGTTTTTTGCTAATAAAAACCAAAAGTTTTATGAACGTGGGATTATGATGCTGCCTGAAAGATGGCAAAAGGTCATTGATCAAAACTGGGTAATACATTACATAATAAATTTATTTCATTCCATGAAAAAATTGTCTTTGATTTTCTAAAAAAATCCACAATTACTTAGTTGCCAACCCAATATCATGCATTATCATGATAAAAAATTTATTCGAATCTTGAAACACAATTTTTTGTGTGGCTTTTACTTTTCATTTTTTATAAATTTCACAATTTGTTTTACAATTGTCAAAAAAAAATCCCCCTTGATAATTCTAGAGTACTTCAATCTTTCAAAAGTGACTCCCTTTCTATCAAATTCTAAATGAATAGATAAGTTTCCAATCATTGCTAAAATAGAAATTACCATTTCATCAATAGTATTTTACAATATTAACTATGAACAGTATTCAGAAGATGTAATAAGTTAAATACAAATATCACACAAATGGTCAGCAAAATTTATCTTTTAAAAAATCAATAAGATAACAAATCAGAGCAGAAATATAAAATAAAAACAATCCTTATTTTGTACATATTATTAATATAATTACATAAATTATATACAAAAATCCAAGTATTACACACAAATCTTATTAGGTAAGAGTAATTAAAGTAAGCTTATTTTTGCAGATAAAGGTTGAAATTCGTGTTATGCTTATGAGATTCAAGATTTATGCTAAATTATATTGTACGCTTGTTATGGTTATGCAAAAATTTGGTAACAAGCACAACAGATGCAAATATTAGTCCTGAAAAGCTCTTTTTATTACATATGATGGATTACAATTGAAAATGTATGCTGATGTGTTCAAATTATTTTTTAAAAAACTGTGTAGACAAAAGTTTTTACAAGAATAACAGAGTACAGAGAAAATTATCCCCAAGTTGAATATCAAATTTCTGATGACAGATTAACAAGACATTAACAATGGAATTTTTAAAGAAATAATCTGAAATCATCTTAGAATTTATCTTCATTCTGTGATAGTCAAAATCATGTTAAAGAATTATAATTAGCTTTAAAAACAGGGATAATATACAGAAAATTGAAAAAGTGAATAAGTTTCCAGAAAATTAAAATCAGCTTTCTTGTCACAAGGAATTGTGACTAACACAGTATATATTTTTTAATTTTTAAACAAAAACTAAAGATAATAAAGTTGCAAAATATGACACTTACTCAAACATCATCATAGTTTTTAAGAAAATATTGTAGCTCATAAGAAAAAAAATTTTTCAAAAAAACATATCAACACATACTTTTGTTATTGCTTTTAAAAGCTGACAGCATTTAATTGTTTCAGAAACTCTATACAATAGTTTAATAAATAAATAAAATATAAAGCAAAATCAATGTGATCAAGAGCTTATAAAATATCAAACATCACTATCAGTGAACAATGAATAAAACTCATATATAAGAATATACCTTTTCTACTGAAAAAATTTCCGGCATATTTTGATTTATTTCTAACATTTTAATCAAACAATTTTAACAAAAAAGATGTAGCTAAAGGATCAATTGTAACAATTATTGAAATTTGGGAGCACCTCTTAACCACACAGATCTTTCTCAACAGTGGACACCTCAATTTATGAATAAATCAAAACTTAGGTTATAAAAATATAAATAATACAGAATACTGGTGTAAAAAAATCTATTTAATAAAAAACAGAAAATCAAAGTTACTTTTCTTCACTGTTAGTAGATTGAACAGATTTTTCATGATTAGAAATTAATGCATCAAGTTTTTCTTTCTCTTTGATTTGCTCACGATTAATCAATTTCAATTCTGATTGTGCAAGATCCATCTAAAAAAAGAAAGTTACAATTATATAATGCAGATTGGAAGTCACTTTAAAAATAATAATAATAAAATCTTACAATCAAAGAAATGAACTAATAAAAAAAACATTCTAAGTATATACTTATTTAGAAAAAAATTCAGAGAGTCTGAATTTGAAATAAAAAGTATATAATTTTAAGAATTCCAAAACCTGAGAAGATAATTAAGCATTAGAAATACATGTTATATTCAAATATAATATTTCATCTTGCTTACTTATTTTTGTAAAACATATCTTTCATTGATTTAAAGACAAGGTAATATTTAAAAAAAAATTTAACATACAAAAAAATATTTTAATACAAGAAAAAAATTTAACAATAATTTAGCAATTATTTTTTATAATATTCCAAAATTAATTGTTAAAATAAAATTCCAAAAATAAGGATATCTTTTTTAAGAGTAAAATTTTAAATAAATTTATGTTATTTTAACTTCATTTTAATGTTAAAATTGTTTTATAAAATAAAGTGTTGCTAATTATTTAATATTAAATTCCAATCATATAAATGTATTTCCTAATTTATATATAAAATAAAAGAAATTTGAAAAACCATTTATAATCAATAGCATACTGTTAAATTTTAGGAAAAAAGAATACTAATATTAATGAATACTACATAAGTAACAACTCAGTACAAGAACTTAGGATAGTAGAGAAGTGCAATACTATACTCAGACATATCTTAATTGATAAAATATAATCATTTGCTTTTTACAAATTTAAAGAAAAGATAATCTCTTGCTGTAAACTTAGTTCTAAACAAAACCTATGTTAAATTTAAAATCTACATATATTTTTTCATTCAATTACTATTTAAAAGTAGTATAAGAATATATTTAAATTTTTCCACTTCCTTAATTTGAATAATGATTTTTTAGTTATAGTCTTAGATTAATAAATACATAATATATTCAATAATTATACATAAGAACAAAATATTACTTAATGTTATCATTTACATCAGCTTCCAAAAAGATTTAGTCATAATAAATTATTTCTAATAAATAGTCTTTATATAGTTTACATTTAACACCAAATAGTACTTAATACAAATAAACATATGATAACATGAAATAAAATTTTATATATTATTTTTTAATTCAACATAAGAATCATTATTGCAAGAAAAAACAAAAAACATTTACCTCTGATTTAATTTGATAAGAATTGTTCTTCAATTTTACAAGTTCTTCTTCAAGTTTATCTTTCTTTTCTTGCATAATCTTAGTTTCTTGCTTTAATGAACCCATCATCTATGAAATGTAATTAACATGTAAAGTTAAAAACATTTTATGAATTAAAATCCATATCATTAAATAAGCATTTTAAATATATTTAAATTTCATTAAATTTAATCATATTATAAAAGGAATATCATTCAAAAAAATAAAGTTTATCTTAACAGGCATAAAGTATTCACAATCACTGTAAATGTATGAAACTTTTTATAGCCTTTGCAAATGTGAACAATTGAAAATATACTATTTTTAATGCACAAAATTTAGCTAACTAAATAATGATAATAGTATACTTATCTTCCTTCTTGAAAATAAAACAGAAAAACAGTACACATCAAAATACTCAATATAGTTGTAAAACAGCAATTTTTTATTCAAACATGATTTAATTAAAATCTATAAGCAAATGTAGATAAAAAATCTTTATTTACTTTTAACCATTGCTATTTTAATTTGATGTATTACTAATAAAATTTATAATAATTTCTAAGTAGCAGCACATTTTGAGTAAAATTTCTAGTATCTTATTAGTTTAATAATTCACAAACATTTCATTAGTGACAGCATAATTTTTCTCACAAGAAATCAATTTATATATCACATTTTGTTTCAAAAAATATCACTAGATAAATATAACATGATTGGGCAAATATAATTATATAAAACTAGAGAACAAATTGTCAAAGTTATAACTTTAAATATAAAAATGTGTCATTTTAAATAACACTGATAAATTAATTATAATAAATAAATCTTAGTTATCAATACCTCAGACAATAAAAAAAATTTTTTACATAGTTTATTACATAAAATTTTTTCATTTGTTTGTTTGAATATTTTATAAGAAAAACATGCTTAGAACTAGGAATTTTAAATTTAAGAAAAATTAAATTTGACACATATAAATAAATTTAAAAAAAATTTGAAACCCCAGCAATGTATTAAAAAGACATAAATTTCATAGAAATATTAAATTTTCAAGCTAATATTCACAAACTTCCTTATAATAATTTATACAAAAATATATTACATACATTCATATAAAAGCAATTTCATGTGCAAATTTTATTTTTTGTCCAATGAATTTAAAATTTTCAGCATATATTACTTCATTTTGATCAATCAGATAAGTAAAGTATTTCAAAGTGATAAAAAAAGAGTGGTGCATAATTTTAAATGTATAATTATAGCTAAACTTATAGAGTTATATATAAAAGGAATAAGATTAATAATATAAACTTAAAAAATGAGACATTACACTAAGAGATAACATATTTAATCCATAAATAACGAGAGATTAATTTTTTTAAAGCTTGACCTAATATTTTTAACTCAAATAAAAAAGGACTTTGTAATTTATAAATAAATAATGTAAATAACAATAGGCATTTTAAGACGAGAAAAAAAGATTTTACTATATTGAATTTTAATAACTGAATACTGTAACATTTTAGTGTCTATTTATTTTTACCTCCTCCATTTTCTTTGATTCAATTTCTTTTTCTTCTTCCCATTTTTTCTTCTTCTCTAACAATTCCCCAGTTTCTTGTTCATAAACAGAAGACTGCTTTGCTAATTTGCTTAGCTAAAAAAATTAGTACAGTGATTGCTGCTGCAGTACAAAAAATCAAGATATATATATATATATATATATATATATATATATATATATATATATATATATATATATATATATATAATATTACAATAAGAAAGATGTGAAAATATTTCGGATTGTCTTTTCATATGGAAAATAATATATGGAATTTAAATATTATGGAATTTTCCCCCCATTTTAATCATATTGATTTTAATACTTAAACTGGTCTGATAAGGAATTTTTTGTTCTTCCTCTTAAAGTATAACTTAAATTAAAAATAGTGAGAAAATTCTTTTAAATTTTTCTCACAATTAATATTTCCTAGTTTCAATTATAGCAAAATTTCATTTGTAAAAGACAGCAGAATGTACAAAAAATCATTATTAAATTTAATTATAAAAGACAATGTATCCATGATAAGTAATAAAAAATTTTTTGCAACAAAATTAAAATTAAAACTCTAAAATAAAACACAATTAATACTAACTTAAACAAAAACAATACAAAACTTAATAACAAAAATATAGTAAAAGTTAATAATACATTTAGGAAAACTTAATAAACAGGAAATGAATTTTCCAAATTATAGAATTGCTAAATCAATACATAATTTTTGTATAGAAAAATAATATTAACATTAATATCAAAATAACATTTTATTCTAATTTACTTATTAATGCAAGAAATGTATTTATAAAAATTATAAATAAAATTTTGATATTCATTTCAGTTGTGATAAAATGCATATAGATATTAACCATCAAAAACAATAACAAATAGATATATACACGAGCTGTAAAATGAACAAAGAAAAATATGAAGTGTTCATTTTTTAACAAAAATTCAATTAGCTTATCTATTACTTAGATATTGCTTTGCACCAAAACAAATGCTTTAATAAAAAATATATTAGCAATACATAACAAAGTACATTTTTTTTATCAAAATAAATCACATAATTGTAATTGCAACATTAAATAGTAATAAATATTAATTGGTACTCAGCAAATGCTATAATTGATGATAAAAGATGTAAGATTATAATTTAAAATATTCACATAGAAGAAAAAAATATTGATAAAGACTTTTAATGTTTCACTTTAAATTTGAATCTAAATATACCAATTGAGAAAGCAAACTATTAAATATGTAACATTATAAGAAATAAATATTAAAATAATTTAATTTCAAATATATATATATATATATATATATATATATATATATATATATATATATATATATATCCGGGTGATCCAAAAGTCAGGACGAACTTTAAAAATGAATAATACGAAAATGAATCACGATACGAAGATGCGGTTTGCACCAAACGGATGAAAAAGAAACCGGGTTTTGTGTGGCAATGATAAAAAATAGTTCTGTAGGCGACCAACAGATGGCACTATAGTGTTTTATTTCAACAAAAGATGATTTACAAATGAAACAATGATTAATGAAGTCAGATTAATTACAGTTAATTAGTACTTACTACAGTAAATGTTCAATGTGCTGTCTATCATTCAGAAGTAAAGCTGTGAGACGAGTCACCACACCATTCACAGCATTTAGTAGTATTTCTTGCGTTATGGCAGACATATTTTGGCGGATGGCATCTTTCAGTGCCGCCAGTGATGCCGGTTGGTCGCGGTACACTTGACTTCAAGAAGCCCCACAGCCAAAAGTCACAGGGCGTGAGATCGTGAGATCTTGGAGGCCATGCGTGATTAAAGTAGCGAATGATAATGCGATCCTCCCCAAATGTTGAGCGTAGCAGGCGTTGCACAGGTAGAGCAATATGAGGTGGTGCTCCATCTTGCATAAAGGTGACTGTTTGGAGTGCCTGTTGCACTTGCAGTTCAGGAATAATGCTGTTCTGTAACAGTGCTAGATATTGCTTACCGGTGACAGAAACTGTTTGGAAACCTGTCTGTGTGACTTCCTCGAAAAAAAATGGACCAATTATAAAATCAGCAGTGAAGCCACACCAGACTGTCACTTTAGGCTGTTGCAAGGGTACCTCAACAAATGCATGTGGATTTTCTGTGGTCCACACTCGACAATTGTGGGTGTTAACAGCGCCAGAGAGTGTGAAATGTGCTTCATCTGTCCAAAGCACAGTGTGAAGCCAGTCGTGCTGCTCTTCCATCTTATTGAAGACCGAATTCGCAGAATGTCGGCGAGAGTCGAAGTCAGGAGGTTTCAGTTCATGGTTATGATGCAACTTGTAGGGATACCGTTGCAAAGTTACTCGCAGCGCTCTCCAGACACTCCCGTACGACACTCCTGTCTGCCTCGAAACTTCTTGAGCACTGCACTCCCCATGTGCAGCAACCGCCGACATGGCTTGCACCGTCTGCTCCACTGTCATGGCAACAGCAGCTGCAGTTGAAGGATGTCCACTTCTTTGACGTGACGCCAAAGAACCTGTAGCTTCAAATTTTTTCACAATTTTGTTCAATGCAGAAGACGTTATTGGTCCTTTGCTATCTCGCATACCCTTCATGTAGCAATATGCTCGCAATGCCGTAATGGCACCTTCCGAATTCTTATAAAACAGTTTAACTAAGAGAGCTTTCTCAACTATGGACAGCATTTCAATGCATACCAGCTTCGACTACCATTACCTGCTGCAGTTGCTTCTTTTTATATCATTTGTTTCTTTGCATAATCCTACATCAGAAATCCGACAGCGTCATCTGTTGGTCGCCAACAGAACTATTTTTTTTTTCATTGCCACACAAAACCAGTTTTCTTTTCCATCCGTTTGTTGCAAACCGCATCTTTGTATCGTGATTCGTTTTCGAATTATTCATTTTTAAAGTTCGTCCTGACTTTTGGGTCACCCGGTATATATATATATAAAATATTATTCTTAATTTAATCATATTTTTAAAATTTTGTTGAAATATAACAGTGCTAATAGGCAAGGTGTTCCAGAATTTCATGTACCAAGTTATAAGGGAGATCATAAAGAACTCTAATTACATAAGAAAATAAGGGCAGACATAATCTTTAGTAACACAAAGACACAAGGCCACATTAGTGAATGTTGTATGTATGTATATATATATATATACATATATATATATACATATACATATATATATATATATATACATATATATATATATATATATATATATATATATATATATATATATATATATATATATATATATATATATATATATATATATATATATATATATTTGACAGAATAAAAGCCTGTGAATGGCTTAAACATATATGAAGGCAATGAATAGCTTAAAACATCAAAAGGGTTCAAAATATTTCCCTTGATATGCAGCAATATGTGTGTGTTATCAATTTACAGCCATTTTCAAAGATATCTAGCATTTCATTTATCATTGGAACAGTGACTGAGATATTAGTTTCAGAATGCCACCATGTTAGTTTTGGAATTTATGAGTTTGGAATACATGATGCCTTTCATGGCTCACGAGGAAAATAAACAAGTAGATAAATCAAGTGATCTGGAAGGTTAAGACCACAACAATTAATTTTTTTCAAATATCAGATTCAAATAATAATGTGCATACATTAAATAATAACACCTCATTACATTGAAAGGCAACTAAATTACATGAATAACATGTGATGGAACATTGTTATGCATTTTTGGAAGTACTTCTTGAAAAAGATTAAATACATCTGGTTCGTACAGTAGGATTAATAAGATATATGGCCTGACTACACAATGTTTAGAATGAACAATATTTTACAAAACATTAACAGTAAAACATTGTTGCACTGCTTATGGTCAGGTTCTATGTGAGTTGTCTAATGACTACACATAAACATAATGCATACTAACTACTCTTTCACAAGAAAAGATTGTTTCATTAATAAACATAACAAAGGTATTGCACGTTGACAGAATTTTGATGTGGAAACTGAGCAAATGCAACATATCATAGCAGATCATCTGGCTGTAATAGCTGAGCTCACTGATGAGAAGAATGTAAGGCTTTATTTTGCAGTATGTAATTAGCTGCAGATCAAGATGTTCTGACAGTAGCAGCATCCATATGCTGAAGCTAGGAATTCAGTATTTTTCATCCAACAGGCTCACTTTAAATATAATGTTCAAACTATTCCTACACAGCCAACCTTATGTATTGTGGTTGTGAAAGATTCATGTTTCACAAGATTCTGAAGGACTCAAATAAACATTTGAGAATTTGATAGGGTCATATTTGGATCTTTCCTGGTATATCTAAATTGCACTGCGCATACTTCCATCAGTCATTCCATAGAAGAAATGGATGTTTGTCAACTCTGCATTTGAAACAATTTCTATATATTGCTAAAGTTGGCATCTACAATGAAAAAAACACACATGGCAATTTTGAATACAAAGTGTGATTGAAAATACATGAAGCTATAGCTATTGGTTTTCATCCATGCTTTCCTAAGTAATTATTATTCTAAATGATGTTCTCTACCTCTCCTGTACAGTCAATTTCAGGACAGCCTTATAAGATAATTGCTATGAAAGAATTGAAATTCTCTTTTAATGAGCAACCTGTTAATTTAGAAACATAACTATTTGATTTATTATATAACCAATAAAACATTGTTCATTTAAAAACTTAATGTAATTCACAATTCAACTAAAGGATGTATTTTCACACAAAATGAATGCAATATTTAAATGAATACAAAATGAATGCAATTATTTTAAAAAAACATTGAACTTACATAAAAATTTATTTTAAGATATAATTTATATTAAATAATTATAAAATCAAATATAAATAAACATAAATGACTAACTTTGTTATATATAAACAAACTAAACTTGTTTAAAGATTTCCTCCATTGCTCAGTATATGCATCAATACAAAACCAAATTTAAATTAACCAATTTTTTTAAATTAAACAAAAAATTTAGAATTTTTAAAAAATATTAGAAATTTTTACATCTTTATTATAATTACTTCTTTGTTTAATCCTTCTAAACTGCTTTCAAGTTTTTGTACTTTTTCCTTGGAATGTTTTATCAACATAAGATTGGCTGCATCTTCATGCTCAAGTTTAGAATATTCTTCCTTAATTTCATCACTTTTCTTCTGAAATAATTCATGTTCCCTGGAAGGAATGTTTTTATACTTTATTAATTTCATCAATTATTTGTTTTAATATAAATAAGACTTTTGAAATTTTCAATAATTCATTAAAATTTAAAATCTGCAAAATAAAAAAGTTTAACTTAAAATGTAATGTTTAAACTTGAACATTTTTTGAATAAATTTAAAAACATTTTTAAAAATATACATGTGCAAGTGAATTTTATTAAATATGTTTGAAAAAAAATTCAAAAACTTTTCCCAGGAAGACAATCCCAGCACATCACAAAATATTAGAGCAAAGAATTATTTATAAGGTTATTTACAAATGTTAAAATTTGCAAGCTATAATACTTAATTGGTACCTCTTGTTAAGATGGAAGTCTAAAAGGATCTAACACATTCTAGAGGTCTACTATTAGTTAATAATAAATTTCTTTTGTTCTAAAATTTATATTTTTGGGAATATAATTACTTAACAATAATAGCCATTTTAATATAGATTTGCATACAGCAGTGATTTGCACATCTTAAGTCAAATGACATCAAGCATTTGTATATGCATTAACTCTAGTGATGTTGGTTTTTATTTATGCACCAACATAAAACAGATATTGAGAAATCCATTGGATCTTGAACAGCACAAGTCTAATTAATACAACCAAAATGCAATTTATTTATTTATAATATTGATATCTTGGAAATAACAGATTTCCAAGAATCAAATTCCAGGAATTTACCAGGAGTCCAATGAAAAAATTTCTAGAGGGTTAAATATGCCTTTTTTATTTTATCTATTGTTCTTAACAAATATGTATATAATTATGGACATCCAAAAATTTTCAATTTGTATATATTTCTATAAATAGTAACAAATAATTGTAAAAACTATTGAGAAAAATTTTTTATGTAGGATAGAATTATATTTGATGAATACTTCTGAATTCTTTAATGAATTTTTTTTTATTTCAATAATAAAAATCAGTATTTTAAAATACAGGATTTTTACATTATTGGTTTGTACGTTGTATAAAATAATGGGTAATTTTTTTAACTATCTTCATTGATTTTCATTTATTAATTTATTGAATGTCTCAAGATGAGTATAAAAATTTCTCTTAAATTCCAAAACTTACAAATTTCAATGCTGTACACTTTTTAAAAATTCAGCCATTTTAGTGAAAACAAGCTAGTTCACATTCAGACCATCCATAGACAACTGGAGTGATCAACTCCTAATTCTAACCACCTAATTGTTCCTCATTCTATTCACTTTTTATTATATTTATATTTTAGTATTTCTCATTCACTTTTTGAAACAAAATATCTCCCGTTGAGAAACCTAAAAAATCTGATGAGTAATACTGTGTTTTAACAGTATCCTTAAATCAAAATTTTACATGGTATTAAAATTGTTTCGTCTCCATATGATCATTTAAAGTTTCAAACAGAAGCACACAATTCCTAGCATTCCTAACTTTTCTGTTCAATAAGTTCGAAAAATTAGGTGCTATTTAAAAAACTGTAAAGTAGCACACTTTTTTTCACCACAGTTAAACTGCTTTGCCACAGCAATGTCTGGAGACATTGCTTGAAAGAGAATTTACATTGCTTCAAGAACTGTAACTGAATCCAATGTTTAAAAATTTAGGGGTCCATAAAATTTTATCCCTAAAAATACTATTGGAGAAACAAATTATTCAAAATTTTCAGAACATACTTTGATTTCACATTATTAAATAGGAACAGCAGTAGAGGAAAAATATTTTAAATGAAGATTTTTTGACAGATACATCTTGCTCTAATAAATAAACAAGTTTTCTTCTTTCGCATGGAATTTGACAGTGGATTTGGCCATATTTGAAATGTAGAAATCTTTCTTGCAAACTTGACTGACAATGAGCCTGTGTTTCTTCTGAACAATGCAAAAACCAATCTTTGTTTGACTCCCCCCGAGTCTACTAATCATCGAAAAGACACTTTCTACCAGCCATATTAAATAAATTATTTTTCAGCCTATATTTCATTGATAAACAAAATTCCTTCTCATTAACTGAAATTATACACAGTTTTCCCCAAAGAAGATATGGAAAGTACATTTTAAATCAGAAATTTTATACTCAGTTATTAATATTCAGTGAACTTTATAAAACATAAAGAAATAGAAAAAGAATAAATTAAAATGATCTGCTTAATAGCAGCACATGATGATTTTATTGGTGATTACTTCACTTGACAAACATAATTCTAAATACTACATCTGGTCTGTATTGAACTGGGTCACCATGAAGCTACTGTGGCCAAACTGGATGTTTATTTTACTCAACAGTTATGAATACATAACAATCAAATATCGATCATGCCACTAGCTAGTGGTGAGAGAGCTAATACTCACTGACAGCAAATATTCAATTTTGTTTTTGGACATTAAAAAAAACTTTTAAAAATTATATTTTTCTATCAAAAACATATGCATCAAGATTTAGTAAAAATTCCACGAGTAATTCATGATTTTTAAAGAATCAAAATTCCAGAAGTTTCAAGGGCCCTTAAAATTTTTTTCGAATTCTAGGAGTTTAATGGTATTTTTGGGAGTGAACAAACCCTGAAATAATAGTTTCACGTACTTAAAGTTATTATTTGATAATACTCCAAGTCATGCATAAAATTTTAAGTTCTTGCAACATTTGTATAATGTTTTTACTACTAACAATTCAACTAATAAATCAAAATTTCATTTATATCTTTAAAGGTAATTACATAAGAACATTATATAGTCTTCAAGAACCAACACAAAATTAATGTAACAGAAGCTTAGAAAAAACTTTTCCATTTATCACAACATGGGCATTACAAAAGATAACAAATTCAGGATTCAAGGCAAGAATTCATTCAATTCGAGTTACCAGTATTTTACTTTAGGCATTAAATTCAAATTAATTTATACATCAATTCAAGTTCCAGGTATGTTTATATTAAGCATTAAAATTTTCAATCAATAAAAGTGCAAGTTATAATTGTTGCCATTCATTAAAAGTAAAAATTAATTTATATTTTATGAAAATAATTACTCAATTTTAACACACATTGTATCTCTGTTGTTATACAGATCATCTTCCTCAAAAGAGATTATGTGCTTGAACTGCTAGGAAAAAGAGCTCAATGGGATATTAGAATTGGCTAAATGAATGAGAAGGGAATGTTTTCAGCGAATGAATATAGGATGTTCAAAATTTGTTAGTTGACAAAATAGATTTGATGGAAAAGGTATTTGAAAATGGAAATCAAATTGATTTGGATAACAATACATTGAAGAAGATTAAGAAGTTTTTTATTTAACATTAAAATAAGTCTAAATTTTGATAGAAATCTAAAATCATTTATCTTAAAATTAGACAATTCCATTGAAAAAAAAAAGCTGAAAATTCACAAAAAAGCTACAAAAGTATCTATCTTAATACTTTGAAGTCCACACACAATAACCTTTAAGAAATAGCAAACCAACATAAATTGCAAAGTTCTTAAAGTGAAAAATATCAATATGAAGAAGAAAAAATGAAGGCAAAATGCACAAAACAATCCTCTTGCTTGATTGTACTAATTAATTATGCAAGAGAATTTTATAAAACTAGGGTATTATTAAATTAAAATATTTTTTTCTGCTTTACCTTGTGCACTTGTATAATTTTAATAAAAATCAAATAGATTATAAGATGCTAAGCAAAAAGTTTTTGGAAACTTTTAGTTTTGTGTTGGCTCTGGGTGTCAAATAAATTGATTTTACACAAAACAGCATTTTCTAGAAACATATATATCTTGTCATAGAAAGGTTATCAGTATTATCAAACATCAGTTTTATTATAAATAAATAGAATAGGTAAATTTTTTGTAAAAATAAAAATACAGTAGTTACACATTGTGTAATATCAAAAAGTTTAGTATTAATGAGCACTTTTATGTTAAGCCCATTTACAGATAAGTCAATTTGTAATTAGTCATTAATACATTAATGTTTATTAAAGAAAAAATAGAAGAAATAATAGAAAATCATAAAATATTTGAAAGGGTGAAAGCTCAGATATAAAAAACAAACTATTACTAACAAAAGATAGTGCAGATAATGAAAGTATTCACACATTGCACATTTAATTAATTTATCTTTTTAATAAAAATTACCTGCTTATTTCACTGAGAGATGTTTCAATTTTCTTTTTAGATGCACGCAAACTTTCTAATTCACTTTTAAGTGATTTCATGTTTTCCATAAATTTCTGTTTACTTTCAACAGTATCCTTAAGACATTTTTCTGCTTCAAAACTATGCAAAAATGCAATAAGAAAAATAAGTCTACATATAAATTTGACAAACATTTTATGTATTAAAATAACTTTCATGAACATTTTTTAAATTCAGTTTATAATTAATTAATATAAACTTCACAATATTATATTCTTAATAATTATCAGAAATAGTATTTCTTTAGAAATTTTTAGTCATTACAATAATCCTTCGAATAGAAGAATAAATTTCGCTTAATTTCTAATCAGAGAAAAATGACTTACTCAGAAAATTAAATTCATCTTTCAATTCTTAGAAAAATTTTACTGAATTCATTAGAAAATATTATGCATGGATAGGATATATTGTAAAATATATATGCATTATAAATATTAATGAAAGTCTTGCTTAACAAGATAATTAATAATTATTCATCAACACTGTGAAATAAAAATAAATAGTTGAGTAATTTTAAATTGAAAATTTTTTTAAGAAAGTCATATTTATCAGATACTTTTCTAGTATAATAGAGAACCTTAACCTCGTAATAGAATCTTTTTTTTTCAAAAGCCTTTATTAAAATGGGTATTTCCAATTTTTCTTTTTCTTTATTTCACCCAGATCTATCTAATTATAACAAAAATTTTCCACTACCACTAATACTGCCTCCACAAATAATACATTGTGTTCATTTACATTTTTTCAGAACACTTTTGATAATAGAAAGAAGGAAACTTGCTTTAAAACACTGTATTGAAAGATCAGTAAAAACATCATTAAGTACAATGTGTCAGAAATGGAATTATCATGTCACCAGATTGGAACCAACATCTCCTACCAGTTCTGTTGCAAAAAGTCAGTTACATTATGTTATCAAATCATGTATACAGATTTAAGTACAACTGTTGTATCATATGACACTGTGAAGATTTGATATTAAAAGTTTAAACACAAGAACTATAACACCCAAGCAGTAGATGCTTTGGCCAGCCTACTGATGTTGATGTAGTCTGACTGCTAAAACTTGTAAAAGAATTGGTATTCAACCAATCAAAAGCTATCAATTACATAAACTTGATGTACAAGTTCAATCGCAAATTACTGCATGAGCTAACTCAAGCAGATAAGGACAATCATGTAAGGTCTGCACTAATTTATTCAAATATTAAAGCAGTGACAAAATTCTGGACCAGATCATCACTTATGATTAAAAATGGATTAATGCAACACAAGGGGAAAATGGGATTGGTCTGCAACCTATCAGTCAATCAGTAGCATGGCAAAGTGCAATTTGACAGACAAAAGGATCATGCTTTGTTTCTGGTGAGATTGATGTGGTATTATTCATAATCTGAGTATAATAAGAGTATCTGGAAAAAAAGATAAAAACCATTGACAGTAAGGTTGATAGCAGCATCAAAATGGACTAGCAAATTTAAAAGTCAAACTGAGGTCCAATCATAAAAAGATACTTTTTCATCTACATAATGCAAGACCATGTATGTCTGTATTCACTGGCAAGACTTTGTACATAATCGAATGAATCCTGCCCCACCCAAAATACAGCCCTAACATCACTTTTTCAGACTTTTAACCATTTTCACATCTACAGTTACATCTTACTGGTGCTTCCCTTCAGTTTCACACAAGGCATTTACAATGAAGTTGATCACATTGCATGTTTTTGAACTCAAAGTTACCAAGTTCCTGGACCTATGGCTTTAAAAAACTGCCAAAATTTGGCAAATCATAGATTTGGCCGGTGAATATTACTCACATTAAAAATATTGTTTACATGTTTTTTCTAACCTTATTAAAAACTTTTTTGCTGGAAAACTATCATTTACATTCCAATATTAAAATGAACTATCACTTTTTGGTACTAGTTAGTTTGCATTAGTAAAAATTGTTTTTTTTAATCCATTGTGTATTTATTCCTGCTCAAATTTTTATGTCAATAAAAATAACAATGAGAATAATTATAAAATATAAAAACCTTCCCTGAACTTTCAGCTTAAGCTGAATGAAGAATGGCTACAATAAGATAAAAGAAGTGCTAAATCTTTAAATATGAATGAGGTTGTTGATGTTGCAACGACTTTGACAAAAATTACAATTATCATCTATGGATTATAAAGGTTTAATAAAATATAAAACTTCAGTATTTTTTACTAACTAAACATGCTATTTTTGGATATTTTATGACAAAATTTTTAAAAATAAAAATTTTGGAAACTTTTTATCCAGTGATTTTGAGTTTGTAACAGAATATTGAATGACAATATTCTATTTAAGAAACATTCACGAACATTATTAATATACATGCTTTTTTAAAAATTTGTTCCACGAAGGAGGTGGTTTTTAATACACAGATAATGAAATAATATAAAAATGTCAAAGTTATATACAGCCCAGCCATTGCTTACAATTGCAATCTGAATGTTAAAATCCATAGTTGATGGAACCACATCTGGCAGAGCTACATGTTTGTATATACTTTGATAAAAAGTGAAAGGCTCTTAATGTTATTCTGCAAAACATTTACAAGGTATTCACCAGTTGTTCCAGATTTGCAATATTTTAGGATGCCCAAATCTGGTGTTTCATAATGTCCAATATATGTTTGATTGGTGAAAACGCTGGTGACATAGCTGACCAAGAAAGAGTATTAGCAGCACAAAGGCAGCCTAGAGATAAGCGAGCAATATGGGGCCAGACATTATCTTGTTAGTAATTGTTACCCAGATGACAAGCCATGACAGGTAATACAATACACCACAGGATGGTATCAACATATCATTGAGCTGTAAAAAATGTATGAAAGATGACTAGAAATAACCTGCTGTCATGTAAAATATTATGCACACAGTCAAACCAGTGGTTATGGCTGTATGCCTTTGTAAAATAAAGGCTGATTCAGGCCATTGGCCCTGCCTGATTCAGACCTGAACACAATAGTCATCTGCTTCAAGAGTAAAGCAGGATACATTGATGAACAATATATGATGTAATTCTAATGGCAATCATGACGATCGGCTGTGGCAACACTCTAGACGATTTTGCTACTGTTGTAGGGTCTAAGACGGAGCTCCTATAGGTAGTTAACAGTGTAATTCTGTCTTAGCTAAGCAGTGAAATAGTGGAAGGAACCACAAGAGGCATAGACAAGGCTATAGTATGTTGAATAATAGACAATGATACCATTGGAGTCATTCGGGCCTGTCAAATAATCAACTGATCTTGCCTCTTCTTTGTGCTCTTTGGTTATTCAGTATTTTTCTTTCACCAATAAATTTGCTCACAGTAACCTTTGCTGACAGCACCTTTGAACAACTGTGTCAATATGTTGTATTAAACTATCCACTGCTTCGCATGACCACCCAGCAACATACATGCCAACAATGTGATCCCATTTAAAATCCTTGAGTTGCATATAAGGTTTAAAAAAATTGTGATTGCATCATTCGTTATTTCTCTAGGGAAACACAAAGGAAAAGTGAAAAAAGATAAAAATTTTGTCTCTATTACTGGTTTTATACTTTACCAGTTTCTCAGGAGTAATGTGCTCTGTAAATGACATTAATTAATGAAATCTAATATTAAACAACTTTTTTAAGTTTTTATATGCATACAGTTAAACTTAATGTACCAAAGAAATATTTAAAATGAACCAATTTTTAAGCACTCTTACCATCTCAAATGATAAAGAGCATTTTCTTTTGTAATCAACTTATTTTGAAGGCGCAAGTATTCAACAGCCTCATTCCTTGGTTTTTCAAGACTTTTTTTTTCTTCTTCAACTAACTTTAAATCTGCTGCCTAAAAAATTTAAATGTAAAAATTAAAATAAGAGTAAATTAAACATTATGAAATAAAGTACCAAATTATCATTTATCAAAAAAAAAAAATGAAATTTTTGTCATTTTGTTCAAAATGTAAATTCTCAATTTTTGCAAAATGCTAATATGAGAAATAACATTTGACCTGCATTTGTAGAAAATAAAAATTATCTTTTAACCTTCAACAGCAAATTCAATTTAAATCTTTTCAAATATAGTAACGTATAAGACATGATTTATTAAGTGCATTATATTAATAATGCAACTTGTTAAAATATTAATATATTATGAAATATATTAATATTTTAACAAGTTACTTCTTTTCTTCTTTGTTAACTAAAAGTTAAACATAAACTACATTTCAAAATTAACTCAATTTTCAAATTATACATTGTTTTAATTTATAGATCAATTAATTTCTGGAAATAGAATTTTTAAAGCAATTATATGTGAAATTCCATGAATGCTTAATTGTAACTCAAGCATTATATAGTATGCCATCATCATTACATTTAATTAACAAGCCATAGTTTTCAATGGAAAATCTGTGGCAAGCTTTCAGAGAAAATTTGCAAAATAATAATAAAGTATAAAAAAAATATTTAACTTTTTTCCAAAATGCTGTTTTGTACCACAAAATAAGATCTTACATACAGAACCAACTTAAAACAAATGGTATGAGGTATTGAAGCTTGGAAATTTCTTTTAGTTGTGAAGTTATTAAATTGTATAAATTTCAGATTAATTTCAATTTTTTTATAAACTTATTTAAATTAATTATTTTTAATATTGTGGGAATGTTAAAAGAAAGACTCCAATATTGTGCATATTTTTTCCTCAAACCCAAGAAGTATTCATACATAAACATTTTAAAATAGAAAATACAGCATGCCTTCATTTCTTTTAATATACAGTTTTAGAATGAAGATAAGTCTTTTAAACAAATTTCATAGCAGTATAGATAACAATACAGAGTTATTACATTACAATTTAAATTAACTATAAATGCTGTAATGAATGTTTTGAAATGAAACAGCCTAAATTTAAAATTTGTTAGTTATCAACACATGTTTCATTCCTTTTCATATAGCAGTTTGCAATTCAGCCTATGACAAAAATTAAACAAAGAGAATAAAAATTCTATTTATGTATACAGTAAATAAATTGCTTAAGTAATTATAACAATTTTATCAATGTGACCAAAAAAAAAAAAAACACTTTTAAAATTTTGTAAAGCATACAATGTTTCCCTACAGCAATCTTTTAAGTAGCAGCTTAACTCCAGTAAAGTTGTTTAACAGGATTTGTTCCTTTATTTAGAGTTATTGTATTGAAAACTGAATTCTTCAAATAGCAGTAAAATGGAGCACATATAATTGCTTACACACACACATGTTGACATTAGAGCTCCAATGACTCAGTAGCTTTACTCTGCTTCTTATGAGATCAACAAGGTGAAGCGTGGCTTACTAAGGGCAGTGACTGGGGTGATGAACCTTTTGCCTTAATAGGTTGCTGGAGCTTCATGACTTCAGACATGTTGACATTAATCTGTGACCTTCATAATTTTCCACTGGTGCTATGTGGATGTAGAGAGGAAAGTGCAACTCAAGTGTTGACCTCACCACTTTGTTCAAAATTAAAAGGCATTTGGAGATAGGTGAGAACTCTTAACCAGTTTACTTTAGTTTTAGTCTAAGGTTTAATCTGCACAGCTATGTGTGTATATTTAATTAAAAACATCATATAAGAAGAGCCTATTGTTGATTTTTAATAGAAACATGACTATCAATATATTATATAATATAAATCAAAGTAAACCAGGCATTAGAAATATTTTCAATTATACCTAAACATGAAGTAAACATAACATTTCTAAATATGGATATCAGATTATTCTAGATTTTGAATTAAATTAAATATTGAACAAATCAACAAATTACAGTCAAAAAAACTAGAAATTTCCTGCATTATTTCCTAATTTATTCCTACACTGTTAAATGTAATTGAGTTCAAATTGATGTTCATCCAAAGTTATAGTTATCTAAATATTATTTTAAGCAACTTGAACCGTTTATAATGGAACCTTCCCATTTAAACAATAACTGGCAACAACTGTTAAATTTAATAAACAATGAAACTGATTAGTAATTTTGAAAATATAAAAGCATGTTTGCAGAGTTTAAAGAAAAACAGTTAAATGAGGAATGGTATAAAGAATATGTTATTTACTCCAGTTGATAAAATGAAATTTGTGTAAAATGAAAAGATAGCACCATATCCCATTGAAATTAAAAAATTTTTAGGATATTCTGATGTGCCTGCATAAACATACCACACTTGATACAAAGAAAATTTAAAGTCATGACAAATGACAAAAAATTCAAATAATTAAGTTCATCAATGTAAAACCAATTGAAATATAATTAATAGAAATAAAACTGGCATACAATTTACATGTTTCACTCCATCATAAATAATTAGACAAACTTATTGCTCAATTATAACCATACAGTATGATTACACTAATATATTATTACCATAGTTTGAAATTATAAAATGGAATTATCATTAATAATCACATAGTCTGAAATCAATTAAGATTGTCTTTAAATATTAAACTAAGAAAGAAAACAAATATCAGTTAGAACAACAAAATATAAACTCTTTTTAAAAATAAATAATAATAACAAATGTTGTTTGGTAATCATATTTTTTGCCAAAGTGTATATTCAATCCAAAATAAAGAAAAAATAATAAAGTATCAATTCACATACAATGCTAAAATAATTAAGTATTCAAGAATTTATAAAACTATTAATTTAAAAAAATATAGAGAGACCTTTTCATTCTTTATACGGTTCAATTCTTCTGCTTTTAATTCAAAATGTTTAATGGGTTCAATAAAACGGTTAGATCCAATAATATCTTCAACATATTCTAACATGCCAGTCTCATGTTCATTCTGAGCTTTAGGGTTCATCAATGCAATAGCTTCAATTTCTCCCTGTATTAAAAAAATAGTAATAAAAAGTATGAAAATACATAGAGCTATAAGAATATGAGATTAAATAAAAGTTTTAAAAAATAATTCTGCCAAAAATATTCAGGAAATACTAAATGTAGGATTTAAAATTTATATAGAATTACTGAATATGTGTAACACATGTATAATGAAAATGAATACATAAATTTAAACTGTAAGGGCGTGTTAAAACAAGAAGCAAATATAATAAGATCCAAAGCAGTAATAAAGCATGCTCTATAAAACTTGATTGTCATATTAACTATAAAAAATTATAACATGAAAAAGTTAAAGTCTTTTTAAATATTTTCTAAAGATTTCAAATATAGTTAAAAATAAAATCTACATGCCATCAAGAATGCTAAAAAACTTAAATATGTGTATTTATTTCACCATCATTAATTTTTATCCAATAGAATATGCAAATTATTTTAGAGAAATAAAATATTTACTTTTTAATTTCATCTTATTTTACGAAACTTATATGAATATATATTTAAAATTATATACATAAACAGTGCAATTAATACATAAAATAAATTAAATTCAACAAATATACAAAATATGACAAATGATGAATAATTTATAAAAAATTAAAACCAAAATAACTATCCTTAGAATAGTTAATTAAATAGTATAAAAATAAAAAAAAATTAATATCATAAATGTTATATAATAATTTTAATATATTAAAACAAATAAATTTAATTGTTGAATTCCATTTAAATATCAATATGATGCTAAGTTTTTAAAGTTAGTTACAGAGTTAGCCAGCCAGTGAAATGCAGTGATCTATCATTGTTCTACATTTTAGCACCAGTTATAGGTAAAAATTTTATTTTAAATTTATTTATTATATAGAAATTTTATTTTATAAATTTATATGGGAAAACAGACTTTAAGGTAATATAATGCCGCAAATGATATATTTTTATAATGCTAACTTCATGGTAAATTCATTTTCAGAAAAGTTAGTCATATTTGAAATGCAAATTTAATTTGATCATCATAAACATTTTGATAAACATTAAAAAAAATAAAGATAAAATCTAAACATGTTTCAAAAATTTTAGAAATTATGAACAAAATTAAATAATTTACCTGCAAAATTAAAAATCGACTATGTTCCAAGTCAATGCCATATTTACGCAATGTCTTAGACACTTCTTTATAAGGAACTCTTTTATTACATATTTCATAATACGAAGAATCATCCTGAAAAGCTGTCCTTGACAATGAAAATCTGGAATCTGGAATAATAACACCTTTCTCTCCCTATAAAAAGGTATCATTATACAGCAACTACAAAATTCCTTGTTGAAATTTAGTTAAAAATAAAAAGTTAACATTTATATTAGCCACAATAACTATTAAGAGGGATCTTCTTTACAAAGGATTGAAAGTGGTTGATTTTCTTACAAATGTAAAAAGGTCTATAAGAAAATCAAACGAAGTAAATAATTTTTTTAGTGTTTTTTTTAAAATATTAAACATTTTTTTTATCTGTTTTCCTACTTTTTTTCTTAACTAAAAATAATTCCACCATCCAAAAGTAAAGATGTAATTCCTTAATTAACTAGTTGTTAACAATATAAGTCAAGTATAATTAATATATTTGATAAAATAAATTCATGGCAACTTAAATAAAAAAAAAACACTGTAACAATTTTAATAAAAGAAAATTGAATTGTCTTATTTGTTGAGGTATAAGATGCAGCTCATTTTAAAAACAGATTTTTCAAAGATAAAAATTTATTACAGATCATTAATAATGAATTTACAGCATTTTGTAAATATAAAATAATACAAAGTAATAATTCTGCATATTATATATATATATATATATATATATATATATATATATATATATATATATATATATATATATATATATATATATGGTAAAGAATACCTTCTTAAAACTCAGACACTCATCTTCAGGGTTAAATGAAAAGTCACTTGAAACTTCTGATAAAACAGCAATTGAGTTCTCATACAACATACTCAACCCAGATACAAGTGTTTTATTAATGCACCTTTCTTAAATGACTTAACCACTGTCACTGTTTTCACATCCCATGTAGCTTTGACTCATTCACAAACTTGCAAAAAGCTCTCTCCCTCTCTCTAGGCTTCTTCCTTCTTTCTGACAGTGTCACCTTAAAATTTGAAGACTACATCCAGATGTTTCTCATCTTCATAAATTTATTAATTTGTTTTTCTTAATTAATCTTAATTGGTTTTTTCTAAATTCTAATAATCTAAATTGTTTTCTTTTTCCAAGTATTTTAGTTTATAAGATATAAAAATCATCTGTTTTAATTATATATATATATATATATATATATATATATATATATATATATATATATATATATATATATATATATATATATATATATATATATATATATATATAAAGTATTTACAGAAATAAATAGGCTTTATTTTTTATTTTACATTTAATAATTTTGCTCATTTTGTATTTTTGAATATCTTTTATGCCCGATAAATAACTTTTGCTGTCATCTAATACATCTGTCTTAAAATACCTACTGAAACAAATGTACAAAACTGCCATTGTTATTTAAATTTTTAAACTAAAACATTATTGTAAGTTTTACTCTAAATTATCATGATGTTCTTCAAATTCTTAAGAATGAAATGTTAAATATTACTTGAAAATATTTATTTTTTCAAATTAAAATTTTTTATTTCTATACAAAATAATTGGAACTTATCATATTCTCCATTATGAGTTGGAGATTATATACATATTTACTGGGGCAAAAATTAATAAATATTCAACAATTTATCCTGTTTACTAAGTTTAATGGAGATTATGAATAATCATTTGTTATTATATATAATCACCAGATTAATCACTTTTATCGTAACATTTATAATTTATATTTAAGATTCAACTTAAAAATTCTTAAGTTTGCTGTTTTTCTAAAATTGACTCCTTGAATGTAATTAAATATGGTAATTTTAGTACAGTTTCATTTTAATAAATTAAGTAGATAATTTTTAAATTATCAACAATTTGTTGAATATTTATGTACATTTTTCTGAATATGGAAATCACAATCGATTAAAATTTAAAATATCACTATGAACATTTCAATATTGTTTATAAGAAAAAAACATCTAAAAGAAAGCATACCATAAAAATCAAAATAGATGGTGCTTTTTACATTAATAACTTTCAAAGAATAAATATTTACAGATTAGTCTTTTTCAAAATTATTACAGACATAAAAATTTAAAGGCAAATAAATAAATTAAAATCTAAGAAATTAAATTGAATTAGGAAAGAAAACATTTTTTAATGAATGCATTTTGAATACATATTTTAGTAATATATGAATGTAACGAAATATTTGGAGTAGAAATCATTTAATATTCATATAATAAATAAAGAACTAAAGTAACTCTTCTAAAATTAAAATAAAATTAACATACCTGATCTTTAATATAGGCAAAATTAACAGTAACAGAACAAGACTCACAATCAGGATATTGATCACTCTTATGAATCAAATTGCTGACTTTTTTTGAGCGAATCTTTTTTGCTCTGTACCCAAATACAAAGAGTAGTGAATCTATTACATTTGATTTTCCACTACCATTTGGACCAACCACTGCAGTAAAGTTCTGAAATTAAAATAGTTATTGAATACATTATAAAAAAATATGGTAATTATAGTAACCTTACATGTTTAAAGTGTCAATAATTATTAAATATTCCCTAAATACAAATAATCATTTCTGAACAATAACAAAATTTTTTTACTTCTAACTCTTTTTGATTTGAAATCAAATACTGTTAGAGTAAGAAAAGTTGAAACAAAATTATTCATGAATTTTTAAGATTAGAAATACTGTTTTAGGATTTTATTCATTAGCACAGCATAATCCAAACAGTTGAAAAACTACTTATCATTAAATATTAACAGAATAACATAACAGAATACATACAGAATTTGTTGAAGATAATTATAGTAAAAAAGTTCACAATAATTTATTAATATATTTTCACAGGTTTTTAAAAAATTGTTTAATTTTGGCTGCATGTTGAATTTTAAAATCTTTAACAGCAATATATATCAAAACTAATCAAGTTTTTATTAATCATATCAATGAACACATTTATTTAGTGCAATAATTTATGATTGCCAGACATAATAGTTTAGTTTCAGTTTTTGTATATTTCCTTGCACTTCTGTTTTAAAGTGTTCAGTTATAATTTAGAAATTAATTTAAAAGTAGTTTGTAAATTATAATTTTTTTTACAATCAAATGCTTCATATATATATATATATATATATATATATTGTTGCAAATTTATAAATAATGATTACATTTGTCTTAAAATATCTCAGACAGATCGGAAATTCTCACATTTTGGGCAAAAATTGCGGTATTTAGACGTGTTTTAGTTTAAAAGCGAATTTCCTAATGATTTGGCGACTTGGCGACAGTTGGCGAGATTCTTGGCGACGGTTGGCGAGAAATCGATACTTCTGGAAACATCCATCACCTAAGCTCTAGGACCAATATTTTTCGAGATAGCCTAGAAGCTTCCAGAACCTTGGCGAAATTGGTAGATTTCTCCGCCAAGTCTGGTATAAATCCCGCAGCCCGACATGGAAGAGTTGGAGTTTTTGTGAAGACAGTCAGTGAGTGAATACGCGCGATTAGTTGTGACTGCTAGTTGTTCTCTGTCTGAGGTATTTGAGACCTGTGATTAGAAGCTGTTTCTTATTATTATATCTGACGAATTGTAGCTGTATAATTGTGATTGTTACATCGGGAATTTCGTTTATCTAGTGAAGTTTTTACGAATAAAAGCCTTGTGTTCATTAAGTGGTTGCTTTATTCAACTCTCAATCGACACGAACCCGTGGAGCTCGGTACAACTGGTGTCAGAATCGGGGTTGAAGAGTTGATGCAGCGTGTCACAAGAAAAATGGATATGGATTTAATGAAAAGTCTTCTCGAAAAATTAGCGGAGCAGATGGCTGAGATGAAAGCTGGACAAGATGAGATGAAAGCTAGACAAGAAGAGATGAAAGCTGGACAAGAAGAGATGAAAGCTGGACAAGAAGAGATTAAAACCGAGATGATGAAAAAGATAAAATCTGGACAAGAGGAGATGAAAGTTGGACAAGAAGAGATGAAAGCTAGACAAGAAGAGATGAAAGCTAGACAAGAAGAGATGAAAGCTAGACAAGAAGAGATGAAAGCTGGACAAGAAGAGATTAAAACCGAGATGATGAAAGAGATAAAATCTGGACAGGAGGAACTTAAAAAGGAACTTAAGAAGGACATTGTAAGTGTTAAAGAAGAATTCTCCAACATCATTCAGGAGAAGATGAATGCAATGGAAGATAAGGTAACTTCAGTTGAAACTAAAGTTCTGGAGATAGAAGAAAACGTGGAAGGAGCATTAGACAATATCAATAAGGAGATTGAAAGCTTGAAGAAACAAATGTCAAACAGACATGAGGAACCCAACGTGGCATTTGTGCCTTCCCTAGCCAATATTAAACTCTCAACATTTGATGGGAAATCATCCTGGCAAGTATACAAGACCCAGTTTATGATGGTAGCGGAAGCTAATGGATGGAATCCCCGAGCCCAAGCTTTTCACCTGGCGGCTTCTTTAAGAGGAGACGCAGCTGACATCCTCGAGACGCTTCCGGAGGAGCAGAGGCACGATTTCCAAGCCCTGTCGAGTGCGCTTGAGCTGCGGTTTGGAGATAAGTGCACTAAAGAATATAGCAGACTACAGTTAAAGTCCCGCTATCAAAAAGCGGGTGAAAGTCTGCAAGAATTGGCTGCCGATATTCAGCGACTTTCCCATCTAGCATTTTCGGACTGCCCAGCTGAGATACGTCAAGATTTGGCCCTCCATTACTTCATCGATAGTGTGCGGGATCCGGAGATACAGAAAACACTTAGACTCGCCGATGTCAAAGATATCAGATCTGCCCTAGTCTACGCACATAAGATAGAGGCTGCCCAGCAGGCCACGCGTAAAGACCAGCACTCAATCAGAGCCGTCTCTACTACTGATACGAACTATGATCTAAAAAAGCAAATTGAATATCTGCGGCGAAAATTGCGTAGCTTAGAATTGAGTAAAGGTGGCAGAAACACAAAAATTCAGTGTTGGACTTGCGGTGGAGTCGGACACGTCCGTAGATACTATCCAAAACAAAAAGATGGTGGAATTTCTAAAATGGAAATACGTCAACGCAAAGAAACTCTTCATGGAAATACTGATGTATTATCAAGGAAACCGTATAACAAAAGCTGCCGATATTGTTCTAGAGAAGAGAACTATCAGTTAGTAAATCCTTCGGTATGCCAAGTTAATGTTTCACCTCCATCAAAACCAGACCCATGGAGTGATAAAGAACTTAGAGAAGCCCAAAAAGAAGACCCAGATATAAACCCAATTTTATAATTAAAAGAATCTTCCAGTATGAAACCAAGTTGGCAGGATATCTCTACCTACAGTCCTACTACTAAGCAATATTGGACTCTTTGGGACTCACTCCATATAAGAAATGGTGTCTTATACAGGAAATGGGAGTCCGATGATGGACGTAATTTCAAATGGCAGCTTGTTCTTCCAAAATCAAGAATTTCAGATGTTTTGAAAGAATTGCATAGTAGCTCAACTGGAGGCCACTTTGGAGTAATGAAAACTCTACAGAAGGTTCGAGAACGCTTCTATTGGAGCAAAACTAGACAAGATGTAGAGAAATGGTGTCAATCTTGTGATGACTGTGCGGCACGGAAGGGACCAAAGAAATGTAGCCGAGGAAGGTTGCAACGGTACAACGTAGGAGCACCTTTTGAGCGAATAGCATTAGACATTTTGGGTCCTTTACCACGATCTTCAAATGGCAACAAATACATACTAGTTGTCATGGACTACTTTACTAAGTGGCCTGAAGCATTTGCAATCCCCGATCAAGAGGCGACTACAGTAGCCGAGGTTCTTGTGCAGCAATGGGTTTCCAGATTCGGCACACCCTTACAAATTCATTCTGATCAAGGGACAAATTTCACCTCTGTTGTGTTTAAAGGAATGTGTCAAATTCTCGGAATAGACAAGACGCAGACCACGCCACTACACCCACAATCGGACGGCATGGTAGAGAGGTTTAACAGAACCATCTTGAATAATCTCTCACTTATGGTTTCCAGAAATCAGCAAGATTGGGATTTGAAGCTACCGCTGTTTCTGCTTGCATATCGCAGTGCTGTCCATGAGACTACCGGATATACTCCTTCACAGATGCTCTTTGGTCGCGAACTTCGCCTCCCTTGTGATCTTCAGTTTGGTCGTCCACCGGATACATCTTCATCGCCAGAGGAATACCTTCGAGACCTTCAGGCACGTCTTGAAGATGTCCATAACTTCGCCCGAGACCGCATCAACCTGACGACCGAAAGAATGAAGACAAGGTATGACACAAGAGCGACAGGACATGAATATCAAGTAGGTGACAAAGTTTGGTTGTGGAACCCGATTCGACGTAAAGGACTTTCTCCAAAGTTGCAAGCCAACTGGGAAGGTCCCTACACAGTCCTAAAAAGACTGAACGACGTCGTGGTTCGTATAAGGAAATCATCTTCTTCAAAACCAAAGGTAGTACATTATGATAGATTAGCTCCTTATCGTAATGTAAAGTAAAAAATTAGTAGACCATTGTCTCTTTGTAAATAGTATAGATAATTTTAATCTTTTCTATTTTCTTGTATTTTTAGTTGCTTGTGTATGTAATGTGCTCTGTATCATCTTGAAATGTAAATTCTCTATATTAAATTTGGCCTCCTATCAGGGGATTGTACTGCCCGGGACGTGCAGTCCTTGAGAGGGGGCAATGTTGCAAATTTATAAATAATGATTATATTTGTCTTAAAATATCTCAGACAGATCGGAAATTCTCACATTTTGGGCAAAAATTGCGGTATTTAGACGTGTTTTAGTTTAAAAGCGAATTTCCTAATGATTTGGGGACTTGGCGACAGTTGGCAAGATTCTTGGCGACGGTTGGCGAGATTCTTGGCGACTTGGCGAGAAATCGATACTTCTGGAAACATCCATCACCTAAGCTCTAGGACCAATATTTTTCGAGATAGCCTAGAAGCTTCCAGAACCTTGGTGAAATTGGTAGATTTCTCCGCCAAGTCTGGTATAAATGCCGCAGCCCGACATGGAAGAGTTGGAGTTTTTGTGAAGACAGTCAGTGAGTGAATACGCACGATTAGTTGTGACTGCTAGTTGTTCTCTGTCTGAGGTATTTGAGACCTGTGATTAGAAGCTGTTTCTTATTATTATATCTGACGAATTGTAGCTGTATAATTGTGATTGTTACAGCGGGAATTTCGTTTATCTAGTGAAGTTTTTACGAATAAAAGTCTTGTGTTCATTAAGTGGTTGCTTTATTCAACTCTCAATCGACACGAACCCGTGGAGCTCGGTACAATATACATATTTAAACTGATAAACAGCAGCAAATAATTTATTTTGCTCAAATTATTAAAACTATGTTTATAAAGGTAACAAAATTTAAAACTTAAATTTACTAAAGAATACAAATAATGATCAGAAAATTATAAATTACAGTAAGTTATAATATATATTATATAGTATGTAAGAAAATTATAAATTATAGTAAGTAGATAAAGATATCATTAAAAATTACTTTTCTACTAGATTGGGGACTTGGAAACTTTTTAAAAGTGATCAATGGGATACTCTTTAGAAAAATAATAAATTTGCTAGAATGTAATTATAAAACAAATTTACCAAAACTGGGATGCACCTAATTGTTCACTAAAGTCCAGATATTTTTCAAATTGATAAAATTTTCATTAATTAAGTGAAATTTCTTTAGAAAGTAATTTATTAAAGGTTATTTATCAAGAATAGAATAAAGCTTTTAATAAACAATGAAATCTTCAAAATCAACTATCTCTTAAGTATTTATACCACTATTGATTTCACAACATAAGCTAAAATGTAAATTATCTCAGATTTAGCATGTGAAAAGCTACAAATATAAAAATAAAATTTTAACATTAATAAATATCTTAAAATCAATCTTTGTTTGGCCATTGCACTAGCTAAATATACAGAAAACCACTTGGGCTTAAATTTAAATTAATATTTGTTATAAAAAATTCCATTCCTCAAATCATCTTTCAAAAGTTAAATGTTTGAACATTTATTTTTCTAATTTTAATATTATACTTCATTCCATCACTTCAATTTTCATCCAAAATTTTTTTTAAATTTCACATGAAAAAAGATGATTCTGAAATTAATGCCAGACAATAGTTTTGAAATTTATTTTGATTTTGTAGCACATATATAAAGAAATACATTCTGAGATTATTAAGCTGCCAAATAATCTACAACCTTATAAGATATACAGTTTAATATTTTGTGTTTTTAAAATTTTGCAGACTGATCAGAATCAGAAATAAATTTACTAATTTGGTCAACAGAAGCAAATTACTGCATTGATTTTGCAGCAAGAATTTTCTGTAATCTGACAAATATTAAGAAAACATGAAAATACTTTGAAAAAGTAAATAACTTTACATTGTTACCATATATTCAAATTAATCTTACTTCAGATGCTTTCCACTCAAGAAAAAATTTTATATTTTCTTCAAACTTCAGCTGAGAAAGGAGTTAAACAAAAACTTTCATTTTTAAATTCCATTAATGTAAAAATTAAGTGATAAAATTCATTTATCTAATTTTTACTAGATTTTATTCAATAAAAAATTGTCATTAGGTTATAATAGTAACTTAATAATCATTTATAATCAGGTTAATCAGTGTTTATTACTTTATTGTCAATATTTTAAAAATTATAGCTATATTTAAATTTTATTAAAATGAATATAAAAGTTTTATACTTTATGGAATGGGCCAAGAATTTGTTCACCAGCATAGGATTTGAAATTTTTCACCACAAGTGAATGAATCACTAGTCTTGAATCTGGAGCTTCAGTTGATAAAGTAGGAGGGAGTGCAGGAGGTATAGTTAAATCCTCAATTTCTAAAAAATAAAATTTAAATATAATTATTAATTGATAACAGTAATTTATTTCATGTACATTATTATAACTATATGCTGTACACTATGAACAAATATATGTATTCACATTTCAATCATATAATATTACCCAAGAATCATCTGATGCCATGATGTTATTATCAAGTATAATTTACATATATAAAATAATCTTAATTGATTCTATGGCTATTCTCTTTTGGCCATAACTGAAGGAAAAAATTTTGATTTTGTGTAATTTTAACTGCTTAATACATTTGTGCATTTTAAAAATATTTTAGAGAAAATGGAAAATAATTTTTCAAAACCTGAAGCAATAACATAATAATGGAAAATAAATGAACTTACTTATAGTACCATCTTCATCTTCGACAAATCCCAGTTGTTCACCTTTTAACTTTACATTACGTATTCTCATTGTACTAGGGATGATTATTATTGTTCAGTATATATAACAGTAATTAATTACAATGTTCAAAATTATACATCAGCAAAAACTGAAAAAAAAACAAATCATATAAAACTAGGTTGATATAAATCATTAACTATTTAAAAGAATCAGGTGATCTTAGGAAAGAAATTTTATCATTTTTACAATACCATGGTGAACATACTTATTGTAAAATATAATACCCTTTAGTGAAATAAAACAACTTGTATTCAGCATTCTTCTCTTTCATAGAACACATTAAAAGACTCCTGGAGATATTTTATACATAAATTAAAAATAACATTTTTATAAAATAACAGTTTCTTCATTGTTATCATGTAATTCTAATGAAATATTTGATCAACAATTTATCAGAGAATTACAGACATCTTTTTAACTACCAAAAAAACTCAGATTTGATCACCTAAGTATAAAAAAATAGCTACAGAATCAAAAAGTTAAAAATTTGTTGTTATTGTAATAAAAGTAGTATGGATGGATGGATGAATGGATATTGTAAAATAACAGAATTTTAAGATGCGAGGGATTCCATGCCAAATCACTTAATATGAAAATAACACAAGACCAATTCAGAATTCCTTCAAATTTGGCACTCATTATTGTTATAAATGTACAAAAAAAATAATCAACATTATTAGTGACCTGCTCAGCATATTTGTTGAGATTAAGACCTTAGTTTGCCAAGGTCACAAAAATCCCATAAAAATGGCATAAATTTTTTACTAGTAGTTATACTGATACAAGACAGAAATTTTAGTTATCTCTGAAAACTGTGTTTCCCATATAATCAGAAAAGAAACAAATTGTTTAAGAAAAAAGTGGTAAAAATACAGACTTAGAATTTGAGAATGAAAAATTGTAATTATATGAGTTTATTAATTATCATGTATCATTTCCAATGAAAAGGGTTGAAAAAATCAAAGATTGGCTTTTTTCTTTTTTTAGAGCAGGATATTAACTATATGTTTATGCCTAAATTTTTTTTTGTTTCTCACTTTTAGAAAATATTATATATATATATCTAATTTCAGGTATCTCCCCAATCATTTTTTTCATAAAGGAAGAGTCAGATAAAGTTTGGTATTTTGTGAATTTAAACTAATAAAACTACACTGGCCTCAAAAAGTTAACAACATGTTTTTTGTAATTCACCATAAAAAAATGACACTAACAAAACAATTTATAAGTTTATATAAATGATAAAAACGTACTTTATGCAAAATAGGTAGCTATCACTTTTTATATAGTTAAGAATAGCTACATATGAGTGAGAGAAAAATATGCAAATATAAGCCTTTTGTAATTACGCATGTAACTTTTGTTGATTTACAACATTTGTTAGCAGATTCCTTGACAATAGGCAGTGGGAACCCGCAATGTCTGTGAAAAGCCATTTGCCCGATTTGTTAAGGTGGTGGACGGTCGGATGGATGGAAATGGGGTTATCACAGGCTGATGCTGCTAGACACCTTAGTGTGTCTCGTAGCCTGGTTAACCGTCTCTGGATTCAATATCAAACTGAAGCTTCTGTATCCAGAAGACATGTTCCAGGCCGACCACGAATCAAAACACCTGGAGAAGACTATTTTATAGCTCTTTCGGTCCAAAGGAGAAGAAGAATTTCTTTTCCACAACTTGCTGCAGACCTCTCTGTAGCATTGGAGAGAAGAATATCCGCTAGTACGGTAGGAAGGCGTCTTCACCATGCAGGTCTCTATGCAAGGTGACCAGTTGTATGTGTACCCCTCACCAGACGACAAAGAAGGGCTCGCTTATCTTGGACAAGAGAACACGTTTCTTGGACCACACAGCAATGGGCTTCTGTACTCTTCACAGACGAGTCCAGATTCACATTGGAGAGCAATTCAGGATGTCTTCTGATCTGGAGGGAACAAAAAAAAACACCAGATACCACCAATCCAACATAGTGTAAAGAGACAGTTACCACGGCGGTGGAATGATGGTTTGGGCTGGGATCTCAGTCGATGGTCACACTGACCTGCATGTGTTCCAGAGAGGAACTGTGACTGGCGTGAGATATAGGGATGAGATCCTTGATCCATATGTCCACCCACATGCCGGTGCAATTGGCAATGATTTAATTCTGTTGGATGATAATGCACGAGTTCACCGAGCTGTAGTTGTTGAGGAATATCTTGAGGATCTTGGTTTGGAGCGAATGGAATGGCCAAATCGATCTCCAGACCTGAATCCAATAGAACATGTGTGGGAGTATCTTGGTAGACAGGTTGCTGCTTTAAATCCTCCTCCAAGGTCTTTAGGAGAGCTGGAACAAAGCTTACTCCGTGTCTGGTCTTCGCTTCCCATTTTGGTAACCAACAACTTAATTGACAGCATGAAAAGTCGATGCCGCCAATGCATGCAAGCTACGGTTAGGCGTATCCCTTATTAAAACTCATTTTTGTTATGCTTCTATTACTTTTAACACGTAAAACTGTGATTATTCTTCTTTCCAAAAATGGACTTTCCCAGCAAGATTGCATTTTTTTGTTGTACATCCTTTTGCTTTTTTCTTATGTAATATTCTATGTTGCTGTCAATAAATACCTGTTTCGTGCACATGTCATCCAAATTTGGTGTTTCTACATTCATTCATTTGCAAATTAGGCACAAAAAACTGGTTGTTCCTTAACTTTTGGAGGCCAGTGTATTTAAAAAAACATAAATTTTTAACATAAATAAATAAATAAATATAAATAATTTAAATAAGAAATACACATTTTCCTTTCTAATAGTTTGTTTCTTAATTACAATTCATGAACATCATGTTTTGTCATTTATTTAAAACCAAATGTAATAAAGAAGAAAGACATCTATGTTTTTCTTATTTAATAATTATGATGACCCTTTATAAAAAAGATAGTATGTTAAAATTATTATGAAAATAAATAAAATTGAAAGAAACAATATTGAATTAAAATTCTGAAATTTGTATAAATTATTGGATTGTGAAATTACACCTAAAAATTTATATAAAAAAAGTTTACATAAAAAAATATTATTTATTAAATGCAATGTGTGTCAAATTTATTAAGTAACAAATTCCAAACAAATCAATTGTGTATGTTTCAATATCTAGTTAATATCTCTTTAATATTTTATTTATTTTATTATGAAATGAGTTTTTAAATAAGTTTATTTTTCCCCTCGAAGTTTATTTATTTATATTTTTAATTTTCTATTAAAGTTTATTCTTATCTTCTCTGAGTTTTAGTGTATCAAATTATAGTTTTGTAACAACTGTTTGAACTTAAATCCTATTTATTGCATTTCTATACAAAAAAATTTATCATTTACAAACAATTTCACTTTATAAAGTTTAAATTAATTTACAATTTATAAATTTGCAATCTTTTTCCACAAAAAAATTAAAAACTCAATGTAGGAAAAATTTTAAATATATCTGATCTTAAATTTTGTAAATAAAAAAATATTTTATTCTCTTGTACACATAATGTATGTAAATATATCAATGAAAGCTTTTATAAAGTGGTACATCAAAAAATCTTGTAGTAACATTAATAAAAATTGTTATATGGTATTGCTTGATTTACTAGAGCTCAATGATAAATTCCCAAATCATACAAAAGGAAAATTCAAAAATAAAGACAACCATAAATACTTTAAATTTTTATGTGCTAATGTGAGAAAATAAGTTATATCTTTTTCAGTTCAAACATTCTAAAATGATATTTTGATTATTTTTATTTACTAAGGAATGAACATACTATTTTGCTTTTATCAAATAAAATATATATTATTTTACAATTGCATAGTGTAAAGAGACAGTTACCACGGCGGTGGAATGATGGTTTGGGCTGGGATCTCAGTCGATGGTCACACTGACCTGCATGTGTTCCAGAGAGGAACTGTGACTGGCGTGAGATATAGGGATGAGATCCTTGATCCATATGTCCACCCACATGCCGGTGCAATTGGCAATGATTTAATTCTGATGGATGATAATGCACGAGTTCACCGAGCTGTAGTTGTTGAGGAATATCTTGAGGATCTTGGTTTGGAGCGAATGGAATGGCCAAATCGATCTCCAGACCTGAATCCAATAGAACATGTGTGGGAGTATCTTGGTAGACAGGTTGCTGCTTTAAATCCTCCTCCAAGGTCTTTAGGAGAGCTGGAACAAAGCTTACTCCGTGTCTGGTCTTCGCTTCCCATTTTGGTAACCAACAACTTAATTGACAGCATGAAAAGTCGATGCCGCCAATGCATGCAAGCTACGGTTAGGCGTATCCCTTATTAAAACTCATTTTTGTTATGCTTCTATTACTTTTAACACGTAAAACTGTGATTATTCTTCTTTCCAAAAATGGACTTTCCCAGCAAGATTGCATTTTTTTGTTGTACATCCTTTTGCTTTTTTCTTATGTAATATTCTATGTTGCTGTCAATAAATACCTGTTTCGTGCACATGTCATCCAAATTTGGTGTTTCTACATTCATTCATTTGCAAATTAGGCACAAAAACTGGTTGTTCCTTAACTTTTGGAGGCCAGTGTATTTAAAAAAACATAAATTTTTAACATAAATAAATAAATATAAATAATTTAAATAAGAAATACACATTTTCCTTTCTAATAGTTTGTTTCTTAATTACAATTCATGACCATCATGTTTTGTCATTTATTTAAAACCAAATGTAATAAAGAAGAAAGACATCTATGTTTTTCTTATTTAATAATTATGATGACCCTTTATAAAAAAGATAGTATGTTAAAATTATTATGAAAATAAATAAAATTGAAAGAAACAATATTGAATTAAAATTCTGAAATTTGTATAAATTATTGGATTGAGAAATTACACCTAAAAATTTATATAAAAAAAGTTTACATAAAAAAATATTATTTATTAAATGCAATGTGTGTCAAATTTATTAAGTAACAAATTCCAAACAAATCAATTGTGTATGTTTCAATATCTAGTTAATATCTCTTTAATATTTTATTTATTTTATTATGAAATGAGTTTTTAAATAAGTTTATTTTTCCCCTCGAAGTTTATTTATTTATATTTTTAATTTTCTATTAAAGTTTATTCTTATCTTCTCTGAGTTTTAGTGTATCAAATTATAGTTTTGTAACAACTGTTTGAACTTAAATCCTATTTATTGCATTTCTATACAAAAAAATTTATCATTTACAAACAATTTCACTTTATAAAGTTTAAATTAATTTACAATTTATAAATTTGCAATCTTTTTCCACAAAAAAATTAAAAACTCAATGTAGGAAAAATTTTAAATATATCTGATCTTAAATTTTGTAAATAAAAAAATATTTTATTCTCTTGTACACATAATGTATGTAAATATATCAATGAAAGCTTTTATAAAGTGGTACATCAAAAAATCTTGTAGTAACATTAATAAAAATTGTTATATGGTATTGCTTGATTTTCTAGAGCTCAATGATAAATTCCCAAATCATACAAAAGGAAAATTCAAAAATAAAGACAACCATAAATACTTTAAATTTTTATGTGCTAATGTGAGAAAATAAGTTATATCTTTTTCAGTTCAAACATTCTAAAATGATATTTTGATTATTTTTATTTACTAAGGAATGAACATACTATTTTGCTTTTATCAAATAAAATATATATTATTTTACAATTGCATATATATAAATGGACATAAAATTAAATTATATGTAAACAAATTAAAAGATATAAGGTGGAAAATTATTAGAAATAAACATAATTCATGGAATAGCTCATCAATTTAAAATAAAAATTAAATCATATAAAGTCCACAAGTAAAAGTTCACTTATGGGTACTCATTGAATTTTTAGTGTTTCTTATCCAAAATATGAATTGCAAACTGGCACCCATAAAACTACGTTAGTTAAAGCGCTAAAAATGCTCCTATTCTACACTGATTCAAGGGGGTACCCTATTCCACAATGAATTTAATTACTAAATTATTATCAATTAAAAAAATTTCCAAGAAAAAGTTTATGTTGAATAATATATTTACAAACAATTAAAAACATTTGTTAAAAATATAGTTAATAAAATTTGGTACTAGTGAAACAAATGTATAGTTGATGTCTGTTTCACTAATTTTTAAAATCAATTTTATAAAGCACTATTTGATTTTTATTCTAAGCTATCGAAACAACACAAAGATTATTGCCAAGTTAGAAAAAATCATACATAGCTTGTAGATTTTATGTTAACACTTGATTAAAATATAGTGCAAAACACTTGTTTTTCTTATAAACTTACTATCACTTAAAGTCGCCATGAAATATATAGCATAAATTGTAGACCGGTAGAAGTTTACTTATGGTACCCCTAGATTATTTATCAATTTTTGTAAATAACAAAACGGCAACCATAAAACTACATTAGTTAAAGCTCTAAAAATAGCATGGTATTTTCAGAGCTTAGAAATTAAACTTTATTGCCAAATTTTTGGCCAAACCAAAGAATTCCTTTTCTACACCAAACCCAAATCCTGCCATTATCACATAAAAGAAAGCAATAACAAGAAAAAAGATTCTGACTAATGACATGTTTTATTTGAAAAACAAATAGTACTAAGATTAATAGTAAAATTAACTGTGGTGACACTAATGCTTAAGCTGCAATTAAGTTATCAGCTGAGTAGGTCAAATGCAGTATTTTCCCCAGAATTATTCCTCGTAATAAATTCATACAATGAATAAAATTCTGAGAGCATAATAAACTGAATGAGGTCAAAATATGGGAATCATTAACAGTCTATAATCAAATTAATTATTTTTATTATTATATTCTGTTGGCTATTTATGACTAATATATGCATTTACTAAAAAAATATAATCTGCGTTTTAATGATAGTTTTTTTTTTTGAAGTCATAAATTACAGAAAAAAAATGTGTACGTTCTCATATCATAGTATATCTGGTAAACATTGTGGTTACCATAATAAAATTTCATGCATAATTTTTATGTCTCCATTTGTATAGCGCAATAAAAACCAGATTGCCAGATATACAAGAAAATTCCACAAAAAAGTGACCAAACTCAGAATTTGGCATCTTGGATTATACAGCATCTATGCCCGGTAGATATACAATTTTATTTAAATATAAAACCACTTTTCGGCTAAACTGAGTATTACGGACAGACCTTAGTTTTACCCGGTTTAGATATAGTGCCGGAATTTCAATACTGTCTTTTTATATTCGTTTTGTATTTCGCTGTGAATATAGCATAGGAATTTCAATCCTTACTTGTACTTGGCGAAAAAAATCCAAAAAATCGCCAAACTTCGGCCGTATTACTCAGTTTTACCCCACTTTTCTTTTGTAACATTTAAGATTTTAAGTGATTAAATATTCGGAATATTTTAAATTCAAAATATTCTAGAATTTCCTGTATTTGATGTAACGTATACTTTACACAATATAAGTTTATAAAGTCATATCATAATCATCCTCATATTATACTTACATCTAAAAAAATTAATATTCACAAATTGTAATACACATTAACATAACAATTTACGAATTATTTTAAAACGGACATAATAAATGTTTGTATATAAACTTCCGTGACAAGTATGTTAACAAGCGTCTCGAGACCGGGCCCGGAACGTCGGCTGCAAATGGGAATTCTAACGCATGCGCACTTGAAGAGAGTAGTTGCAATAATTTGGCGGTGTAAAATGTGACTATTGTTCAGACTTAATATTAGTAACCCTATGTTTTCTTATTCCCCGGTCTAATTTGAAACGAGATTCGTGTTAGTCGATTTGTTTATATATGTTTGCAAGTTTTAATATTTTTTCGACATATGCAGGAAAAGCGGAATAGTTTGCTTATATCTTAGCACCATATTTAAAATAGAAATAGATAACAACTTTATTTGTATTTTATATGGTGCTGAAGACATTTATATTTTCGCAGATAAGGTGGATGTGATAATATGAATGTAACAAAGAAGTGTGAATTGCATTATCACGTTTCCTTCTTATTTCTGTATTCCCATGATAAAATTAATTTGACTAAATTGTTTTTGACACTATCATGCTTTAATTTTAAATTAGCATCTCAAGTTTTTTTTTTCCAAAGCCAAAATTAAAATATCTGTTAATTCAAAATAAAAATTGTTTAAAGCATTTTTTGCACACATGATTTCTTTTAATAAACTTTGTATGTAATATAAATTTCAATAAAAAACCGCTGAATAAAAAATATTTTGCTATTTAATGTGTACATTGTCTATTTTTTAAATTAAAAATTCAAAATAAGATATATCACTAGTTGTAAATATTAAACATCTGTAGTTCAATTTAAGAATGCGACTCATTTATTTGAAATACAAAAAGATTTATATTCTTTAAAAACGGGAAAAATTTATAAAATTCATTTATATGAATAAAAAGACACTCAGTATAACATTTCATTCTGATTTCTGTGTTTTAATAAAGATATTATAAATATAAATGGGAATAAAATATTGTATGTGAAAAACTGAGGGTAAAACTAAATAATTTTTTTTCATTTAATTTCTCAGAATTCATATAACATTGGGATGATTCCGTCCCCAAAGCCACAAATATTGCTTCAAAACTTTTTTCATAAGCAGCTCAATTTTGAGCTCCAGATTATTTTCCTATTCTTGTTAGCCGTTTAACTTCTAAAGAATAGTGTACAAACATAAAATTAACTGAAAATGAAAGAGATGAGTTCTCGAAGAAAACTATTTCAGCAGAAGGTACCCAGTGAGGATGTACTTGATGAAAAAATATACTGTTCTCATGATGGTGATGAATTTGAACAGTGATTAAAATAAAGAATCTGAATTAGGAGAAATATTTTTGTAACGAAACAATGAATCATGCAATATTAACTACAATTCTTCTCTTCCTTTAGATAAATCAAAATATCAAGCTAAATAAATTTCAAAAAATAAAATTCTTTCTTAAGTAGAAACTTCGTATAAAATATTTTTCAGCTACTTTGTTTGCAATAATGTCAAAAGGGTTTATGCATAATCTGTTTAATAAACTTAACAACTTACATATTTATAAATAATTGTAAATTATTTATGAATAAATAATTAATAGTTCTAATAATGCATAGACATTATATTCACAATGAATTAATAAACAAATTCTTTCTTATTTTTACGAAAATATAACAATAGTAAGTCGTTTAATCTTTAGAGAGGAAATGATCATGTAAACGCAATACACACACATCCATTGTTTTTATAATACAAAGAAATTATATTCCCGATGAATTAATTTTAACTAATAATTTGTTATATTTATAAAAATATAACAATACTAAATTGATACATTTTTCTAAAGGAAAACGGAAAGCGTAGCTGTGAAATCCGCCATGTTTAAGAATGAGATAAACTTCCTAGCCAGAGAAACTTATCGCTTTCTTTACATCGCCAAGTCACTGAATCATAGCCAAAATCTTCTGGGAGCCGAGGCTCCGGGCTCTGGCTCGAGACGCTTGTTAACGGTTACGACTAGGGATGAGAAGAAATACCTGTAACAAGTATTTTGTAATCAGTATTTGAATGTAACAACCTGTAATATCAGTACTTTTTCTTCCAAATACTCAGTACTTTCAGTAACAAAGTCAGCGCGAGTTCGATTAAAACATGTTCTACTTTTCCATCCGAGATTTTCGTCCACAGCCAATCAGCTTTATGGAAGAGTGACGTCATCGAAGAATACGAATTTTTCAACCCGAAGAATTTTCTTCGTGAAACAGTTGTTTTCTTTGTGGGGCATTGACAAAATGAATTGGGTAAAAGAACAAATCGAAATTCTAATTGAAGAATATAAAGGGTAGCCATATTTATGGAATGTAAATTCTGTTGATTATCACAAGAATTTCAGAAACAAAGGATACGTAGAGCTGTCTGCTGTATTAAATATATCATCAGACGAAATTAAAAAAAATAATAATTTAAGAAGCATATTCTTATGTGAACAAAAATATTTTCTTCTATTAAAAAATTAATAAATAAGATTTAAATAATTTTAATTAATCTGCATTTTCTGATGAGATGACTTTAATTAACACTGTTCTACTCCCATACATTTTAAGGAATTCAAAATGATGTAAATAACTTAAATCTTTTAAACAGGTTAATGAAAATAAAAATGAATATAGTGAATCACATTATTCCAATGATTTGATAAAAAAGATATTTGGCTTTAAAATAGTTTTTATCAAAGCATTAACAAGAACTCTCTAGAAAAAAGTTATGATTTGAAAACCAATGAAAATCTTTTGTTTGCAAATTATTGTCATTTCTATGATTTTTCTGTTTCTTTCTTAAATTAAAAAATCATTTTTATTAGAATAATTAAATATTAAAAAGTCAACAAGTCTAATAAAAATTTTCCCTTATTCTAATCAAAAAATTTTTTTATAAGCAGCAATTGTTCAATCCAGATATAATTGAAAAAACTAAATACATTAAGAACATTATTGGCTTTATCAATTTTGTTAACAGAATATTTTTATTTAATTAAGTTTAATATAAAGGCATAACCTTTTTGTTCAATTTAATTTAATGGAGAAAAATATTGCTTAATTTAGTAATACATACATTATTATGATTCAAATGGCCTCACTGAAATATTTTTTGATATCATTGTAAAAATTGACTAGTGTTTTTGTGACAAATTATTAATCCTTTTTCTATAAGCAAATTAATTTTCTATTAGCTGAAAATAGTCTCTAAAATCTCTTATAAGACCAGTCTTATATCCAGTAGTTTCCTCACATTTATAACACAAGTAATTTCTTTTAAGATGTTAAAAACCTAGATTTTGTATAATAAGCTTGATATTTTAATTAACAGCAAAATCAAAATTCTTAATGTATTCTTCCTATAATTGCATGAGTTACTTTCTTACATTATATCATTTTCCATAATATTGAAAACTTATCAATATAAATGTTTTAATAATAAGTGGGCAAATTATAATATTTTGTGCATTTTTATTTAAGCATTTATGTAGCATTCTTTTGATTATATTTTGTATAAAAATACAACTGTGAAGGAACTGAAACATTTTATAAATGTACTGAAAATGTTGTAAATATTAATATTTTACTTTAATTAAAGCAAGTTTTAGTTTCAAGATTTTTAATGTTCTCTGCTATTTACTAAAGTTGATACTCCATGTAAAAGAAAGGAAAAATTATAGATATTTCCTTTATATATATAATCTATACATTTCATGAGACTTCTAAGCCTCTTTTATTAAGTTTTTAAATTAATGTCTGATTTTATTAAAGTGTTTCATGTGTAATTAAAAAAATAACATTTATATAGATACATTTTTTTCTTAATTTATTTTTCATATTCTGCTGAAATTACAGACATACTGATTTCTGTATTTCAGATTTATTCAAAAATAAATGCAGTTTAGTGGAATGATGAGCTCTCATTGTAAAAGTGTTTACAGTTTTCATTGCAAAAATGATTAATATAGACACATGATGGCAAAAATGTTTAATATAGATTTTAGTCATAATTCAATAAAAACATGTTTTTAAATGAAACCTAATCTTTTTAAAATATCTTATAATTTACATTAGAATTTTTAGTATCCATATTTGCTTAAATATGTTTAAAATGTCACTCAATAAGAAAGATCTCCTTTTGAATTTTTTTGCTTTGATCTACAATACTAGAAATTAAAATATCAACAAATTCCTATCACAAAAATTGTTTTGACAATCTATTGTGCTGATTTGACAGTCAAGGTTTAGTCCACACTGATCTATTGTTACTTTTATTTTTCTTTTCGATAATAATGAAGCAGCAGCCACTACCTCCATTATTGTTACGATTTTTAATTTCTCATTCATATTCAAAATAGAGATTAAATAAATTGAACAGCAACAAAGGAAGCGAAATAAAACAGCAAAAATGAAAACTAAAAGCGAAACTACGATAAACGTTAAAATATCGAATCGGAGAAGTCGGAACGTGTAAACACCACTCTCGGATGCGACTTTTGAAACCCTCGAAGATTCAGCACCTTGGCGACTACGCTGAAAGTCGCCAATAAAGTAGTTGCGCCAAACTTGTATTTTTGTCATAGTAGTAAACCTAAAGAAAGGATTGCATAGGTATATTCCTAAATACGCATTTTAATGTGTTCATTTTCTATGCTCAAATAAGTAACTAATTATATGCTACTATTTTTCTAATATGGCTGAAAATATAAATGAAATTAATCTTTTAAACGATGTAATTCTATACCTAAGTTATAAAGGAGAAACATGGAGTGTGCATTGTCGATGATAGGAAATCTTCGAAATAAATCGCAGTTTTTAGGGTAAGCCGAGGATTTTAAGAATACGTTTTCGCAAATAACCAATACAGAATGGATAACATATTTTTGTAGTACCAATATTCAGAGATAAATATTTTGATGCTATTATGTGTATGTATAACTGTTGTTTACTATATTAAAATTCATGATACATGTTTTTAAATAATTTTTATTGCTTTAATGAGTGTTTCTCGACACTTACAAAACAATGGAGCATTTAAAAATGTAGTTATTCTGATATTCTCATCTGTTTTTAGTATTTCTATTTATTTAAATTAACTTAAGCTAAATTTATATCTTATAGAATGAAATTTAATAAAACATGGAAATGAAAACATAGCAAATTGAATAATACAAAGAATTCTAAAAGAAATGCAGAGTGCACATCTATCTTAATAAATTGTTGTTAAAAAAATTACTGAAGATACTTTTTAAAAAAATCTCTTTCTTAAATTAACTCCACTTTTGATTGGAGAAATAAAAGTTTCTCTGAGTCATTCACATAAAACTAGTTCTGCTGAAGCATTAAGAATGTTAAGAGTCAGTGATTATGTAAGACTAATTCTATTATTTATTTAAATAATGCATATTATGTGTGAATGAGATTTATAAATTTTAATTTTCTTTAGGTGTAAGAAAAGTTTTTTGGGTACTTTGATTCTGGCTTGGGATTAGCAAAAACTATTTGTTGTCACGAAAATGCATTTTTATTAGAGAAAGGTTTTTGTAGCTTGCCAAATTCTTCTTTAAATCCAACACAATCACAAGTTAATTACTTGCATAAATGCTGGAGGAGATAATTTAGGAACTTGGACCTCAATCCATTTGATAAAGAAAAAAATTCATCATTTTGAATCATAAGGTAAGGTATCATGTATTTTTAACTTTCTTTTTTGAATAAACTACTATTTTTAACTTAGTATGAAAATGAAGTATGATAAAAAATTTTTATATTATAGTTTGTAATTCTAAAAGTAATTTACACAAATTATAATTTATGAATCTTATTATAAACTTAAGATCACTTATTTTTAAGTACTGTTGTCTATTTAATGATTTAAGTACTGTTGTCTAATTTATGATAAATTCATTTTGTTTAAACTGAATAATTTTCATTTTGTTTTTAAATCTAAATTAAAATTAAAATTTTTTATGCATTGGCAATTTTGAACTTAACCAAAACAATACTTGAACATTTGTATTAAAATTTAGGTTCAAAATGTTTAGCGATTTCTTGCACACAAATTTTACTATACATATTTTAAGTAATTCATTTCTGTACAATTGATATTTCAGGAACAACAATAAAGTTTCTCAAAGGTGATTCTTGGGCTGCCTTATTAGTCACTTCAGTAATGAAAAGAGCTCAGTTATTAGAGTCATCATAAGAAATAATTTTCCTAGATTCCACAAGCAGCTGTGAAGCCTCATCATAATATTTAACGATTCTTTTAACCGTGACAAAAGTTGGAGCCATACCAATTGCTGTTTTAATATATACAAATCTAATGAAATCAAATTATGTTGATGCATTAGATCTATTGACAAAAAATTTTCCTCTTTGGTGGAAAAGAGGTTGGTATTTAATTTCTAATTTCATTATATGTAACTTTTAATTATTAAAAATTTTTGCAAAATGATTAAATATTATGAATTTTTAACAGAAACTTAAAACTTGTCAAACATTTTTACAGAGAGGAAAATTGTTTTCTCTTATTTATTGCTGAGAGAAAAAAGTAGTTGAAGAAAATATATTCCACTAGGAGAAAAATTTATTACTGAAAAATATCACACACACATATAGAATGGACAAAACTAAATAAAGGTGTAATATGTAAACTAAATTGTGATTTCCATCAAGGCTGTCTGTTATCCATTTTATAAAACATAAATGGCATTTTCAAAATTTCAGTGTAAGTTTTTCTGTTCGAAAATTTTTTTATATTATCTGCAGCAGTGTATACTAGACACAGCGAAATTTCAAACTTTTTTAACAAATCTGTGGGTTGTATACAGGAAAATACTGCATTTATATTTTTATGTGCTTACTTTGAATACTAAGTTAAAAGCATAAAATATACAATAATTATCAGAAATTCAAGGTACCACTATAAAGCAAAGAGTAATTTTAATTTTGCTTAAATTTAAATATTTGCATACTGTTCCATTGTACTTGCAAATTTTAAAGTTTGTTTTTTGTTTTATATAAAATTATTGCAATATTTCTATATTCTCATGGATATTTATTTTTTTAGGTGATGTATGCAGATGAAAATATTCTTGCTACAGCCTTTAAAGATGTCATCAATAGAGTTTTTAAATATCTAGCTTTTGTCCAAAGATTTCTTTCATTTTATGCAAGGAAGGTTGAATGGATGTTATTAGAGCACAAATCACTGGCAACAAGCCAAAATAATACAAACAATTTTGCAGAGAATTATTAGAATTCTTCAAGATATTGTTCTAAATAGAACTAATGTTTTTAATGTAGTTGCACTATACGATTTCTGCATTAATATTTAGGAAACATACTTAATAAAAAAATTGTTAGAGTTAGCCCATTTAAGGAGGAGAGAAACCAATCTCTTATATGAAAATATTACTAAACGTGCAAGTGTCATTTCTGATTCTGGTGTATCTGAAATAGAATCTAATATTTTCATCATCAAAAGTTTAAATAAAAATTTGTATCACAAGTTAATACTGATATTTGCACTTGTCCTGGAGAATCTAGGGCATTTTGTAAGCACCAGTGTTTTTTTTATTGAATAATAAACTCTTCTTGCCCAATTCTCCTCCAGTCACTCCAAAAATATTCCTTGGCAATGTTAGCTGTTGGGGAAAAATTTTCCAACTACATCATTTTTTTCAAATTTCGTTGAAAATTAAGAAATTAATATCAAGTTACCTTTTGAAAATAATAATGTACAAGACAATACTTAAAATCCTACACTAGCTTATCCTCAAAATATGGCATCAACTCAACAAATACAAAAAGTAAAAGATGAGTTAAACAGAATAACTCATTTTATTGACAGTGGATGTTCAAGTAACTCTGTTGCCAATTTTTTAAATATTTTGAGGAAAATAAAATCTGAAGATTTAAAAAGCCTTATTTTAATGTCATATTTAAGATAAAGGAGTAAAAGAATTAATGTTCAACCAACAGGAATAGCCAGGCGTAGGTTAGAGATTACAAAATCCTCTAAAAGAATCTCACCTGGCCTTCCTAAAGTAGATAAAAAGAAGAAACTTTTAAAACGAAGAAGGAATCTTAGCTAGAATGTCAATATTAATTTGCCGAATGCCAAGTCTTGTGGAAAGAAAATTTAATTTGTAATTTTTCATTCATTTTTTACTTTTAATAAAAAAAAATTTGAAATATGTCATTATTTGTTTCTTATTTATATTTAGTTTTGCATTTTAATATGTTAAACATGGAAGTTTTTATCTTAATTTTATTATGAAATTTTCTCAAGTTTCAGCATTTGTACAATTAAAAAAATTCATTTTGTAATTTATTAGACTCTTTTCAGATGACATACAAAATTATTTTATTCTTAAGAATTTATTCAAATTAAGTAAACAATTGCAACAAAGTTAAGTTACTTTTTTTTATTAAATTGTGTGCCACTGTAAATCTACAATTTAGAAGCAAGCTCTTAATAATCACTCATTTTTCAATATTAACAGTGGTAAAAAAGTATAATTAGATGTGTTTTACTGCTATTTAGGTATCTCAGTAATTATTTTTAAAACTATTAAAAACATCAGAACATAAGTTTATATTTATGAAACAAAATTGTCATGGTCTTAATGCTAAATATCATTTAATTTTCAGTATATAAAAATGCCTTTTTTCAATACAGAAGTATTTAGTTACTGTGGTATGTTATGACCTATTTAACTTGCGGTTAGAAAAATGGTGTTCTAATTTTCTAAATCCTACACTTTACTAGCATTAGATAACTGTTTAATCTCTGAAATGAAATTTCTAAGATTTAAATAAACTTGGCTATTTAATAATTATTTAAACAGATCAAGAACTGCTACATATAATATTCTTCTCAAGTTACTTGTAGGAAATTTTTGGAAGAAATAAGAGCTAACAAATGTTTTGCTACAATTAATTTATGCTCAATTCAAAAAAGTTTTTTTTTCTAAAATCAAATAACTACCAATCATTTGTGCTTATTTTACATATATTTAATATTTTTCAAGCTGCTGAAATTTAGCAGTTTTGAAAATAGTGTATAACTTTTCTTACTAAAAATCTTTTGTCACTGAAATGATCATTGCAAAAGTAATTTTAAATGCTGTAAATTTTCTCGCCCTGTTAATTTTGCTACAATCAATTTTGTTGGAGAACTTAAATCTTATTTGATGTGATATCTTCAACATTGAACATTAGCATTTGATAATCCTTTGCGAGAGGCTCTCTTCAAATATTTTTTTAATTCTTAATATGAGTTATACTTATTTCGATAGCCTGTTTAATTGTTTAACCTGTATTCTTTTAAAGGCTTATTTGGATTTTTTTACTAATTGATATAAGTAGTAGTAATGTGTAAAAATATAAGTAGATTAAGACTCTAAATTAGCTAATTATTTTAATACATTCATTTACTGTAATTAATTTTATGAGTGAAATGTATAAGATTTTTGGGTCAATGAATTTTTCAACAAGAATACTTAGTCAAATTATTCACAAATTTATAGTTTGATTTCATTAATAGAAAACTTTTAGATTACATTTAGAGGTTTGGAATCAAAATATAATTCTCACCACTACTTAAAACGAAAAGAATTTTTATAAGTTTAAGTAAGTATATAGAATTTTTATAAGCTCAAATTCAATTTAATTTAACGTTGAGAGCTTTTATCATTTATTTTGTATTAATTTTTAATAAGGAATATTAAAAGTACGAGTTATAACAAATATGTGCTGCAAAAAGAAAATTTATCAGAATTTAATATTCAAATTAATATTTTAAAATTTGTTAATAAGAGTTATTTTCAAAATATATAATTTATTTAATAATAATATATCATAATCATTTAGTTCTTATTTAATTGTAAAAAATACATTGTTTAAATTCTAATAAGAGTATTACTATAAAATAAACTAATTTCAATTAAAAACTTTATTGCAATAATACACATGATATTTCTGCTAAAGAGAATGCATATTGTCTTTAGTGTTACAAACTTACAAGTTAAAAAAATTTAGTGTTACAGAATGAATATTCTTTTTTATAAATAATAGAAGAATTTATATACTATATTCCACATTTTAATAAGCATAATTTGTAAATGTAAATTTTTATTCTATCAGAAAAGACTCTGAATACAACTCTGGTTCAAATTATACAGTAAAGGAAATTTTCAATTTCTGTAATCCAATGAATAAAAAAATTTTTTATTTTATTCAAAACATTTAGGATATTTTATAAGTCAAATTAAGATTACGAAAATTAACATATTTCATAATCAGAAATGTCATACATTTCAGAGAATAAAAGCTTACAAGTTTATTTGTATAATGTTTACATTTATATATTTATTTTGATAATCAACTAAACATTATAATAACATCGAATTTATCTCTAATTTAAACTCTCTATATATTACATTTAAAGCTTTTTTCCCTCTATTTCATGAGATAATTAATATTAACCAAAAAAATAAACACTAAGGTTCTACTGCCTTTTTTATTATTCAAATCCTGGCATAAACATTTTCCCTCACAAATGGTAAAAATATTCACGCTAACAAACAATTCTTTAAAATAATGTAAGCTTGATGCACAACTAAAACACGTATTTCATCTCCTAATGTTTATCCCATTGCTTAGTTTATGATTGGCTTAGAGGGATAAGAAAGCACGTTTGCCAGATTTCTTTCCCTATCATTGGCGCAAGTGCCTGAACTTTCAATTTTGTCGCCAAGGTGCTGAATCTTCGAGGGTTTCAAAAGTCGCCTCTCGGATCGATCGGACGAGAAACTCGTTTCTCGGTCTTGATGACGTCATATTGCAAATTCGGACGAGAAACTCGGAACGTGTAAACAGGCCTTTACTTCTCTCCGAGATCGGAGCTCGACATCCGAGAACGTGTTTACACACTCCGATTTCGCGATGGCAACGGGTTCCGAGAAGTTCGGACGAGAAACTCGGAGCGTGTAAACAGGCCTTTAGAAACTGGTCAAGTACATTGTACCTGCAACTGTCTGAGGATACTCGAACTCGCGCTGACTTTGTTAAGGCCTGTTTACACGTTCCGAGTTTCTCGTCCGAACTTCTCGGAACCCGTTGCCATCGCGAAATCGGAGTGTGTAAACACGTTCTCGGATGTCGAGCTCCGATATCGGAGAGAAGTAAAACATGTTCTACTTTTCCATCCGAGATTTTCTGGAGAGTTTTTCCGAAGTCGTGTTGGCAAGGTAAACTGTAACCGTACTTGGTATATTTTGGCGACGTGTCTTATTTAATACAAACCTAAAGAGGTAGTCCGAAAAGGGGTGTGGTGAATGGCGTTACCTAGTAGGGCGGTTGTAGTAATGTAAGCAAATGAGGAAAACTCTAACAGAAATTTTATGAATCGAAAAGCAAATGAATGCAATAATGCTTAAAATCGCTTTCTATAATAATACATGTATTCAATTTTTTTCTCTTTAATAAAAGAAATTAAATATTTTTGAATCATAAATTATTAATCACAGAATAATTGTAAAATTTATCTTTCTTTTAAATTGCATAAAATGTGTATGGAATAAATTCTGTAAACAAAATAGGTCATTTATCTAATTATTTCTAAAATTAAATTTCTAATCTTATTTTACAATTCAATTTACTTTATCTAAAACCATGTTAATAATAAATTTTTATTTTATCAATTTAATTTGCCATTTATTTGTTGCTTCAGAATTTAAATTGAGTATTTAATTTCAAATCCTTTAAAAGTGTGGAATTAACTATGTAATAAAATGAAACTTATAATTGGAATAAATGTTTAAAGATTTGTACTCATCCAAAGAATAGAAAATTATTTTTTTGATAATCACCATTTATTGATTAGAAGTGAGCAAAATTTTTTCTTTATTACTCCATCTATTACACAAAAATGAAAATATATTATTAATACTCATTCTAGAAAACAGTAGTTTTATGTATCTGTTTTTAATCGTATCTTTTACGCATAAGTTTACACAAAAATAAAGCAGATTTTGAAGTTCAAATTTGATCAAATATTTAAAAATTGTTAATGTCTTTGGACTGGAAAAAAATTATTGTCAGATCTGATAGTCATAGTTAATAATTTAATTTTTCTTGCTTATGGTATTTATATCTTTATAGAGTATTATAAGATAAATGTAATTTTCTTAAATCTAAAAATTAAAATTTCCTTTTGAATAAGCAATGTTTTTGCCTTATTTTAAATTTTTCTTTCAAAAGAAAAATACTCATTTTAGGAAATATATATTCAAAGAAAAATTCTCAATGATATAAATTATTCAAAAGTTGCTTGTTATAAAAGTATTTACTTTCAGCTAGTAACCAAATATAATTTTTCCATTATTTTCAAAGAGTGTATAAAATATGAGCCAAATCACAAATACTGAATAAAATAAAATTATTTTTCTTTCAGTAGATATATCGTTTAAAATTTAAAAGACATTCAATTTTTCCTAAAATTATAGCTGATTATTTAACTAACTTACAAATTAATTTTCAAGATTCATTAATGTTGTAATTTTCAATAGTTATCCTAGAACAGAATTTAAATATTTATACAATTAAATGAATTTCAATAACCTAAATATAAATTGCGATTTATTAATACATTGTAATTATTTTGCAAAAATTTAATAGTTTCAAAAATTTATAGTAAAAGAGAAGAGTATATCACGTTTGCACATTATCTGATAAAGAAGTAATGCTTCTTTATCAGAAAAACTGTAAATGTAATATACCTACAATTAAACTATATATATATATATATATATATATATATATATATATATATATATATATATATATATATATATATATATATATATATATATATATATATATATATATATATATATATATAACAAATGTTACTTAAAAATATTATCCCCGAAATGTACTGGCCAAATTGCTTTTTCTTAATAAGAAACAAAGCGTCTTTAGTTAAAATATTACCTCTAGTAATTTACAAAATACCTCAAAAAAGAATAAAAACTGTACTAAAAATATGCAAATGATTATGGAAAAGGAGGAAAGTTAATGAAAAGAAATTTTTTTTTATACTTTTTGCAGTTATAAATTTAAACATTTGAAATGTCTTCTATTTTAGTTTAAAGTTATATAGTCAAGTTATATAGCCGAAGTCAAGTTACATGTCTATAAAAAATTATAATATTGATTAATCAAATAAATCTTTTCTATTCCAAATACAGAATATAATATCTAATTAATATTGTTTCGGCTGATAAATATGTCGTCAGCACTTCTCTCTGGATGTAATTATTTACTATTTAAAAAAAATCAAAATAAAATTTTTTTAAATATTTTAATTTTCTGAAATATTATTTAACATTCTATTAATTGTTTATAAGAGATTAGATTCTTTTATTTAACAAACAATATTTTATTAAAATTTTATATTTTCTTTTGTAAATATAAAATGTTAACTTTTAATTGTATTTTAACAACAATAGCATGATGAGATATAGCTCTCAAAAGAAAGGGGAAATTTCATAAAATTGAAATATCATTAATGAAAAATTCTTAAAATTAAATTACAAATAGAAGAATTGCGTTAGATGTCCTTAAGATTTGAATCCTTACTAATCAATAAGAAACACCCTGTATAACACCCCCATTAGCTCTTGTCAAGAATACAAAAGCCTCTAATTATTGATGGGACGTATTTCCGGCTTTACACTAGACCATCTCAAAATAATTTCATTGTAATGACTTACAGCGGGGAAGTCCATCAATCGTTGTCAGCTGAAGAAACCAACATGTGTTAGTGGTTTGCTTTGTGAATGTCCGGCTAGAAAATAATTTCTACAAGTCCCTGTTATAATTTTTTGCAACACTAAATATGAATTTTCTTTATTTAGAAAATATTATATGGAAATTTATTACTAAGTAGTTTTTGTATTTAAATTCTAAAGAATGTGTATATATATATATATATATATATATATATATATATATATATATATATATATATATATATATATATATATATATATATATATATATATATATATATATATATATATATATATATATATATATATATATATATGTGGGTTCTCAATAAAAATGACCGATAAATGTTAAATTATTTAATTATATTTTCTAATAATATTATGAAATATATACATATATACAATATCAAAGCGTATTGTCCATTTTAACATATGGTAGTTAGTTCTAATCATAAACAATTTTAATTTGCATTCGCGTATTTATCGTCATCACGTCTTTTTCCATTTCCTCACATCGTCGTTCTTCTCCTTTCTCCTCTGCGTGTCTGGCGGCAAGCATGTGAGTGGCCCTCTGGTGGCGCTTTCAATCCCACATATATATATAATTTTCTTCTGATATAAAAAATATTAGATTGAATCAAATGATTTTAATCATTGCTCTAAAGTAGTTAAATGCATCATATCTTTTAAACAAAAAAATCAGAAAAACCTTTAAATATCTGTAGTAACTAGTTAATTCATTGTTTAATTGATAATTAGCTTTAATCCGTGCTACATCAATATTATATTTCTAAAATCATCAAATAATTTTCAAAATCATTAAAAGAAGTGGTTTGAATGCTTTAATACTTACAAACTGAAGAATTTTGACAAAATTGTATATTTTTAATAATTAGAAAAAATAATAAACTAACTTAATTGCCTAACAATAGCTTTTAATGGAAATAGTAAGCTACTGACTTCAGTTTAAATATTGGGAAAAAATGTTGATTGTAAGTTTTTCATGTTCCGAATGATTTCTGTTTCTATAATTTTGTAAAAAATATCGTTCCTTACTGAAATCTATGTTGTTATTATATTTATTTTAGTATTTCTTGAATTGTTATGCCTAAATATTAAAATAAATATATCTCACGCATGAAAATTGTTTTTAGAAGGAGAATAAAAGCAAAAATAAAAATGGGGAAATCTTAACGCTACTATTTAGAATAATAATTTAGTTATGAAATATTTTATATAAAACTGTTAATATCACACATTTTTTCACATATATTCAAATTTATTCTACATTAAATATTTTTCCCTTCACCGAACTATATCTACCTTGATATGCAAAAGATCAGAGGTAGTAAATTTCGAGAAGGATTTTGCTTTAATGTTAACCTATTAAAAACTAATATCTTAATTTATTATCTTACCGCAACTATAAAATTTATTTCTTATATTAGAGATATTTTATTCAAACTCAAACTTTTTAGCTTAATATCAGAATTTACTCATTGAAATTTTATTTCTAAAACACACGAAAGGATTGATCATACCATAGTGTTTATTTGTAATATTCTATTTCAGGAATGTAAAGTGTAACCTTTAGTATTGCTGTTATTTATTAAGTGCTTGAAAATAAAAAAAAGTAATATTTAAAATATAGTTCTTAAATCATTAAATGAAAATATTTCTTTTACTGATAAAGGAAATTTAATATTTTCCGGAATTTGTAAGAAGCATAAACTTTTAATCAATGATTATATTTAGGGAATATTATATATATATTAAAATATCCTAAAGCTTACATGAACATTTATTAAAATAATTTTGAACCTCACAGTTAAGAAATTAAATAATTTATCTTGTTCTCTGCTGTTTTCCTTATACAAAATAACGTTTATTATTACGAAATACAAACACTTTTTATATATTTAAATTTGATCATTAATTTATGGTAACATCATTTTATTATGTTTCTGAAACAGATGTGCATTTTGTAAACATCTGTTGGAACAAGTGGTTACTAAGTGGCGAAAATTCTATACATTTTAGAAAATTAATATTGTTTTAAAACCTTATTTTTTAAATTTGAATATTTGATTCCAATCAAAAATTATTAACCAAATATTACGATATAGAATTAAAATTAATTTCATCGTGTTAAGATTTATGTTTTTGATTATTTTATATCTCTCGATATATTTTCATATTTTTAGTTAGTTCTTATAGATAAATGTAATAAATAAACCTTGAAAATATAATTATAATATTAATTTGCAAATATTTACATTTAAAACATTTGTGTCTTCAGTAAAAGTATGCATCATGCTAATACCTAAGCTTTGTTTCCATTTACAGATAAATACAATCTTGTCACAAGATATTTATTCATCAGAAAAGGTAAACGAAGCTCAGGTATTAGCATGATACTGACATAAATATAATTTTTCTATGAAAATAATTTCATTATGAAGAAAAATTTAAAAATATTAATTACAGTTGTGAATGTTAAAATTTTATTTAAAGTTTTATGATTCGTTTTAAAATCAAGTTTGATCGAATTAAATTAATTTTACAAAGTTATTTTTTAACGTTCAACAAAAATTCATGTAACCTATATTATTTTATTTACCTAAAAACATATCTTTTAAAACTATGATTTTCCATTTTTTGTCGATCATTTATAAAATTATATAAGTGTTTAAAATGATAATTCTACGAGCAAGCTATTCAATTTTTATATTAAAATTAGATTTAATGTAAAATTAATTAAAAACCTAGAAATCACAAGGATTAAACATTCTTAAGTAATATGGTTTTGTTAAAAACGATGAACTTGGTTCGAAAATTTTGACTTTTAAAAATCTTGATTTTTGGAACAAAAAAAAATAAATAAAAAATAAAAAAAATATCGAATTTCGTTTTCTGTCTAGCTTGTATTCTTTACATTTACTTATTTAAAACCTATTTTTAATTATTACAATTTATAACAAAAACCTGTTTTAGCCTAAGAGAAATCATTCTGGAGGAATATAATGAAATCGGGCATAATTATTGTAAAAAATAATGTTCGATTTATGCCGATTCTGCACTGTAAAAAATTAAAAAGATCTTAATGTATAAATTATTGAATCAAAAAGAAAATATGCCATTGCGTAAAACAATATGAAAAAACAAAAACAAACTCTTTTGAATAAAAAAATATTTTAAAATCGTAAGAATGTCCTATTAAAAATTAAAAATAAGTAGACATTCATCATTGGTAAAGTAAACGACTGAGAAAATTTCGCATAATCATGAGATAAGAATGTTAAAATTCTTGTCTAGTATGAATACCTGTATTGATTTGTTTGTCCTTAAACGATCTTTTTTACACGAGGTCTAATTAGATCGGGAACAACAATTAAAAGTCTAATTCCCAATAAGAATTTTATTCAATAGAAAACTTAAATACTGAGTGTATCAGTTTTTGAAAAATAAAAAATATTACAAATTTACATGTTTTGGCTGAGAATATTTATGATTTTATTATAAAAAATATATAAGTATATAATTCAATGCTCCAAAGAAATTAAATCTTAAACTCCATTGAAGCTTTTAACTTGCATAATCTAGTATGGTGAAGATGTTATTAAAATTATGAGTGTACAGACAATTTTTACTATTTCAACGTCAATTGTTAGCTGTGAACGTTCGTTCAGTAAATTAAAATTAATTCTGACATATACGATCAACCATGGGACAAAATAATTGGAGTGACTTAGCATTTTTAAGCAGTGAATTTGAAAAACTTGAAGTGATCAACACTGATGAAGTAAATAATGAAATTCATCATTAATGGCAAATAAAATGTATGCATAACTAATTAATTTATCCTAACTCACTGTTATTTATAAATACATTTAATCTATATATATTATATATTAACATCATTCACTGCTGTAAAATATACATTTTTGAAAATAATTATATTAATATGTAAAATTAATAATTATTTTAAATTATTTATAAATTATAGCAAGTCTTATTATTTTCTTGTTACATTTCTGAATCCAATTCTCGAGTTCTGATTATTTTTATTCGATTTTTGTTGTTTCAAATTAAAAAGCATAACCTAAATCTTCAGAACTATTTACAACTTGAATTATTTTAAAGAAAGTGCTTTTATTATTTGCATTATAATATCTTTATGAGTTTATATTATATTACTATTTATTGTGGGAGAGCACCAAAATAGATATCCTTCAAATTCCCATGAACTGGGTAAAACGCAAACAGCATCTGTGTCTCGATAGATCATTTTATAATTGCTTACTTTATTGACAGGAGATATTCTGGTTCATGGAAAAGTGTTATCTCCCCTAGTTTGTTGATCGATTTTAAATTATTACCAGATGTGGGAAAAGCAGTTAAACTTCCTGTGGTATTTGTACTCAAAATTTCTCAAGGGAAGCTGGTTGCCACTTTGGTTGCCAATTTTTCTTTTTTATGTTTATTCAATATCATGCAAAGAACTCTCGTTGGGAGCACTTTAACCTAAGCAAAATATTTTCTTAATCTTTTGTGTTTAAATAACCTTATGTTTTGAAATCATTATGTTAATCTCAACTAAAGTTAGGTGTAGAAAAATTTCTTAGGAACAGAAGGTACATGGCCATTTAGGCTAGGAACCTAACAAACACTAGATCCACTTCTTCTTGCCACTTTGGATGACCGAGTTCCAGTGCTCCAGGCGCTCACCACCAATTTATTAGCTTTGACTGCCAATGGGGAATAATTATTAGTCACAGGGAAAGATTTTAATGAGGATATAACAATTATTTCCATTTACCTATCATTTGGTTAATCGTCGAGCCATGTATTTTCATCTGGTATGACCAAGCCGCGTGACATCACACTCATTCATATTCTTTATAAATAAAAATAAATAGGGACTATTTACAAGGTCAGATATCTTGCATGCATATTCTTGAATAATCCATACATTTAGTAGAGTTTATTTGCCGAAAATATTTCTATATTTTAATTATAAAGTATACGCAAACAGTAAATATTATTTCATAAATTGATATCAGTAAAAATTTCTTTTTTTTCCATACACTTGTTCCCACATTTTCTAGATTAGATTAGTAATATAAATACTTATACACACACTTTTAACAATATTTACAGTAATGGTCAGTACAACTCTGCACATACATTTAGATGCAAGTAGTAATGAATGTGAATTAATTTAAAGAGATTTGCAAGAAAGAGTGATAATGCCTTAATTCTGACTCAGTTTGCTGAGTTTTCAGATCAAAATTTCTCAAGAAAGCGTGGGAAAATCTCTTGCCAAAATTCTTTATGCACAAGAATAAACCTACAAATTGCACGGATGTTAGTAATAAGAGTTGAAGACAAATATCCATAATTATTGATAATAGTTTTTTATAAATTGATTTTTAGTTGTTACAACCCTTTAGTTTCTTTTGCATATTTGTAACTACTTATATAATCTTATGAACTTACAAAACAAACTGTATAAATGAAATAATTAAAAATCAATTAAATAAATATATACTTATGTGTCGAGATTTAGGTGATCTGGGCAAAAAACTTGGAGATTAAATTATAAGCTCAGCAAATGTTACAAAATAAGTGGTTTTATTGCATTAACAAGAGTTAATATCTTATATTTGAATGATTTGGAGTTTGAATAATGAGAAATGCTGAATATGCTATTGCAAAAAATTAGTGATTAGTAACTTCAACATACAAATATACACAATAAATATATTTAATTCACAGGTTTAATTCAAAAACATTTATTCCTTTATTACACATATTTAATTTTGGTAAGTAGGAGAATACATATGTAAATCATAGTATTTAATGATACTTATGTAATATGTTATATACTTTCAGATAAAAGATATAAAGTATAAATATGCTAATTTTTATTCATGTAATTTATGATTATCAGATATAATATGGCAAAAACAATTTTAAATTTAATTGCTGAAAAAATAGGGAAAATCATCAATAAGTACTTAAACTACCACGCAAGCTTCAATTTAAATTATCTAATCTCTTTTCATTGCTTTCAAAAGCACATGATGAGTTTTGATGAAATAATTTTATTTATAGAAGATAAGTAATACTATTGGTTATGTTATATTTAACTTTTTCATTTAAAGGTCCAAGTATTAATATTGAAATGTCATAACCACTGGTACCAAATGCATTAATAAAATCATTGTTCTAAAAAAATGAGTTACACCAACAAGAAAAGTACTTATTTAATCATGTACGCTTGGATGAAAGATATGATAGATTGTTGTCTATGTTTTTGTTGTATGATATTTATAGTTACTTATTGTGTTATGTTATTTACAAATATAAAAATCAAAAACTTTTATTTTTAGTTATTTTTACTAACAATTAATGTTTTTGATTTTTATATTTGTAAATGAACGTCTATTAATGCCGATAAAATACTTTTAATATTTGAAGTGCAAAATGACAAAGAATTATTTTTTGAATTTTTTTCCAATATATAATAAGACAATCGCTTTATAAAATTATCTGAAAAATCCTAATATAATTATGAACGAAATATCTTAGAACAAGAAAAACGCTGCTAAATATACTACGTTCACTCCATATCATAATGATGTTTATTTCTCCACCTTTATTTCACCCAATCACATTTTCCCCGGGCAACGATAGCTCCGCCTACAGCTCATCGTAGCTGGGTTACCATGCTGTGACTGTAATCGCTTAGATTTGGCGAAGAAGGCGAGGAAATGTGTCATTTGGCGGAGGCAACACGAATAACCGTATATCCCCATTTTCTGCACAGCCAATCAGCTTTATGGAAGAGTGACGTCATCGAAGAACACGAAAATCGAATTTTTCAACTCGAAGAATTTTCTTCGTCAAACAGTTGTTTTCTCTGTGGGACATTGACAAAATGAATTGGGAAAAAGAACAAATTGAAATTCTAATTGAAGAATATAAAGGGCGTCCATATTTATGGAATGTAAATTCTGTTGATTATCACAACAAGAATTTCAGAAATAAAGGATACGTAGAGCTGTCTGCTGTATTAAATATATCATCAGACGAAATAAAGAAAAAAATAAATAATTTAAGAAGCCAATTCTTATGTGAACAAAAGAAAGTGCTTCAATCACAGCGAAGTGGCACTGGTAAGTTATTTTTTATTTTGTAAAACATTAGTTGATTTAGAAATTCATTGCTTATGTTATATTGATATTTAAATATAATTCATTTGATATTGAAAAGTCATCTATTTTAAGAATTATTAAAAATATTTTCTTCTATTAAAAATTAATAAATAAGATTTAAATTATTCTAATTAATCTGCATTTTCTGATGAGATGACTTTAATCAACTGTTCTACTCCTATACATTTTAGGAATTCAGAATGATATAAATAACTTGAATCTTAAAGCGCTTAAACAGGTTAATGAAAATAAATAAAAATGAATATAGTGAATCATTGTTCCAATGATTTGACAAAAAAAAAAAAAAAAAAATTTGGCTTTAAAATAATTTTTATGAAAGCATTAAAAAGAACTCTCTAGAAAAAAGTTATGAATTGAAAACCAATGGAAATCTTTTGTTTGCAAACTATTGCCATTTCTATGATTTTTCTGTTTCTTTCTTAAACTAATAAATCATGTTTATTAGAATAATTAAATATTAAAAAGTCAACAAGTCTCAAATATAATTGAGCGAGTATGTGAGTACGTGCCTGTTACAAAGTAATCAGCGAGTACGAGAGTTCGTACTTGTTACAAAGTAATCAGCGAGTACGTGAGTATATGCTTGTTAGAAAGTAACAAGCAAGTACGTGAGTACGTGCTTTTTACAAAGTAACAAGCAAGTACGTGAGTATGTGCTTGTTACAAAGTAATAAGCAAGTACGTGAGTACGTGCTTGTTACAAAGTAATAAGTGTACTTGATTGAATGTAACAAGTACAGAAGAGCCAATGACAGAGCGAGTACAAGTAACTATGTCATCGATATATCGATACAGATGGACGAATTAGGAAATTGTGTCAGGATTTGGGAAATCTCTTCCCATGATAGGAAGGGTGGGTAGGAGAAGAGAAGAAGAAGTGGATCTAGTGTTTGTTAGGTTCCTAGCCTAAATGGCCATGTACCTTCTGTTCCTAAGAAATTTTTCTACACCTAACTTTAGTTGAGATTAACATAATGATTTCAAAACATAAGGTTATTTAAACACAAAAGATTAAGAAAATATTTTGCTTAGGTTAAACTGCTCCCAACGAGAGTTCTTTGCATGATATTGAATAACATAAAAAAGAAAAATTTGAATACACATTACAAACAAGAGTGCAAAAACAAAAAAAAAAAAAACAAAAAATTAAATTACAGTTATATACATAGTAACAGTATTGATATAACTATATAAAGACAAAATATTTTTTTTATTCTATTACATATGCATATATATAAATACAATTTTTTTCCTTTTCTGTATTTTATTATATATATTTTTTTGAAGTATAAGAAGAAGAAATTATTAATTTCTACTTTTTGGGAGGCAAATAGATAAGTTTGAATGTGGCTTAGCCCGCAGAACCGCCCTTGGTCTGTGGAAATTGGAAAGTTCATAGGGACAGTAGTTTTCAATTGCTTGAATTTCAGAGTTATCAATTTCATAAAGATTGTTGTAGAAGCGAAAAGCAAGGAATTGGCTGACGCTCAAGAAGTTTCAGGTTCGTTTCCGCAGCACCACCCCAGATTTGGGCTGCATAGGTGATAATAGGGCGAAGGTATGATTTATAAATCAATAGCTTGTTAGCCATGGAGAGCTTTGATTTGTATGCAATTAAGGGGTAGAGTGAAGTTTTGGCAGAAATAAATTTATTCTTAATTTTATTAATATGGGCTTTCCAGGTAAGTTTTTTATCTAACGTAAGACCGAGGTACTCGACTTTATTTGACCAGGGGACCGAAAAACCGCTTAGTTGAATCTGGGGGGGTAGAGCACGTTTCCTAGTAAAAATGACAGCAGTGGATTTGTTTGGATTTATTTTAATTTTCCACTTATTAGGCCACTCTTCAATGGCCATGAGGTGTTCAGTAAGGGTAGCATGGATTTTCCAGTAGAGAGAGCTAGTGAACAAAACGGCAGTATCATCCGCAAACAAGCAGAGCATAGTATTTTGGTGTTGCGGGATATCATTGATATAGATGTTAAATAAGACAAGACCCAGCAGGGATCCTTGCGGTAAGCTTGCAAGAATGGGTCTGTCAAGAGAGATATCTTTTCCTACTCTAACAGTAAAAGAGCGATTGGAGAGGTAATTATTAATTAAAGTAATTAATTGGGTTGGGAAATGGAATTCAATTAGTTTGTAAATTAGACCAGGGTGCCAAACTCTATCGAACGCTTTTTCTATATCAATGAATATTCCTCCCGTGGATTTTTTGTACGCGATTCCTTTTGAAATTTTTTCTACTACTCTGAGTAGTTGGTGGGTGGTAGAAAGTTTTTTACGGAAGCCAAATTGTTGAGGAATAATAATTTTGTTGGTCTCATCAAAGGCCAGTAATTTATTAAGAATAATTTTTTCGGCAATCTTGGCCATAGTCGGCAAAAGAGAAATCGGTCTATAATTGGATGGGAGATTTTTGCTTTTACCCTTCTTGTGGAGCGGAATGATAACTGCCCTTTTCCATACTTTTGGAAAATGACTTGTTTTCAGTATACTGTTGATGATTGCAGAGAGGCAGCAAATTGCTCTAATAGGGAGCTGTTTCATAATTTTGTTGTTGATATTATCATGACCGGGCCTTTTTTTGGGTTTTAGTTGTTTAATAATTTCTTCAATTTCTGAAGCAGGTGTTTCAATGAAAGGCTGATTATTAATGTTGTTAGTCAGGAAATTGGTTACTGTGTTTATAATTTGCTGGTCATTTTGTGGATTACTGATGTTGTTTGCTTGAAATTGTTTTTCAAGACTGTTTGCCAAACATTCCGCTTTTTCAAAATTTGTGAGTGCTACTTTGGCGCCATCTATGAGTGGGGGGACACACTCCTTGCTGTTTCTCCTTTTATTAGCTGCTCTCCAGAAGGATCCATCCTCCACATTGAGATTAGTGAGGTATGCATTCCATGAGTCATGGTTATGTAAAGCTATTTTATTTTTGATTATTCGTTTTAAGGCATTAATTTGATTTTTAATCACTGGAGATCTGGTTCTATTATGAGTTTTCTTTAATTTATTTCGTTTTTTAATTAAATCAATTATATTGTCTAGCAAGTATTCTATTTGATGATTCATTTTGGTGAATTTACTGTGATTGAGAGCAGTATTTATAATGGAAGTAAAATTATTAACATTTTCTTCAAGTTGGGATGGGTCATCAGTTAAATGAAAGGCTTTATCTGGAATTAAACAGTTAATTTTATTTCTAAACTTACTCCAATTGTGGCAGGTTTTTTGCCAATCACTTTCTTGCTGATTATTTTTGCTGAAGAAAACTAGCACTGCGTAGTGATCGGACGGGAGCTCCTCGATTGTTGATAATTTCATGGGAGGTTGGATACCCCTACAGAGCATTAGATCTATATAATTTGCATGTGCAGGGCCAAAATGAGTGGGTTTATCGGGTTTAAAAATGGTAAAGTCGGTATTGTTTATAAGGGAGTTTAGGACTTTTCCAGTACTGTTTGCATAATTGCAACCCCAGTTCTGGTGTTTAGCATTGAGGTCCCCAGCGAGGATGATCTTAAAAGTGAGTGCTGCTAGGTTTTCAATGTCAACAGAAAGAAGTGAAGAATTGGAGGTGGGGGGATGTAGAGTGATGCCACTGTAATGTCAGAGCTGTCCGAGAAGTGTAGTTTGATAATTGTCGCTTCAGCAAAGTGCAATTTAGGTGTGGGAATATGTGTATGGCTGATCTTTGTTTTGATTAGAATGGCCGTACCTCCCTGGCGAACTGTGCGGTCGTTTCTGTAGATATTATAGTTAGGTACATTGAGGTTATGAGTCTTAACAAGGTGGGTCTCCTGAAGTAGAATAATATCAGGATTGTTTTTCGTTATAAATGTTTTAAATTCCGGAAGTTTATTGTGCAAACCGTTTGCGTTCCATATCATAATTTTCGAATTTTTTAACTATCATTGTTAGTTTCATTTAAACTAAGAGCTTTTAATAAAATGTTGACTTTATCTGTTGGATGGATGGTCTTCTCTAGAAGAGGTACTGCCTGTAACAGTGCAGGATAAGCTTTAAATATTATATTAATTTCTTTAAACAGTTGAAGAATAGTATGAATGTTTTCAATTTGTCCTAAGTTAGGTAGGTTGGGAGTAGGAATAGTGTTGCTTTGGGGCTGTGGTGTAATATTTTGTGCAGTAGCTTGCGCAAAGGAAAAAAATTTTTTAATTGAATTTGCAGATTTTGTAATCGTTGGTTGCGATTTTTTGTTTTTATTAGCTGAATTCGCAGGGCAGCCTGCGTATGAGGCGGTATGTGAATTGCCACAGTTACAACATTTTGGGGAATCTATTTTTTTATGGGGGCAATCCTTAGTTGTGTGTTTTTCACCACACTTCACGCAGTTCGGTTTTAAAAGACAAATTGCAGAGTTATGCCCATACCCTTGGCAATTATAGCACTGCGTAGGTCTATTATTAATGTATGTTTCGACTCTGATAATTAAATTCATTATTTCTTTGACATCATGAATTTTGGATTCTGCTTCATTAGAGTTTAGGGTGATTAAAAAGCAGAGAATGGGTTCTTTGACTCTGTGTTTTCTCATGACTGCTACTGTGGCTACATCAAAGCCTTTGTTAGTCAGCTCTTTCTTTATTAGTTCAGGGTGGTGGTGCGGGGTAAGCCTTTAATAACAACCTTAATGGGTTTTTCAAGACGGTTTTTAATTACTAAGCATTCGATTTGATTGTCCAATAAATATTTTCTTATTTTTCTGTGCATTTCCGAGGAGGGTGGAAATACTTTGAGAAATTCTCCTGATATTTTTGCTGTAATATTTTTGTCGCAATTTATTTTAAGATCGTTTAAGAGTTCAGTGAAATTACTCTTAAGTTTGATCAGAATAGGGGGAATGGAGTTTCTGGTAGAAGCGGTAGTTGGCTGACTACTGTCAACATTGTCGCGAATTTCAGTTTGCAAATTACTTAAAAGAGAGAATTTATTAATTGTGTTAGTTTGTGGATTGGGAGTGGTAATTTTAATATTTGCCGTTTTTCTGGGTCTAATAAAACCCTCCTCATCACTATTGTTAGTTAGAGCTCTCTTATTTTTAGTTGGGGTGTTATACATAATTACATCTTTACTAGTAGTTGGTAATTGGGAGGAGCTATACATAACATTGTTTACATATGACCATGAGTTATTTACAGTAGTATTGTCAATACACATATTGTTATCAATAGATACAGTCTTTGTCATATTATTAATATTTTGCATATGATTGTTTACATTTATCATAGAATTTACATTACCGACAATAAAAGAATTAGAATCATTGCACTCATTAGTAGCAATAGCATTATCTATATTACAATCTATTTTGTTAATGCTGTCTGATAAATGATCATCAGAGTCATAAGATTTTACAAGTTTAGATTTGCTATTTTGTAATTTAGAACTATTTTTAGCATCAGTTGCATTTAACACCAACCATTTATTTTTACTTTTAGAAAATTTGATTACGTTTCTTTTAGATTTAAGATTTTTAGATTTAATACTAGTTTTACGAATTTTATGAGTTGAAATATCATTATCAATATCAGTATCGGAATTACTACATACATTATTATTACCATTATCATCATGCAAAGAACAATTTGAAATTAAACAATAACCAAATTGGGAGCACTTACCCCGTAGTTCTTGACTGCTGATGAATGCATGTTTGTAAAGTCCGTATTGGTATATCCAGATTTGATTTTTATGAAAGTTCACATCTTGGGATCCAATCACTTCCATAAGTCGTTTTTGGGTGGTTGCAAGTGATTCCAGTAGTTCACTTTTTTTAACTTATCCCCTAAGGGTCTCACATTTTTCCACTTTGGTGATAGGAACACAAGGATCAAGAGATAACAATGCATCCAAATTTGGCACTACACTTCTTATTGCACTCTGTATGTACGAACGCACTTCAGTAGTGACTGGGTAGTCACCATCACCAGAGGCATTTGGAGATTTGTCATTACTTAGTTGGCTCTGCATAGAACCAGGTTGTCCAGGCATTGACACGTGAGGAACACGAACAGTTTGCGCAGTAAGTTGATGGCTCTGAAAAGGGCCTTTGGACCCGGGCATATCCTTAACACAATCACTAGGTGCACTTAGGGGAGGCAAGTCACCATAATCCATAAGCACAGGTGGCGGAGTCGCAGAAGTATCCATACCGGGTAATTCATTGGAGTAGCTGGCATCCGGAATGTCCATAATATTGCCGGTAAGTTCTGGCAGGAGTGAACGGAGCCCCTGCGGAGGTCGGTCGGCAGGAGAAGAGAAATGAGATGCTGGTTTAACTGGAAAATAGAAGATTGATTCTTGGGAATTAGAAAATCTCTTTGGACTGAAGCAACACCCCCTAGAGATGCATGTATTTTAGGAGAGGGTGTTGGCTGGAGAGGGTATATAATGAATTTCTATTGCGAAATGAAGAAAAAAAGCAAGTTCATTTGTTTCGTTTTTGTTAATAAAATAAATGAGTTGGGAAAATCAATAATCGTAGCACATTTATTTAATGGTTATGCTTCTGTTTTAAATATGTCACTTTTTAATATAAGAAAAAAGCCTGATATTCATGTTATATATTATTCCATATTTAATGACTTATTTTTCTTATTACTTTTTTGACTTTTAATTAGTTTTAATTAAATTTTTTAAATCTGATCATTGTTTCTAAAATTACTCTATTGGCTTGAACAAAAAGTGAATGGAATTTTTTTTACTATATTTTAGTTTTAAAGATAATTTAAAAAAAAAATATTTCTAAAAGTAATTAAATATTTTTTACTTTAACAATTTTTTTCTCTTCAAAAATATTTTTACCATTAAAAATTCGGTAGTTACAATTAAAATCACATAAATTGCTGTTCTGAAAATGAGAAAACAAAATTAGGGGAAATTGTTCACGTAAATAAAAATGCATTTTTTCAATTCGTATTTAAAATTTAAAATGGTATGATTGGGGGATGATTTTCGGAAACAGGAAAAGATATTTGAAAATAATTAATAACACTGAATTCTGAGAATTTTCTAGAACTTTTTGTATTTCAAATATAGAATTTTACTCTTTAATGTTAAAAAAATAAAAAACATTCTCTCATTATTCATAATGAGCTGCATTTAAGCAAATTAATTAAGATGTGTTACATTAAGTAGTTTTATAGAAAAATTAAATTTCGTTTACCATTAGAGTTTTAATCAGAAAATACGTATTTCTTGCTTATCTCAAAATAATATAACTGGGAATCGAGCATCTAAATTAAAATGTACGTCAGCACATTAGATTGAGAAAAATTACCTTTATTTTTATAAAACCAAGTTTTCAGTTCAGATTTATGTTGTTAAATTCAGTTTAAATCGTAAAAAAAATTACTTTTTACATAAATTTCTGCACCAAATATAATGTAATTCTATTTAAATAAATGAACCGAAATTTATCACAACATAATTTAAAAAACCATAAGAATGAGAATATTGGCTAATATGCTACAATTTTTCTTGAAAATGTGCCAGTGATATATATATATATATATATATATATATATATATATATATATATATATATATATATATATTATATATATATATATATATATATTGAAGCTACGTAACGTAAACTCTGCACCCATTTAGGTGACATAAAGCAAACATTTGAATATGTATATAATGTAATATAATTTAAAGATTTGAAAAAAAAATTACGAGATATTTGAATGAATTTATGATAAATCAAAAATGAATTTAAAATAAATCAAATCGTTACTCAAAAAACTGTAAATATTAAAATATCAAGAAACATAATTTATATAATAATTTCTTAAACATATGAAAAATATGCAATATGTTTTAATATAATATTAATTTCAGTTTAAAATATAGTATGAAATTCCTGGTAAAGTTCTAAGATATAATTGCACATTAGTGGATAGCAAATAAAATCTTATTTCCAAGTATATAACAAAAAATATTATTGAATTTAAAAAATAAATTTTAACGATATTGATTTTGAAACCTCTTAAACTAATATCATGATAAATCATAAATGAGAAAACTGCGAATCTTACTTATTATGTTTGATTAAAAAAAAAAGCGAGGCAAATTTAGTGAAAATTGATTGTTTTCGTTAAATTTGGGTAGAACTATTTCAATTTTCCCCCCAGTGTATGGTCTCTCGTTTTCAGGAAAGAAACACGGTGTAAATAACATTATCTATTTTTCAGTCATATAATTCCCCTTCTATCGTGGGGTATCAGTCTACTACTGGTCATAAAGTTTGAACCATGAGCTTTTTAATGAGGATCTCATTCTTGATGCTATTTTACGATCTTAAAATGAAGACCCTTTCTTCCGTCTGCTGGACATAACTTTTTGACCAAGAGCGATGGATATAACGTCCCCGTTATTGCTTGAAACCCCCAAGTTATTTCCAGACTTTCGATGGACGTTAACACCTTTGAAGCTGTCAACGAGATTGATTTCCCACGTTTGAATTCCAGGAACAACATAGTACCCAAAAACAGTCAATTAGTTCTGATTGGAATATGATGTGGGAACGGCAAACAGGATTCGTGATGGGCAATTAAGTCCTTAATGACAAATGTAATTCTTCGAATTTAACTGGAATCACTTGCTGAATGGACCATGTGCTTTCGAAGAATTTATTGCCTCTTCACTCGTTCTGATTAGAATCGGTGGAGTGGCTGGAAATAGAGGTCAAAAAGTGACATTAAAAGATGGATCTGTAGATTACTGTAGGCCAAATGTTGTGGGAAAGGTTAGTATAAATAGCAGGCACTTGTGGGGAAGAAGGAGAGCTTCGACATACCTTTGGTGTTCCTGATATTTCTCTGATACAGGTCCCAGAGTGGACAAGTCCCAGCGACGGAACCAGGGGTCTGAGAAAGAATCAAGATCACAGAGAGACGCCTGACTCTTGCCTACCTATAAGTCAGCCTATCCAGACTGAGTACTTTACAGGGACTTTATCTCAGAGAGTTCCATCTTCTCACGAGTGTTATATGACTCTATATTAAAATGGCCCTTTGACAATTTAGATAAAAGCATAGAGCCCCTAATTAAGGGTTAAGCTGTGTTTCGGTATAAAAGGAGAGATTAAAAAAGGTTCTCATAATCTGTGTACATATATAATAAATTACGTTTGGCATAACATGAATATAAAATTTTGACTTCTGTAACTATTTTCAATCCACTTTGTGATAACTTGTAAAAATATATACATCTAGGAAAATAAAATGTGATACTTTAAATTCAAAATCGTTTTTATATATTACAAAATATAAATTTATTTTAATTTTTCTAAGGGATTAAAGATTGTATATTATTAGAATTTTTGTTGCTACTTTTGTTTTACATCATGCTAATTTTTTAATGTAAATATGAGTACATTTTAAATTCATTTATTGTTTTATTTCACAGTGTTTTGTATTACAATATAATTATGGAGTTTAGAGTTTTACTAGCAAAATTATTTTGTATTTTTTTAATAATTAATAAGTATGAAATAAATATGTTTATTCTATATCAAAGTGATTTACATAGTTGAATAAAATTGTATAAAATGAATTTTTTTTAACTGAAAAAATATTTTGATATTGAATGAACATATATATTTGAACCTCATTAAATAAAAATGTATTTTATTTTGGTTTCCAAGTTTTTAAACAAAGTATTTAAATTAAAACTATTAATATACTTTCATTGTTTTTTTTATTATCACCCAGCAAACACACACTGCCGGCAAAAATCCGGGCCGCTGCTGGCCAAGCCGGTTTTCTGTTGGCCATGGCAAGCCTCTCATGGTTGTTTGATGGCCCAGCTCCGGCCATTACGGCAACGGGTGAGTGCTGGCCAAAATTAACCGGGTCGCAGCTGGATGATAAGCGGTGGGCCAGCAGATTCTGGCCATTGATGCCCCAACAGTTTTCGGCCCTCAAAACCAAGAGAGTTATTTTTTATTAATAATTATCCCAAATTATTAATTATAGGTGCTTGTTTTGTGAAATTTGAAATGTTCATGACAAATTATTCCTTTATATTTGTTATGTTTTCTTAGTATTTTTTGACTGTTAGTTAACAAATTTACATTTGAGTATTAAATGTAAACTTTGATTTTACAAAAAATTTTCAAATGAAAGGTTGTGAAAAATAAGGATTCAAAATAATAATAATGAATAAATAAAATAATATATATCTTATTATTAGAAATTTGCATTTTAAAAATTTATTATAGACATCTGGGAATATAAAGTTCATTAGTTTGTTTTGTTATTTCAGAATGAATATATTCTTCATTTATCAGTCATTCAATTTTTAATATATATATTGTATGTATTAAAAATTATTTTGTGTATATTTCATTTTTTTTTTCGAATTATCTATTTGAAATTCAGGCTCTATATAATTCTCTGAAAAGGTGTTTTGTTGTGTTGCACCTTATGCTTTCATAGATATGTACTCCTAAGCCCATAATTGGCCACTACCAGTCAAATAGACAGCATCCGAGTAGTAATCATCGTAACTTTTAAGCATTGTTCTCCAATACATGCGATATCCTATCTCTTTGCTTCGGTTGATATTGCAATCATGACTTGTTTAATGCGCTTTAATCGCCTGTGGTAAATACCATGGATCTTTGGTTATACCTGGATTCAAACTCACTACTTTCCGATAGTAAGAAGGAAGATCTGAAGATAGCCACCACGACGTAAATGGGCCCCGTGTTGCCAAATATTAAATGTGTCGATTGAGATGGTGTTTATGAAATTGTGTGGATCAATCATAGAAACATCGGAAACATTACAATTATAATTCAATACAAAAATTAACTGTTAACTTCACAGAAATTTTTTTTAATTTTATTGGCAAAGACCATTTTCTTATAAAAACAAATTTTACTGTGCTGCAAACACATTAACTCATAACTCTATGTTTTTTTGCAGAAAAAAAACCTACTTTTCAGAAAATACAGGTTTTTACTGTTTATATATTATATAATAGTGTGACATTAAAAACTGCTATATATAATATGATATAACAGTGCTTAAAAGACAGTAATATAATAAACACTTCTATTGAATATAATAAGCAAAAACTGCTTTTATGCTTTAAAAAAATTTCTTCGAATTGGAAAGATTATATTGGGGCGCTCCGTGGCTGAGTGGTCTAAAGCATCACCGCTAATCGCTTGAGAGCGTAGGAGTGTGGGTTCGATTCCCACCGTGGCCCTGGGTGTTTTCTTCGTTATTCTTCTGTGGTTGTACATCTGTCATTGTGCTATTTGTCCTATTATCGACGAAGACTTACAAGCGGATCTCAAGAATCAAGCATACAAGTCTGAATATATGTAATGTAATAAATAAAATAAAAAATAAAAAAATAAGATTATATGTAATTTAGCTAACCTTAGCAATTGTAGAACAATTTCAAAAGAAAGTCCTTTCTGAATTTCTTTAGAATTTTTCACAGTATTCAAGGGATTATTTTTTTTAAGCCAGCTTTTTATGATTGTTAATGTTTAGCATGTGAATAGCACGTACTTATTAGAATTTTCGCACCTCACTTTTGATTTCATTAATATTATATAACATTCTTTAATTTTTATTCAAATTCTTTATTATTTCTGAAAATCAAGCCCTGAGCACAACGCCACCTATAATATTACTGTACAACGCCAATATTTTTTAAAGCCAAACTTGGCTGATTTTCATCCTACATTACGCTAACCTAAGATAGGGGAAATTCTTGGAAAATCTTCTCCCCTTAAGAATCCCGCTGTTTTATGAGAGAGCGGGAAACAGCTTCCTTGTCGAGAAAGGAATTAACTTTTCTTACTTTAGAGCATATGTATACGAATACCAGAAATGGTTTCTGTAAATAATGCATGTTATATTCCTGCCGTTTGGATTGGGAAAATGGCTATATGCATTTTAACTTTAAATTCGCTATTTTCATTTAAAAGTAGATTATAGGATTGAAATACTATAAATTGTTCTGTATATATATTGTTCCTCGTTCAAATATATTACTTACTCTGATACTGAAACCAGAATACCCAAAATTAGAGGAAATTAAATTTTTATAAAATTAATATTTCTTATTATAAAAATCAAAAATTTAACAGTAAGAAAGAAAACATGTTCATGAGAATAACTCAGTATTTTAAAACAAAGTCAATCCTCTTTCAAATTATTCTGTAAGTTATATGAGATTTTATATATATATATATATATATATATATATATATATATATATATATATATATATATATATATATATATATATATATATATATATATATATATATATATATGTATGTATGTATATGTATATATATATACTTCTACAAACATCTAGATATTTATTTACTTTATTGAAGAAAATGTAAAAAATATAATGAACTGAGAGATACGACTCATATATAAATATATTATAGTCATAAATGTAATATTGGTGGTAGCTTTATAAATATTTTCACTTTGTTATTTAAAAATTTCTTTTAACATTGTGTTTAGTTAGAATTTTTATACATTAAATTTTGCGAAGTTATTTTAAAGACTTTTATTTTGGAAGAATTCAATCGGAAAACAAAATACTTCTAAAACAAAACAGAGGATACTATACAACAATACAAATATAAAAAAGTTGTAAGATTCATTTTTATATAAATGAAAGTTATGTTTGAGGATTCATTTTTTGTACGCGAGATTTGTCTAGAAAAGTTGTTAAGTGTGAAGCAAATGCCATACTTTTGATAAGAAAGGTATGAAAATAGTAAAATATTAAGAATGAGAAAACATTAGATGAGATTTTGGCATTAAAAGAAAGTAATAATAGTAGAGGACTTCCAAGACTATTGCCTCAATGAGAAAGCCTCATATTGGACGCAATAAATAAGCCCATTATCTTCGGTATGTAAAAAGTTGAAGCTATATATTTTTAAATCAAGACTTCAAACTGTATTTTTTTCTTTCCTCTTCAATTAAAATATGAGTTCCGGTTTTCGTTCATCCAAAAATAACCGTTTGCGGTTCAGTTATAAATGAATAGTTTTATTTTATGTGTATTCTTAGTTGCTCTAAAAATAATATTCTATAATAATCAAAAAATATAATATCAAAATTAGATCGATTTTATTCTTTTTAACTGATACACAGTATGTAAATTTATACAATTAATCAGCATGTATACGATATGAACGTTGAGAATCGACATTGTTATCCATTATCAAAATGAGATTTGACAGCTAGATTCAAAGGATTTCCATTCATACATTACCATCACATATCGATCATATGGTGCACTTGGCTTTGTGTGATAATTATGTAAAAAATACATTTATTATATACTTAAAATGGCCTTTAATTGTTAAAATATCTTCTACCGTGATTTCATTCCGATTACTCATCTTTCCTGTCTCGGAGAATAAATATAGAACCTGACAATGTCTTTTCAACTTTAACTTCTGTAACGAGAGATTTCAAAACAACCACTGTAATTTCAATCAAGACACACACTCAGCCTAGATAATTATGTATATATTTCCCAGAAATCTCTAACTATCATGTTTTATATCGAGTTTTCGTTCATTGTCACAAATATTTAGAATGAATTCAATATCATTTTGATTAAAAATAAGTGATTTATGAATTTCATTGCTTGTTTTTTTTTTTTTTTTTTTTTTTTTATAGAAATCTTTAATCGTAAAATTTCCACCGCCTTTAGTATAAGATTTTTCTTCTTCGTTTATGATTAAACTGAATTTTCCGAAAGATTGCAATTTATTCCAAATATTCTTTAAATGTTGCACAACTTGTACTTTTTGTGACGTAAATGCAAGATTTGATTACGCGCGCGCGGCTCCAAATAAACTGTTCCTACTAAATTTTTATTTTCTATTAATAATGCTTCCTTGTTAGACAGTTGATTAAATAAAATATATGCTAAAATGTTTTTAAAATATCTTGACTTTATTTTGCAATGAGTCAAAATTTCATAAAATCGCATAAAATTAAGTCCTTATTTAATAATTTCAAAGTAGTTTTCATTAGGAACTGTATGGGGTATCAAAATTTTAATTTCACCCATTTACAATCTTCGATATAATAATCTAATAAAAATAATAATCCACTAATGATAAGCTAATATGTTTTCATTCCAATAAAGACTTTAAAATATATGTAAAAATTTTCATTAGAATGCAATGGACGCAACAGTGAAAATAAAAGAATAGAGCTGGTGACAGTGTTGAATGGAATTTTTAATTTATTCTTTAGTTGACTATTTACTTCTAATTGACCATTGTACTTACTCGTCATGAATTAATTCTGATTGTTACAAGATTTTTTACGTCTCCTGACCAATTAGACAAGGACGCTTATTATTACACGTAAATTACAATCGCTTTACGTAAATTACAATCGCTTTCTTGGGCGCAGCGTTGCTCATTATATTTTCTACTGAAAATCTGCTTTGTCTATCTAAACTGTTTATGCAAACATCTGTAGATAACCGCATGCTGAGTTTTGAATAATATAACTCATCGATATTTTTCTTAAAATATCATCGATATACTTCTAATTAATTCAATTAAATCAAATCTGCCTTCTGCAAGCAATTTCATGCGAGACTGAAATAGAAAAGTATTAATGAGCATCAAAACAAGAAATTAGAAAACAATATACATTTAATAAAAATTATATGGTTGACGTTAAATTAATATATATATATATATATATATATATATATATATATATATATATATATATATATATATATATATATATATATATATATATATAAAGGCTGTTTGCTACTGACCCACGTTTTGTAAGGGAATAAAAGCTATTGAAAAACTAATAAATGAACTACAATCTTAATAAATTGACTAATATTATTAAAATGAAATTTACAAACCTCACGCTCGTTTATACAGGCAATTGAAATGATAGATACATACATTTTTAATAATTCATGTTTCCAATTTTATTTAAACATTCATAATTATTTTTGACCGTTTAATGGAAAACTAAAATCATTCAATGTGTGTGCGAGCAATGCATAATTTTTTATTATGATTAATAATAAAATTATTATTGTGATTATTAAAAACCATACTCTGAAATGTTTGTTTTCCTCAATATCAGTGGAAGAGGGGTAAAATATTCTCCCTCAATACCTGATAAGATCGTCAAAGGGGGATTCCGGTGTCATTTTCGGCGACCATTTGAAGTAGCTCTTTTCTTCCCCCACCCGTGCTCTAAAACTCCGGGGGTAATTGTATGTAGCTACTGATTGTTTAACGAAATGGTAGGAAACAGAAAGCACCCTTTTTGGTGTTGAGTACAAAAGGACTCATGGCGTTAGAACATTTATTTTTGTGAAATATTACGCCAAAATTGGTAAACTCACATTGCGTGGAATTGATTGACAAGCAATTTTAACCAATAGTATTATTTTGAATACTCCCACTACAAGCTTTGAGAACTATTGATTAGGTTATGCGAGAATATTGGTGTTCAGAACTCAGTAAGATAAAGATTGTGAGAGTATTGAAAATAACTTTTTTCGTTTTCAGTTTTATAAAAAGTAAGTTATTTTAAATTCATTAAAATTTATTTGTTTGCATAAATTATATTTTGTTTCAAGTGTAATTTAAAGTTCTCATTGTGTTTTGATTTGAAGTTTAACATAGATTTTATTCGTGAAATATTATTTTAAACAGAAACTTTGCTTTAAAATTCTGACCAAGTCTATAATTTAGAACTCTGTTGCTCGCAAATTCGCTTTAAAATATTCTTAATTTTCTTCATCGATGATTAATGAATTAATGATTAATGAATGTTTTAATTTATAAATTAATTGATTTTAAAATTTTTTATTCCTAAATTATCTTAATTATTAGAAATACTAAATTTTGAAGTATCTCATTACTTGTTATCTTGCAATTATAAATAAAATTATAAAAAATCGCTTAAATGTACCAACTACTTAGTTAATACAAAGTCGAATAATTTAATAAGTGATAGTGTGAAATTATTGAAGTAAGATAACTGCTATAATGATTGTCTTTCTGGCTACATTAAAATAAAATTCAATTTATAATTATAAATTTTGAAAATATTTTCAGAAAATAATGTATTTAAAAATAACATATATGTTTGAAAACTTAAATTTTTGCATATGCACATGTAATTTGCCTTAAGATATGTAAATTTTTATTTGATTTTATGAATATAGTCAGTTTTTTTTAATTCATCACAATTTTTATATTCCTTTGTTTAATTTTTTTATTCTCTATTATATTTAATTTTCAAATAGAAAATATAAATAAGAATGTTCAACAACAGCAAAAAATTTGCCCTCGTCGAATTTATAGATGAGAAAAATGTTCTTTTTGTTGTGCCAACAACTTGGCTTTTCTATGATGAAGAAATAATTCAGTGTTCATGGCCACCACATAAGAATATTAATAAAATCAGGAATTTGAGTAGAAGAGATGAAAAGCCGTTGGAAACTTGGGAAAAGTTTAAAGTGAAAGTTATTTACCAATCATGTAAGTTTTACTTTATTACTATTATTCATTTTACTAGCATTTTTAGTATCAATATTTTAAAATATGAGAAATAATTTTTAATTTTAAACATAGAATTCTGTGAAATTTTTGTACTTAGATGAAAGGTTTATAATTAACTAGCAAATAATTTGTAAAGAATCGCAAAGTGGGAGGATTAATCAATTACAAAGAGTTTTTTTTAATTTGCTTAGAAATATACAATTATTTTTAACAAAAATCAAATTAAATTTCTTATATTTTTCTATTATTAAACATTGATGAAACAATTATAGCAAAATTTTTTTATACCTAATAGATAGTTATTTATTTTATAAATGACGTTTATTTGTTTTTTTTTATGAAATAGATAAACTAGATTTTCTAAAATAAAAATTGCATTAACTCACATGTCTTGCTTCAGTACAAATTATTTGCTAGTTAATTATAAAAATTCATTTATATAATTGGAAAATCTTACTAAATTAAAACAAAAAATTAAGTTGATGATTTGTTTGAAAAATAGAAATTATATTATCACGACTAATTTAATATTTTAATTAAACTTTGAAAATTACAATAGAATAATTTGAAACATTACTTAGAACAGATGAAAATTCTAAAAACAAATGTAAATAACAACCCAGCAAACACAAAGATGCCGGGCATCCATCGGGCCGCTGCTGTCAGCCGTCTTGGCCAGCAGCGGCCCGCCGCTATTTGGCCTCGTCGGCTCCGTCAATAAAGTGGTCGTCGTCATTGCTGCTGGGCCGGCAGTACGGTCCGCTGTTGGCCCAACGCTGGGTGGCCAGCAATGCCGTATTGGCCGTGTGTGGTCCGTATAATTGCCAGCACATGCCCGTATACGGTTTACCGTCGGGTCTTTGCAGTTTGGCCGGCAGTGGCCGCTTTAACCGACGTAGAGTCAATTATAACTTTGATTTTATTTCTACAGATTAAAATGAAATATTTACCCATTTTTTAATTGCTAAGAATTTATATATTGTAAAGTTAATATTGAAATACATTGGAAATGCATTAAATTGAATCTGCTTTGGTCATTTAGAGATGCCGCTCTCTTTCCATAATCGTCCCATTTTATTTCTTAAGAAATAATTATATATAAATTAAAACAATTTCAAAAATTTTAATTTTCAACTTTTATTATAATGAGCTTATGAATATTACAGTTTATTTTTTGTTAAAATAAATTTTTATTTATATATACATTAATAAATAGTATAACATTAAATATGTTTTTATTTCTTAAGAAATAATTATATATAAATTAAAACAATTTCAAAAATTTGAATTTTCAGCTTTTACTGTAATGAGCTAGTAAATATTAGTTTATTTTTGCTTACATAAATATTTATATTAGATTTGATTCTTTTCTAAAATATTTCTTCTAATAGAATTTATTTATATGTTGATTATAATCATGTTTTACCAATTTGTTAAGATTACTTTTGAATTAGCAGTTATTTATTTTTATTCAATAAATATTTTAATATATCTATAAGAAATTTTCACTTCATTGTTAGCAGTTCAGTTGTTAAATTTTCAGTTCTTTTGTTAAATTCAGCGCATGAACATATACATAAAATTCTAACTTAATTATTTTAAGATATTTGTTTTATTGTATTTTTGTAAAGCATACAACACACTTAACTAAACACACATAAACTGAACTTTTTATATTAGATAATTTATATTATATCAATGATATTTTTATTAATGATGGCTCAGAACGAGACAGATCCAGTATAAATTTTTTTATTTACAATTATAAATCCATTTACATTATTTATTTACAGTTTTTTTAATTTAAAAGTTTTCTTCTTTTGTTTCTTCCTCCTTCCCGATCTGGAGCATTTCGAACCCAATTTCTAACATACTCTTCTATTTTGTGTTGCGAAATGCTAGAATATTCTCTTTGCTGTCGAACACTTACTGAAAATAAAAATAAAATTAAATTAACACAGGTAACATCAATTCAGATTACTTTTTGTAACCTGTAATAAAATTAATTCAGAATTATTTAAAAAAATAATTACAGAAAAGAAAAATCTTTAACAAAAATAATTTTTGTAGTAAATTACTTTTTTTTCTGTTTGCTTTATATTTATATATATTGATAAAATTTTAAAAAACAATACAATTTTCACTAAGAAATAAATCAAGAATTTCTTGTTTAAATAAATGCTAGAAGTTATCCTTTTATATTGAATTGTTGCATAAGTTTTCACTTTAAATTTCAGTGATCAATATTTTTTTGGTATTTTCTCTTAGCAATGAAAGAAATATTTTAATATTTGAGCTCCTCATTATTTGCTTATATTTTGGTACTATTTTCTTCTATTATAACAAGTCTAGGCTCTAAATATTGTATAAATAGTTTGTTTACCAATAGCAAAAAATTTATGAATATCGGACTAGTTGTTGTTACAATTCCATTCTTTTTAATAGTTTTACAAGAACTATGAATTCTAGGAAAAATGTTAATCTTCATAGACAGTTTTGAAGAACTGAATTTTTGATATTAAAAAAGGTCTTAACATTTAACAAAGTAAAGTATTTTAAGAAAAATAAAATATAATAAATTACCTCTTTATAGAAAACTCATAAATCAGAAGAAAAAAGATAACATTTCTAAAATTTGATTTTGCATATTAAAACACAACTCCAGAAAATGAATTTCCAGTTCTTACTGCAATAAGCTCATAATGAAGTCATCGAAGTGTTACAGTTCATTTTTATTAAAAAATTGAAATAAAAAATATATTATATTTATTTGTGTATATTATATATAAATGCATGTAATTTGTCATCTTTTACAAATTTGTTGTTCAGCACATTATTTTTACTAGTTATTTTTATTTGTTTTTTAGTTAATAAGGTTTCAAGAAAGAATAAGAAATTTTCAATTCTTTGCTAAATTTTTAGTAGGAAAGTATACATAAAAAACCAAGTAAATGATTACTTCAAAGTGCCATACTTTCAAAGAATAACCTAAAAAAATATTCGCCCATTTAAAAAACATTTATATTTTAATTTACAACCAACACACAAGCCAATCATTGCCATAGTTAAAGTAGCTCAGTCATCAATTCAACAGTTAAGGGGTTTGATTCTCATCTTAATTGTAAAATTAGTGATGGAGTACACACTTTTTACTGTAGATATTAGCCCTTGCTTGCAAAATATACCAAAAAGTGACAATCTATCAACCAGTTAAAATAAATCAAAGAGAATATTTCAATAAAATTGCCAAATGAAGTTGCAACATTAGGTAATTTATTTAAAAAATTGCAATTCTTTTGCAAGCATAAAAAGACAGATAAGTTTTATAATCCCTTTAACTATTATTGAAATCGGGTGAAAATATTCTGCAAGTATTTTTTTGTCAAGAGTAATATTTTAGATACAAAAAGCAACCCAAATTTGTAAATAAATTTTAATAATTCAAATAGAAGTAAGTTATTATTAAAGACCATTTTGTTTTAGAAAAAAATTAAAATCACTAGCTTATATATGTTAATTAAGATTTATATATACCCTAACGGATGTACATTAATTTTAAGGAAGCAATTATTTTGGACATAAATGGATTAATTTGACAGGAAGAAATACCAGTAAAATATATAGTAAATGAGAATGGTCAATTTCCATTCAATAATTTTGCATTAACAGGAGTTTTTGTTGCAATTGGCAATCAAAACTGCCCAGACTTGTGACATAGGAAGTTATAATTTGTTAAAGTATTTTCTATTATTTTGAGGAAAATTCAATGTAATACATAAAATAGAAAAATAATAATTACATGAATGATTATTTAAAATGTAAATTCTATTTAATTACCAGAAATCAGCTTTAAAATTTTCTGGAATTCTTGAATAGAAGTTTTTTGTGGACTTCCCTTCCGATTCAATTTTTGTGCAAGATCATTGATAAGAAGTTTTGATAATATTCTTCTTATGCACTCATTTTCATCCTTACCGCCCAAAGTTGACAAGACTTTAACCTAAAGAAAAATATTTTATTGTTTTTTAAATCAATAACATTTATAATCCTTTACAAAAACAGAAACATCAGAAAATCTATGGATAGTATTCACATTTAAATAAGTATAAGTTTAATCCACCAAAATATTTCGTTTTTAGCTACTAAATTTAATTATTTTAATTGATTAAGTTTTTGGAAAATTTAAATACAGATACATTTAAACACACAAATTATTTAATTTAAAATATAAATTTGAGTTGAAAATATTTTTGGCTTCAATGCACACTTATAAATTACAGTATACCTTAAAACATAGCAAATTGTTAATTCTTATCTAAAGTAATACTCATTTATTGCATTATGTGATAAAATATTTTTTTCATTTTTATAAGTTAAATTTATTTATATTGTTTACTAACATGTTTTTCTAAGATGATAAATTGCATTTATATACGCATGATAAATGCTTCAAATAATTTTGAGTCAGGAATTAATTTTAATTTGAAAAAAATATTAAATTGTAAATTCAAAATTTTCAATTATTTATTAATTTTCTTAGAATTACCCAAGTAATCTCTTTGATAATAACCTATTAAAATATTATGCACATACATATATTATACACACAAAAAACAAGCTTTTTTAAAGTAATATTTTTACCATTTTACTAAATTCTTTAATGTCTTTGATCCTTTCTTCCATAACTTTCAATTCATCAAAACTGCAAATAGGCAATACATTCCCCTCTTCCACGATAGTTGTGCTCGGAAGTAGGGACTGCAAAAGCATAGTATTCTTCTGAACATCTTTCTTCAGCTGCAAGATTACACCGTACAAGGATTTCAACATTGCTAGAAGGATATATATACATATTAACATTATCATTTCATAACATCATCATACGAATAAAGTTTGACTGAAAATTGACTGAAAATAGTGATAATAATTTCAAAAAAATTTCAATTGAATTATATTGGATTAATCTAAGCGCATTAGTTTAATTTTAAATCCAATATAATATTTTAAAATAATTTCACGATTATAATAGAAGGAGAAAAACAATTTATGGTGCATAATTCATATTTTATAGTTTGAAAAATCATACACTCTGAAAAAATTAAATAAAAAACAGTTAATGAAACATCCCAGTTAAAGAACTTATTTTTAGCCTAAAAAATGAGTAAAATGTGTATAACAATTAAAAAGGTTGCAAATAGTATATATATAATTAAAATATAAAATAGTGATAGAAATAAATTTTTTGAGAACAAGACCTTTTAATAATGAAATATCATTAAGTATGAAACTTAACCCGCTTTCTTTACACTGTAATTATACTTATTTATATATCAGGCACAAACCTTCATTACTTCTACATTTATCATAAATCTCCTTTGAATCTGAATTTCTGAATCTAGTCTGAATTTCTGAATCTATACTTTTGCTGCACAAACCTTCTTCAATTGTATCTGCTGAGAGTGGATCAATATCACTGTCATAACGATAGTGTATTAACTTATTATTTGTCTTTTCATAATTGGCTAGAAATAAATATTAAAATTATTATAAATTATCAAAAGTATGAAAGTGAAAAATTAAATACTAATATGTAATTAATAGAACACTTTTATATCAATTACATTAAAAATGACAGTAGATCAGATTGCCTGAATAAGAATATGCCTAAGCATTTGTTTTTTGTTTTTAAATTACACATACTTGCTATATAAATTGCTTTTATACACATACTTGCTATATAAATCATGAAAACATACATCAACTTGGTAATTTAAATGAATTATTGAATTCGTCATTTAGAATATTTTTAACTGTACAATTTCTGATTAAAATAAAAATGCCTCTTATTATTTAATTTTTGGTACATACAGAGCCTGACTAAGGCAGGGGCCTATGGGGCAGTTGCCCCAGCCTCCTACATCAGAGGGCCCCAAAATCAAATAGAAGTTTACTTTACGTTGTCAATAAGTTGATGAGCATGCTTCAACATAGAATTCTACTAAACGAAACGTGAAAAAACTCAAAAATTAAAAGGAATCGGTTATTATAACCTTTCATCTAAGTTTTCCTTTACAAACCTTTCATCTAAGTACAAAAATTTCACAGAATTCTATGTTTAAAATTAAAAATTATTTCTCATATTTTAAAATATTGATACTAAAAATGCTAGTAAAATGAATAATAGTAATAAAGTAAAACTTACATGATTGGTAAATAACTTTCACTTTAAACTTTTCCCAAGTTTCCAACGGCTTTTCATCTCTTCTACTCAAATTCCTGATTTTATTAATATTCTTATGTGGTGGCCATGAACACTGAATTATTTCTTCATCATAGAAAAGCCAAGTTGTTGGCACAACAAAAAGAACATTTTTCTCATCTATAAATTCGACGAGGGCAAATTTTTTGCTGTTGTTGAACATTCTTATTTATATTTTCTATTTGAAAATTAAATATAATAGAGAATAAAAAAATTAAACAAAGGAATATAAAAATTGTGATGAATTAAAAAAAACTGACTATATTCATAAAATCAAATAAAAATTTACATATCTTAAGGCAAATTACATGTGCATATGCAAAAATTTAAGTTTTCAAACATATATGTTATTTTTAAATACATTATTTTCTGAAAATATTTTCAAAATTTATAATTATAAATTGAATTTTATTTTAATGTAGCCAGAAAGACAATCATTATAGCAGTTATCTTACTTCAATAATTTCACACTATCACTTATTAAATTATTCGACTTTGTATTAACTAAGTAGTTGGTACATTTAAGCGATTTCTTATAATTTTATTTATAATTGCAAGATAACAAGTAATGAGATACTTCAAAATTTAGTATTTCTAATAATTAAGATAATTTAGGAATAAAAAATTTTAAAATCAATTAATTTATAAATTAAAACATTCATTAATCATTAATTCATTAATCATCGATGAAGAAAATTAAGAATATTTTAAAGCGAATTTGCGAGCAACAGAGTTCTAAATTATAGACTTGGTCAGAATTTTAAAGCAAAGTTTCTGTTTAAAATAATATTTCACGAATAAAATCTATGTTAAACTTCAAATCAAAACACAATGAGAACTTTAAATTACACTTGAAACAAAATATAATTTATGCAAACAAATAAATTTTAATGAATTTAAAATAACTTACTTTTTATAAAACTGAAAACAAAAAAATTATTTTCAATACTCTCACAATCTTTATCTTACTGAGTTCTGAACACCAATATTCTCGCATAACCTAATCAATAGTTCTCAAAGCTTGTAGTGGGAGTATTCAAAATAATACTATTGGTTAAAATTGCTTGTCAATCAATTCCACGCAATGTGAGTTTACCAATTTTGGCGTAATATTTCACAAAAATAAATGTTCTAACGCCATGAGTCCTTTTGTACTCAACACCAAAAAGGGTGCTTTCTGTTTCCTACCATTTCGTTAAACAATCAGTAGCTACATACAATTACCCCCGGAGTTTTAGAGCACGGGTGGGGGAAGAAAAGAGCTACTTCAAATGGTCGCCGAAAATGACACCGGAATCCCCCTTTGACGATCTTATCAGGTATTGAGGGAGAATATTTTACCCCTCTTCCACTGATATTGAGGAAAACAAACATTTCAGAGTATGGTTTTTAATAATCACAATAATAATTTTATTATTAATCATAATAAAAAATTATGCATTGCTCGCACACACATTGAATGATTTTAGTTTTCCATTAAACGGTCAAAAATAATTATGAATGTTTAAATAAAATTGGAAACATGAATTATTAAAAATGTATGTATCTATCATTTCAATTGCCTGTATAAACGAGCGTGAGGTTTGTAAATTTCATTTTAATAATATTAGTCAATTTATTAAGATTGTAGTTCATTTATTAGTTTTTCAATAGCATTTATTCCCTTACAAAACGTGGGTCAGTAGCAAACAGCCTTTATATATATATATATATATATATATATATATATATATATATATATATATATATATATATATATATATATATATATATATATATATATATATATATATATATATATATATATATTAATTTAACGTCAACCATATAATTTTTATTAAATGTATATTGTTTTCTAATTTCTTGTTTTAATACTTTTCTATTTCAGTCTCGCATGAAATTGCTTGCAGAAGGCAGATTTGATTTAATTGAATTAATTAGAAGTATATCGATGATATTTTAAGAAAAATATCGATGAGTTATATTATTCAAAACTCAGCATGCGGTTATCTACAGATGTTTGCATAAACAGTTTAGATAGACAAAGCAGATTTTCAGTAGAAAATATAATGAGCAACGCTGCGCCCAAGAAAGCGATTGTAATTTACGTAAAGCGATTGTAATTTACGTGTAATAATAAGCGTCCTTGTCTAATTGGTCAGGAGACGTAAAAAATCTTGTAACAATCAGAATTAATTCATGACGAGTAAGTACAATGGTCAATTAGAAGTAAATAGTCAACTAAAGAATAAATTAAAAATTCCATTCAACACTGTCACCAGCTCTATTCTTTTATTTTCACTGTTGCGTCCATTGCATTCTAATGAAAATTTTTACATATATTTTAAAGTCTTTATTGGAATGAAAACATATTAGCTTATCATTAGTGGATTATTATTTTTATTAGATTATTATATCGAAGATTGTAAATGGGTGAAATTAAAATTTTGATACCCCATACAGTTCCTAATGAAAACTACTTTGAAATTATTAAATAAGGACTTAATTTTATGCGATTTTATGAAATTTTGACTCATTGCAAAATAAAGTCAAGATATTTTAAAAACATTTTAGCATATATTTTATTTAATCAACTGTCTAACAAGGAAGCATTATTAATAGAAAATAAAAATTTAGTAGGAACAGTTTATTTGGAGCCGCGCGCGCGTAATCAAATCTTGCATTTACGTCACAAAAAGTACAAGTTGTGCAACATTTAAAGAATATTTGGAATAAATTGCAATCTTTCGGAAAATTCAGTTTAATCATAAACGAAGAAGAAAAATCTTATACTAAAGGCGGTGGAAATTTTACGATTAAAGATTTCTATAAAAAAAAATAAAAAAAAAAAAAAAAAACAAGCAATGAAATTCATAAATCACTTATTTTTAATCAAAATGATATTGAATTCATTCTAAATATTTGTGACAATGAACGAAAACTCGATATAAAACATGATAGTTAGAGATTTCTGGGAAATATATACATAATTATCTAGGCTGAGTGTGTGTCTTGATTGAAATTACAGTGGTTGTTTTGAAATCTCTCGTTACAGAAGTTAAAGTTGAAAAGACATTGACAGGTTCTATATTTATTCTCCGAGACAGGAAAGATGAGTAATCGGAATGAAATCACGGTAGAAGATATTTTAACAATTAAAGGCCATTTTAAGTATATAATAAATGTATTTTTTACATAATTATCACACAAAGCCAAGTGCACCATATGATCGGTATGTGATGATAATGTATGAATGGAAATCCTTTGAATCTAGCTGTCAAATCTCATTTTGATAATGGATAACAATGTCGATTCTCAACGTTCATATCGTATACATGCTGATTAATTGTATAAATTTACATACTGTGTATCAGTTAAAAAGAATAAAATCGATCTAATTTTGATATTATATTTTTTGATTACTATAGAATATTATTTTTAGAGCAACTAAGAATAAACATAAAATAAAACTATTCATTTATAACTGAACCGCAAACGGTTATTTTTGGATGAACGAAAACCGGAACTCATATTTTAATTGAAGAGGAAAGAAAAAAATACAGTTTGAAGTCTTGATTTAAAAATATATAGCTTCAACTTTTTACATACCGAAGTTAATGGGCTTATTTATTGCGTCCAATATTAGGCTTTCTCATTGAGGCAATAGTCTTGGAAGTCCTCTACTATTATTACTTTCTTTTAATGCCAAAATCTCATCTAATGTTTTCTCATTCTTAATATTTTACTATTTTCATACCTTTCTTATCAAAAGTATGGCATTTGCTTCACACTTAACAACTTTTCTAGACAAATCTCGCGTACAAAAAATGAATCCTCAAACATAACTTTCATTTATATAAAAATGAATCTTACAACTTTTTTATATTTGTATTGTTGTATAGTATCCTCTGTTTTGTTTTAGAAGTATTTTGTTTTCCGATTGAATTCTTCCAAAATAAAAGTCTTTAAAATAACTTCGCAAAATTTAATGTATAAAAATTCTAACTAAACACAATGTTAAAAGAAATTTTTAAATAACAAAGTGAAAATATTTATAAAGCTACCACCAATATTACATTTATGACTATAATATATTTATATATGAGTCGTATCTCTCAGTTCATTATATTTTTTATATTTTCTTCAATAAAGTAAATAAATATCTAGATGTCTGTAGAAGTATATATATATATATATATATATATATATATATATATATATATATATATATATATATATATATATATATATATATATATAAATCTCATATAACTTACAGAATAATTTGAAAGAGGATTGACTTTGTTTTAAAATACTGAGTTATTCTCATGAACATGTTTTCTTTCTTACTGTTAAATTTTTGATTTTTATAATAAGAAATATTAATTTTATAAAAATTTAATTTCCTCTAATTTTGGGTATTCTGGTTTCAGTATCAGAGTAAGTAATATATTTGAACGAGGAACAATATATATACAGAACAATTTATAGTATTTCAATCCTATAATCTACTTTTAAATGAAAATAGCGAATTTAAAGTTAAAATGCATCTAGCCATTTTCCCAATCCAAACGGCAGGAATATAACATGCATTATTTACAGAAACCATTTCTGCTATTCGTATACATATGCTCTAAAGTAAGAAAAGTTAATTCCTTTCTCGACAAGGAAACTGTTTCCCGCTCTCTCATAAAACAGCGGGATTCTTAAGGGGAGAAGATTTTCCAAGAATTTCCCCTATCTTAGGTTACCGTAATGTAAGATGAAAATCAGCCAAGTTTGGCTTTAAAAAATATTGGCGTTGTACATTAATATTATAGGTGGCGTTGTGCTCAGAGCTTGATTTTCAGAAATAATAAAGAATTTGAATAAAAATTAAAGAATGTTATATAATATTAATGAAATCAAAAGTGAGGTGCGAAAATTCTAATAAGTACGTGCTATTCACATGCTAAACATTAACAATCATAAAAAGCTGGCTTAAAAAAAATAATCCCTTGAATACTGTGAAAAATTCTAAAGAAATTCAGAAAGGACTTTCTTTTGAAATTGTTCTACAATTGCTAAGGTTAGCTAAATTACATATAATCTTTCCAATTCGAAGAAATTTTTTTAATGCATAAAAGCAGTTTTTACTAATTATATTCAATAGAAGTGTTTATTATATTACTGTCTTTTAAGCACTGTTATATCATATTATATATAGCAGTTTTTAATGTCACACTATTATATAATATATAAACAGTAAAAACCTGTATTTTCTGAAAAGTAGGTTTTTTTTCTGTAAAAAACATAGAGTTATGAGTTAATGTGTTTGCAGCACAGTAAAATTTGTTTTTATAAGAAAATGGTCTTTGCCAATAAAATTAAAAAAAATTTCTGTGAAGTTAACAGATAATTTTTGTATTGAATTATAATTGTAATGTATCCGATGTTTCTATGATTGATCCACACAATTTCATAAACACCATCTCAATCGACACATTTAATATTTGGCAACACGGGGCCCATTTACGTCGTGGTGGCTATCTTCAGATCTTCCTTTTTACTATCGGAAAGTAGTGAGTTTGAATCCAGGTATAACCAAAGATCCATCGTATTTACCACAGGCGATTAAAGCGCATTAAACAAGTCATGATTGCAATATCAACCGAAGCAAAGAGATAGGATATCGCATGTATTGGAGAACAATGCTTAAAAGTTACGATGATTACTACTCGGATGCTGTCTATTTGACTGGTAGTGGCCAATTATGGGCTTAGGAGTACATATCTATGAAAGCATAAGGTGCAACACAACAAAACACCTTTTCAGAGAATTATATAGAGCCTGTATTTCAAATAGATAATTCGAAAAAAAAATGAAATATACACAAAATAATTTTTAGTACATACAATATATATATTAAAAATTGAATGACTGATAAATGAAGAATTATCTATTCTTCATTTTCTTCAAAATGAAGAATTTATATTCCCAGATGTCTATAATAAATTTTTAAAATGCAAATTTCTAATAATAAGATATATATTATTTTATTTATTCATTATTATTATTTTGAATCCTTATTTTTCACAACCTTTCATTTGAAAATTTTTTGTAAAATCAAAGTTTACATTTAATACTCAAATGTAAATTTGTTAACTAACAGTCAAAAAATACTAAGAAAACGTAACAAATATAACGGAATAATTTGTCATGAACATTTCAAATTTCACAAAACAAGCACCTATAATTAATAATTTGGGATAATTATTAATAAAAAATAACTCTCTTGGTTTTGAGGGCCGAAAACTGTTGGGGCATCAATGGCCAGAATCTGCTGGCCCACCGCTTATCATCCAGCTGCGACCCGGTTAATTTTGGCCAGCACTCACCCGTGGCCGTAATGGCCGGAGCTGGGCCATCAAACAACCATGAGAGGCTTG